>JAUNZO010003009.1:0-192236 GCA_031894775.1 Chloris gayana | reverse complement strand
GGCTTTGGTCCGAATTTTGTATTTGCTTTTTTAGATAATGGAACCTTGTTCCAGCTTCTCAAAGAAGGTGCACACAGCCGTTCACTTACAATAGTTGAGCACTTAGGCTCTACCTCGTCCACGAGAGTATCAAATGAACCAAGTACAATAGATTAAAATACATCAAATGAACCACTACTACGCAGTAATTCTATTTGAGAACTTCCAGCCAAATCTGGCAAATACCTCCATCATCAATGTCTCCCACCTTCGACATGCGTTCTTGAGGTTTTGCCTTGCTTCTTCTTTCTTATGCAGCAGCGACCATATGTGGATCCAGTGTGTGGCCCGGAAGACAACCTGTAAGAGAGTATTATTTTTTTATTTGTTGAACACAATATCATTTTTATTCAACCAAATGGCCCAACAAGTAGCGGCTACACCCACCAAAATCTGATCCCTAAGTTTTGGATCAAAGCCATTAAGCCATGCCCCAATATTTGAGATACTAAGTGGAGGTTGAATTCCAAACGTGATATGAATTGAGTTCTAAATTGATCTAGCAAAGTGACAATCAAAGAAAATATGCTGTATTGTTTATAACGAAATACAAGCACAACAAGTCAGATCCCCTTTCCAATTTTGTTTTGCTAGATTATCTTTGGTTAAAGTAACCCCTTTTTAAGGAACCATAAGAAAATTTTAATTTTCAGAGGTACCTTCATTTTTCAAATGAGACAATTTTGGGGGACAATGGTTTCTCTCATTATGGACTCATACATAAATTGCGTGGTAGAAACCCCGCTCTTATGTAGGTCCGGTAAGTTGGTCCGAACACGAGGTTGAAGCCATCGGCCATGGCGGCCGGATCGTGCTCCGGCCATACTTGCTGCTCCTTCCTGTCCTTGCCATCGCTTAGCAACGAGGTGCAGTTTGCCATGAAGCAAAGCGCGATGTTGCTCTTAAACGATACTAGAATTTTTTTTTTCAAACTGCACCAAAGTTCGTGATATCCTAGCAGTTTCTTGGCTAGATGTGAGGTCGTATGTGCGGTGTGGCTCGCGCACGCCGAGCTGATGCCCTGCATAGCAATGGCGATGGCCTCTGAAATCTGGTTGAAGGAACAGTGCAGTTCTTACAAGTATCGCCATGAACGCCAACGTGCAGAGCTCTACTTGCTCCTCATTCTGATCCCAATCATCCTTTTCGCCACCAGACGCTCGGCTCCTGGTTCGTCACCGAGGTGACGCATGTCGCCGGGTCCGTGAGCCCTACCAATCCTCGGCCACCTCCACCACCTCGCCGGCGCGCTGCTCATGGCGCTCGGCCTCGGCGAGCTCCGCGCTGTGGTGGCCTCGTCCCCGTTCGCCGCGCGCGATATCAGGAAGAGCCGATGAGCCCCATGAAGCCATGATGTCGCTCGGCTACCACGGCGCGTACGGCGAGGGGTGGCGCCAGCTCCGTTCGAGCTCCTCAGCGCGCGCCGGGTCCCCTCCTTCCGCTGTTGTCGCCACGCGAGTGCCGAAGCACATGCCAGGTGATCGTGAACGCGTGGGCGATCGGCCGTGACCCCGCGCGCTGGGGCAGAGCCGACGAGCTCGTGCCGGAGAGCTTTGAGGATAGCAGAGTAGAGTTGAACGGAACAAACTTTGAGTTCATCCTGTTGGGCTCCGGGATGGCGTTCGGACTGGCGCACATCGAGCTCGTGGTGGCGGCGTTGCTGCTTCACTTGGACTGGAAGTAGGCATAGCGGCTGAGGATCTGGACAGAGTGACCTCGTGGTGTGGTGATTCCGGTCCACCGTGTACCCGTACCCATGGCAATGAAACAAATCTTCGTTTTACACAAGATCAGGAATCATAATAAATGCACTGTACCATGGGGCTTCAATATATTCTCTCAAGTGCTGTAGATCAATGAGAACAACCAATCACTACTAATCATCAAGAAGACTCCGGCTACATGTCTGTTGATACCGCGGTTTTTACCATAGGAGTGCCGCAACAAAAGCCAACTTCTTGGGTACAACGTGCCGCAGGCCACCATGGACCGTCCATGGTCATGATGAATGCGTGGGGACCCGAAGATATCGCATTTTTTCCTCCTTTCTCCTTTGAGCAAACAGTTTCAAAGCTTGAACAAAAAATTTGAATCAAAACTTTTAATTAAAAGTTTTGAACAAAGTTTAAACAAAAGTTTTGAATTGAAACTTTGGATGAAGTTTTGAACCCAAAGTAAATGAAAGTTTTGAACAAAAATTTGAATGAATGTTTTTAACCAAGTTTGGAATCAAAGTTTCAACAAATGTTTCAAAAAGAAAAAGAATCCAAAAAATAATTCAAATTAAGAAACAAGGAAGAACAGTGTAATACCAAATCAATAAAAATTCTCTCGTGATGGCATGACCACCAATAAAATGAGTACCTAGTCTACTTTGGGGTTGGGGGTGAGGTCTTTAAAGAAAAGAAATTCAGACTTTTTTGCAAGATACACAATCTGATCAAGTACATCTACTATATCTAGAAGCTATTTAGAAGTAAGAAAAAAATATAAACATTACATGGAAAACGAAGCACATGAGGAGAAGAAGACTTCACCTATGCCTAAGCATATTGCCTTATTTAAAAAGGTAAAAGTTAGATAGGGGGCAATCCCCCCCCCCCCCACCCCACCTACCTAGTTGCTTATTCGACGTGCTAAGTTACATCTTGTTCTCTACATCCACAACCACATGATCCTCTAATATCTTAAAGGTGGGTTATTTGACTCAACACCACCGGTAAGAGATGCCATGTCCCCAATACCACTACTAAAGGAGTCATATCCGCAATAACACTCCTGAGCTAGTCCCACTCTCCTCAATATAAAAACTCCTTGTGTAGTAAAATTGGTTCCGTTTTACCTCTTTGTTAACTATACACGATCAAAACCTTTCTCGGTTAAAAACTCGAAAGCAAGCGGCGGATCTCGCGTAGGGCGACTGGTGGATCTCGCGTAGGGTGGTCTGGCGACGGAGGCGGAGCGATTTTTCCAAAAAAATAGCTGAAATCCATACACAAATGTAACTACTGAAATCATACATACATGTAAAGAGGTTATTGCTAAATTTTCAAAATTTTTATTCATATTTTCGAAATACAAGGATTCAAGAGAATAAACAAATATGTCCTATACCAAATAAATAAAAATATCAATTAAGAAAGAACCAGACAAACATTTTTACTACAACTTTAGTTGAAAATATGTTCTACAGGTTGAAAGATGGAGGTTATTCAGAAAAGCTCTACAAAATGTTATTTTCAAGAGAAGTAATTGTTTGTTGATTCTAATAAGAAACGAACTAAGGAGCTGGAAACTGAAAAAAAAAGTATCTTCGCCTGATTCTGAAAAGTGATTTTCTGTTTTGATTATAAGAGTTTATTTTAGAGAATAAAAAATAACCATTTTCAGCCACATAATCGAGAAGGCTTTGGGCTTTGGCATGGGCAACGGTCCGAAAAGGGTTTTGGCTGGAGAAGGCAAGTGGGGGAGGAGGCGGGCCAACGACCTTACCTACGGGCAGAAACAGAATTCAACGTAGGTACGGAAAGAACCTAATTTACATACTGAAAGAACAACAAAGAAAAGGCACAAATTAGTATGTGGGTTTATAAGTAAACGTAATACATATGTATGCTCTATATACTATTAGATAGTAGTAAGTATAGTAGATACAGTGACGTTTGAGTAAGAAGTACTAAAGTCTGCTAAGATAGTGTGAGAACGATGCATGACCAGTCTTTTTGTGGACTCTCTGTCGTGTCTGGAGGCAGGAATTTGGTCCAAGAAGAGCCAGAGTCGAATGGAATCATAAAAAATCCAACAATTTTAGACCTACAGCTCGTCTTGCATTCCAACAACCATAGAAAGATCGAAGTGTCCATGGCCGCGGACCTCTGGTTGTACCTGCAGCTAGCGATCCTCCTCGTCATTCCATTCCTCCTCTTGATCGCATCAGGACGCGCAGAGCAGAACGGCTCCTGCCGGGTCCTTGGGCGCTAGAAATCACAGGCTACCTGCACCACCTCGCTAGCTTCCCTTCCGCACCGCGCCCTGCACGCGACCTTGCTGGCGCCACGGCTTGCTCATGACGCGTACGTGGCGGCAAACCTGACGGAGCTCAAGATCTTGCCCGGGATGACTTTACCGGACTTCTTGCTTCCACACGCAAGTGCGGGAGCCGATACCCGATGCCAATTGCAAGTTCTTGGGTACGAGATACTGGAAGGAACAACGGTGATCGTGAAAGCATAGGCAATCGGTTGGGACCCGGAGCACTGGGACAAGCCTAAGCCTGACCCGGAGCATCGAACCTACTCATCTGACAAGTTTCATTTGTATTTCTCCTCAAGCAGTGTCAAAAGTGTGCAAGCAAACTAACAAAGGTAGTCGCATCAATTTAAAACAATATGAGCCGAATATAACACACTTTGTCTAAGCATTACAATATATTCATATATATTGCATTAACAACAAAGCTATATAAATCTCATATATGAACAAGCATTTTGGAGAATCGGAGACAAATTTCATACAAAACTTTTGAAAACATTATGTGCAGTAAGGAAATTATTCTGAACATTATATCTTAATGTGACCAACAATTGTATTGTTGCTTTCACATAAGTCCAAATATCAACATCACAAAAGTCCAGTCCAAGGGAGGGGAGCCCCTCTGCTCTCAAATAGGCGAGACCATTACGTTTGAGTATCATCCTAGATGTAACTAGATAACTATGTTTCGCTACACATGTGCAAATTGGCATTGAAACCCATGTTACTTGCACTGTGATAAGAAAAATGATACTGTAAATGTCTCACTCAAATACAATTCCGGTAGCCAAGTGTGACGTGAGGGTAAATGTCTGGGCACAAAGAAGTAGACAATGATGATGTTGGAAGGACCAGCTAACACGGTGGAACGACAAGATAGAGAAGGAAAAGGGAAAGTAGGAAAATGGAAGCAGTGTTGATAATATACACGGCATGAAATCTTTGAAGGAGAGAAACAGAAGAATTTTCCAACATCAATCGACGCAAACCGCGACATGTTCTTAACATGATAAAGGAGGACATCAAGCTTAGCTAGAGAGGTGGCAATACGAGTACTAGCAAAACTAACAGGGAGCAACGGTAGGCTAAGAAGTCTAGGTCTATGTTGTAGTTCAGAGGAGAGATGTGTTCCATGTAAAACATGTAACCCTGCTTTGCTTCCTCAAATAAAAGAGCAGTGCTCCTGCACACGGTTCGAAATAAATTAATATGGAGAGTATACCACTGACAAAAATCTGCCCCAATATATGATCCATTCTGAATAGTTCAAATCGATGCGGAGTGGGCTGGGGTATGCATGTTGTATATGTGCACCGTAGAAAACTAGTGTTTTTGTCATACTTATTCATGAGCACACGAAAATTCTGGATATTTGTTTTCAGAACAGTGTTCTAGATGTTGAGATGCACCATGGAAGAAAACTCTCCAAGCCGGGTATTTTGACGTGAGATGCACGTACCGTGCATCCAGGTGCATCAAAATTGTGTGAGGCGATCGACTGACATAACCACGCAAATTAGCCTCTGATCACTGAAAGGCATTGCCGATGCTATAAGACTAGTAATCCCTTGGAGCTTGTGCTTCCCGATCGAGGTGCAATCTCCAATCAAGGCGCTAGCAATGGCCGTCGATCTCCCATTCTACTTGCTGCTCGCCCCTCTCCTGGCCATCCCCATTTCCCTACTCTTCAAGGCAATAATACTCGGGTGCGCTGCACGACGAGACCCCGCGCGGGGCGCCTCCCGCCGGGGCCGTGGGCCCTGCCTGTCATCGGCCACCTGCACCTCCTCGCGGGCGGCAAGCTCCCGCACGTGGCCATGCGCGACCTGGCGCGCCGCCACGGCCCGCTGATGCTGCTCCGGTTGGGGTCGGTCCCCGTGGTGGTGGCGTCGTCCCCGGCGCGGCGCGCGAGGTGATGCGCACCCACGGCGCGGCGTTCGCGTCGCGGCCGCTCAGCCCGACCTCGGAGCTCTGGTTCCAGGGCGCGGGCGGCGTGAGCTTCACGCCGCACGGGGACGCGTGGCGCACGCTCCGCAGGATCTGCTCGCAGGAGCTCCTCTCCGCGCGGCGCGTGCACTCGTTCCGCCCCGTGCGCGAGGACGAGCTCCGCCGCCTGCTTTCCTCCGTGGTCGCCGCGTCGGCGGCGGAGGAGAAGAAGGTGGCGGTGAACCTGACGGAGAAGGTGTCGGCGTACGTGGCGGACTCCACGGTGCGCGCCATCATCGGCAGCCGCAGGCTCAGGGACCGCGACGCGTACCTGCGGATGCTCAAGGGGCTGTTCGGCATCGTGCCCGGGATGAGCCTGCCGGACCTGTTCCCGTCCTCGCGCCTCGCCATGCTCCTCAGCCGCGCTCCCAAGCGGATCCTAGCGTACCGCTTCGAGCTGCGGCGGATCATGGACGGCATCCTCCAGGAACACGAGGAGAGGCGTGGCGAGGATGGTGACGTCGACGACGAAGAGGACATGGTCGACGTGCTGCTCAGGCTCCAGAAGGAGATGAACCACGAGTTCCCGCTCACCACAGAGAACATCAAAAGCGTCATGCTAGTAATTAACTAATTAAGAACTCTACGTTCTACACTGTTCTGGAGGATTTAACCACTGTATCTGCTCGCGAACACGCAGGACATATTCGGCGCGGGGAGCGAGACGTCGGCAACGGCGCTGAACTGGGCCATGGCGGAGCTGTTACGGAACCCACGAGCCATGAAGAGGGCGCAAGACGAGGTCCGGCAAGCCCTCGCCGGCCACGCCACGGTGACGGAGGACAACCTGACCGACCTCCACTACCTGCGGCTCATCGTCAAGGAGACGCTCCGCCTCCACCCGCCTCCGCTGCTGCTCCCGCGGCAGTGCCAGACGGCGTGCCAGGTGCTCGGGTTCGACGTGCCCGCGGGCACCACGGTGCTCGTCAACGCGTGGGCCATCGCCAGGGACCCGGCGCACTGGGACGCGCCCGAGGAGTTCCTGCCGGAACGGTTCGAGCGCCAGGGGAGCAGGGATTTCCGGGGCATGGACTTCGAGTTCATCCCGTTCGGTGCCGGGAGGCGGATCTGCCCCGGGATTGCGTTTGGCGTGGCGCATGTGGAGCTCGCGCTTGCCGGGCTGCTGCTCCACTTCGATTGGGAATTGCCGGGCGGGATGGCGCCCGAGGCGCTGGACATGGCGGAGGGGCCGGGCTCGCCACGCGGCGGCGGGATGACCTGTTGGTCGTCGCGGTGCCTCGTGTCCCTGTGCCCTGCCCACAAATTAAGTAGCAACGGCCGTGAAAATGTCTACCGATTACGTTCGTTGTTTCGAAGCAGGGTAATTGAACATTCGACATAAAAATGTGATCGTTCATCACCACTCAAAGTAGTACTAGTAACGTGCAAAAAACAAATTTGGAGAACAAACGCGTAACATCAGGCGCCGAACGGCCGGGCCATGCATTTGGCGCCCGCGTACGGGATTGCGGCCCCATGCGGCTCTCGTGGCGCGAACGCGGGGATTGTAAGTTTTCTCGTTGTTATAAAATTGCGCCTTAATCAAGTAGCACACGAACGCGAATTAGTGTTGTCCCCTAAGGACTACACATACGATGCTGACGCTGGAAGAAGAATAAGCATCGGCGTGGTGTTTAGTCTAGTACACATCATCAAGATTGCTCTCATAGTAGTACTAGTGCTTTCAAAAGGTGGTTACTGATGACATGGACACAAGAGATTTAACAAGGTGTTGCTTTCTATATCTTGAGTAAGAAATGTTGCTCTTATGTTTTGCATTGTTCAGTCGGATCCAAATTTGTTTTATCACAAAGCTTGTGGACATAAATTATATCGAAGGATCGATTATGAACTTGTGGATGTGTTGAACGCGAGAAGTCTAGAGTATATGAGTATTACTAGTAAAATTGGCGCGCTCTGCCGCGCCCGTGAAGACCTCAGTGTATTTCTCCACGTAAGCCGTGAAGCGTGTACGCTCTTAATCTTATATGAAGTGGAGAGGCCTGACTGTTTTTCTGATTTTGTTTTCAGCGTTCAATGGTTTGAGTCTGATAAATCCAGCGTTTTGATGTTCCCTTTTTCTCGGACCACGCCTCCTCGGTCCTCACACCTTGTCTTGCCATGCACGACCAAGCAGCCAATTGAACAGGTTATTAAGATACGTAAGATAGGACTTCGCATGGAGAACTCACTGTGGAGAGGAAAACTGGAGGACTAATTTGGTGGCCTGATTAACCATAGGCCGCTCAGACCAGGAATGCGAACGGGCTACTAAGGCCCATGCACTGCTGTGTCACACGTCTCAAAAAGGTCAAGGTGCAACCAACCGTCGACGCGGCCGATCGTGAGCACGCTACTGCGCTAAAACCCCACGTGTCTGGACGCTGGATGGGCCACGTCGGCCAAAATAGCCTCACGTCGCGGAAGTTAGGAGCTTTCAGCTCTAGAATATGAGCCTCAAAGTTCCTATGCTCGTTTTTCTTCTCAATGTTCTACAAGCCACTTTTCGCTAACAAAAGAATGCCTATTATAATCAACTGATTTGGTGCAATAAGAAAGAATATGTCACAAAGTGTTTCGTCTAGTGCACACTTCTTGATTGTTTTCTTAGTACTGTTGCTAAACTTGTACCAGAGCTTAGACTCTCTCCAATGAGCTAGCCATATGGCCACCCAAACGGAAAATAGGTCATAAAACGCTAAAACACCCTCCAACGAATGATCCAAACCGGACACTAATTTTGGGAGACACCAACCGGAGATCCACAAATGAGGTAACATCCTTGGGACTCATCTGTCTCTCCTCCCCTACCCTGCCCTGCCCTGTCCACATCCTGCCGCCGTCGCTCCCTGGCTCGCCCTGTCGCCGCCGCACCTAGCCCTGTCTGCCTAACCCTACCTCGATGACGTCTCTGTGTGGCAGCCGTAGTCTCCTCCCCCGGCGACTCATCCGCGTGAAGGCGGCTGCACGTGACCCGACGTTGTCGCGCCCTGCCTTCGGCGCTCGACCTTCCCGCCACGGGCGCGACGAGCCGTATCCCAGCTGCGGCATCGACTGGCAGCCACACACCTTCGCGTCCGCACGGCGCCGCTTCCCCGCCCCGCATCGTTGCCTGAGCACCATGGTGATTTTTGTGAGCACCCATTCTGCGATTTAGATCTTCAATTTGAGTCTTGTTGGAGATAGCCTTACAAGTTGGTTAATGAGTACTCTCTCTATCCCAAAGTATATGTGTTTGAGACTATGAGAGACGGTGTTCATAGCATCTTCGATAAATCTAAACACGATATTATCCAAATACATTGAAGATAATATTAATCTGCACCGAATCTAGAAATATTTATATTTTAGGATGAAGGGAGTATACAAGAGTCAAATAGGGGTCGCATGCTCCCTATGGTGCCACCCCATACAATTGGGACGGACAGAGGGAGTATATAGTGTTGCTTTGTCATGATATTGTGTTATTAGTTGTGAATATGCATACAATTTATTGCACCAGTAGCACACGTTACGGTGTTTGTTATATGCAGCGATAGATTCGTTGAGCCATAAATTTGACGGACGAAGAATGTTAGTGTCATTCCATATTTCCCCATACAAAGCCGCTTTTGTGCCGCCCCTCACCGCGTGACCGTAGACCTTAAAAAACACTTGCCCCGTTGTCCCAAAGTATTTTCTTTTGGCATGGGCAATACTGCTCGAGAGTTTTCGTGCTCAGCATTTCACATTGTAAGCTCGTCCGTTCATTCAGAGCATGTGGTGTGTTAATATCCCCGTTTTGCTATCGACGTGGAAGCTGCTCAAGCCATTAGCTCTCTGTTGTCGTTGGAGAGAAACGGTTCCATGGATGGAGACTATAGGGCGTTCGAGTTTGTTGACGGTCGATTTTCTCGCCCGACTTGCTGGCACGTCCAAGTCCAGTAGTAGTTGTGAAACGGACCGTAGCTTAACTCGGTGTCGTGCACCGAATCCGTGGCGTGGCAAGCTGCACTGAACCATTCGCTCCAGTTTGCTGACACTGACAGGCCGTAATACTTTTTTGACACGCCGGAGAGTACAGAGATCGATGTTGTTGCACCCGTTCCTGTTCCGTAGTGTAACCATCGGTCGCTCGAACTTTATTCCTGTCAGAACGAAAGGAACGTCTCAACCGGACCGATATACATATATTCCAACGTGGCACACGGTGCCCATTTTGTTATTCGTATGTGGTGACCTGTCCCGGGCCCCTCGTATCCGATATGTGGGACACAGCGTGACATGTTCCGTGGGCAACATATGCACGTGTATTTGATTGGCTCATTAACGAACCAGATTGCGTGGTACCCAACAAAAATAAAAAAAGAGAACCAGATTGCACATCGCCGTCTCTGTCGTGCGTGTGGTTGTTGTTACACAGTGAGGAGCGGTGGAGACGACGCGAAGCGGCCACCACCATAAGTGCAGCAGCAGAGCAGAATAGCGTGCCACTCATTGCTCTCCAGAACTCGCAGATCGATTCCCAGCGGCGGCAACGAGCTGCTCGGCATTAGCCATCCATGGCCGCCACACAGCTCGCCCAGCTCCTCGTCCTCGCGGTCCTCCTCCTCGGCGGCGCGTCGAGGGACGCTTCCGCCGCGGGCGACGCGCACCCGGGGTACGCGGCGGACGACGGCGCCTGCGGGCTCGACGGCGGCGCGGTCCCGGCGGCGCTGCGGCTGCTGGAGGAGCGCGCCGGCGGGCGGCGGCGTATCATTGACATCACGCACGCGTACGTGCCGGACATGCCGGATTTCGGCACCGGGGCAGTGGTCGGGCCCGTGCTGCGGCTCAAGGAGTCCATGGAGAACGGGTCCGACTACAACCTGTCGGAGCTCCACATGTCGTGCCACGTCGGCACCCACGTCGACGGGCCGGGGCACATGAACCAGGGCCACTTCGCCGCCGGCCGGGACGTCGACAAGCTCGACCTCGAAGTCCTCAACGGTACATGCATGATCTTTTTCCTTTTAATCAAGACTGAACTTTTCATGTACATCAAGGTATTGTTTTCTTTTCCAGCATTCAGGATGTTATGACCTACTACTTACTTTTAAAATTCATGAGGTTGCTCTAAAATTTTGACTGACAATGATCGGTTCCTCTTCATCGGACAGGACCTGCGTTGGTGGTTGATGTTCCCAGGAACACCAACATAACAGGTACCGTCATTCTCCATGGATCAAGCTGCACGATCAAATGGCATGATGAACTAGAATCTAGTAGCATACTAATTAACCCAACCCGTTAATCTGTTCAGCTGAAGCAATGAAATCCCTAAGTATCCCAAGAGGAGTTCGCCGAGTTCTATTCAAGACACTGAACACCGACAGGTCTGTAGGCTCCTCGAGTTTACACCATTCAAGTGTCATGACCAGTTTTGTACACCATTCAAGTATACTGAAACTTAAAGGAAATGATTTCTAGGAAGCTGATGTGGAAGAAGGGAGGTGACCTGAGTTATGTCGGATTTACAGAAGATGGTGCACAGTGGTTAGTTGACAACACTGATATCAAGCTTGTCGGTAAGAAATGGTCCTGGCAGTAAACAAAATAACACTTCCAGTTCATCCATGGCATCTTCTTTACTTGGTGGTCCAGTTAATACTTAGTGATCCGGGTAATTTTGCAGGGGTTGACGGCCTATCAGTCGCAGCGTTTGATCACTTGATCTCTGCCCACATCGTCTTGTTCAAAACCCCGGTAAGATAATCTGCACCTTCCTTTTTTTAAAACAGGAAGGAGCAGAGTGCCATACTGCATTAAAATAAGCAAATAGAAAGTAGTTCAATACAAATTAAAACAAGTTAAGCAGGCCGCGCAGGGCCAAAAGAGAAAAAGACCACGAGAGAGAGAAGGAAAAGAACTTAGAATCAAAGACAGTAAACTCTGCAGCAACTAGATGATCAACCGTTATTGGCGTTGATTCTTCATTTTGGAAAATGCGGCGGTTTCTTTCTTTCCACAATTGCCACCAGAAAGTTAGCAATAACCCAGAGAGTCGCTTCTTGGAAAGATTGTCCCGCAGTAATTTGTTTCGCCCATTCATGGGGAGCCGAAATTTGTGTCTTGGTGGTGCAATGGTAGCTGTAGGTGTTGGATCAAAGATGTCCCTACTGGTCATCAGAGAGAGTAATTCTAGAGTTATACGCACGAACTTACGTAGTATAAACTCAACGTACTAACTAGGATTTTGCCTAGTCACGCCTCCAACCCCATTGTGGCATGGGTGCACTAATTTGCCTATTAACGTGATTAGAGATCGTGATCGTGTATGACACACAACTGAAATCAGGTCGTAGAGTTTACTAGGGTCCCTTTGGCATGGCTCCTCTAAAACAGTTTCTCCATCAAAACAGCTCCTCTAGAAAACGGCTCCTCTATCAAAACTGATTCTCTACTAAAATAGATTCTTGAAGTGTTTGGAAAAACAAATTCTCATACTTTTGGATACCAAAATAGATTCTAAGGGCCTGTTTCGTACAGCTCCTAGAAGTGCTTCTACACCGGATTCAGCTCCTATGCTCAGGAGCCGGCCAAACAGTGAGAGAAAAACGGATTCTGCTCTTAGGATTAAGAAGCACTTCTCTAAAATGAACTAGAAACCGCTTGCAATCGTCTCATTTTATTTATCCCCTATTCTGCAACAGAGGATTTAATTTCCAGATCCAGCATTAATTTTGTGAATTTATAATAACTCCGAAAGCATGTCGTTATTACACTGCACGCTTAGCATTGCATAATATTGGTTCAGAAACTAAATCATGCTAAAAAAATAGCATAGAGGCTGGCGTATAAATGTTACACTGTTTGATTTCCTTATTCTATTCTGTCAGGACATAATCCCAGTCGAAGGTCTGAACCTAGACGACGTCGAGGCTGGCGTATACATGTTACACTGCTTACCTCTCCGACTGGTCGGGGCAGAGGGTTCACCAACCAGATGCATCCTCGTCACCTGATCAATGCATGGCTGGTGTTACCGAAGGAGAAACTATATCCGTCCCTTGCAAAAAAAAAAAAGAGAGGAGAAACTAGATATATTTCTTGCCAGCCCATGCAATATCCATTATTACTGGTAAATTGCATTGGTGGACACAGTACACCCCTGTATATGTAAAAATACTGCATGCCATGTAGATATGTTTTGTACGTACATACATTCAATAAAGCAGCAACAGTACTCTATGTATGCCACTGCCCTTATTACAGTGTTACTTGGTACGTAGTACAATTTGATGTAAACCAGGCCTGCAATAAATCTGTTGTTGAAATCTTAAGTGGCATCAGTACAGGTCGTTAAATGAACGAATTTGAGATTGCAAACTTTCGCTGTCGCCTTCGGCTTCGGCTAGCAGCATGCAACCAAGCTGAGCCGCGCTGGCTCGCTCGGCTACCTCTCGCAACCGGCGTTCAGGCCTCTGCCACCAACCAGCACTTTGCGGAGGGAGCATGCAACCACTCTTTGGACGCATGTTTTTGAATGCACGCACATATGCATTATTAGTGCTGTTATTCATAGGATGCCTTTGTACCTTAACACTAGTACAGTACTAGTATAAGACAACAGCACATCATCAAGAACACAGACCACCAGCTGAGCTCGACGGACAAGGCACCATGGCTGCTGTTCAGTCAACGCTTGCGGCTATCCTCGTCCTCACAATCCTCCTCGGCGTCTCGCCGGAATCCATGGCAGGCGCCGGCGCCGCGCACCCGGGGTACGCGGCGGAAGACGAGGGAGCCTGCGGGCTCGACTCCGGCGCTGCCCCGCGCTGCCGCAGCTGGGGAAAAAGGAGGGCGTTGGGCGGCGCATCATTGACATCACGCACCCGTACGTTCCCGACCAGCCGGCGTTCGCGCCGGGCGCCGTGACGGGGCCGGTGGTGCGGCTGACGGTGTCCATGGAGGACGGGGCGGACAAGAACCTGTCGGAGCTGCGCATGGGCTGCCACACGGGGACCCACGTCGACGCGCCGGGCCACTTCAACCGGAGCAACTTCGCCGCCAGCTTAGACGCCGACTCGCTCGACCTCCAAGTCCTCAACGGTACGATATATTGCTAATCTGCTACACAAAAACTCGTCAGTGTCCATCTCTTTATTTCATTCCTACAAGAAGATGGACCATGTAGCAAAAGCAAAACCATGCCTTGCTGCTATTCCTGCAAATATGCAAACGCTTTGCCAAATTTCACACCGACCACCCAACACACTCCGTGCATTAGTTTGAGTTCAAGACCCTGGGCAGACCCAATAGATCCGCCATTCGGCAGCACAGATCTGCTACCTCCACAGAGTGGGCTGGGCCGGCTGGGTGGTGCATCTGAAACTGGACCGAATTCATTTGTTAGATTCAGAATAGATCCACTGCAGCATTTTAGCATATACTCCCTTCGTTTTTAAATTATTGACATCGTTGACTTTTTTGCTACGTTTCACCATTCGTCTTATTCATAATATTTTGAATAAGATGAATGATTAAATGTAATGAAAAAGTCAACGGCGTCAACAATTTAAGAACGGAGGGAGTATACTGTTCCTCCTTACACCGTTCTATGTAGACTAAAAAAAATACTGCTTTATGTATGTGACTTTCCACTGGACAGGGCCTGCGTTACTGGTTGATGTTCCGAGAAACACAAATATAACAGGTACCATGCATCTATATATTCTTGTTTCAAGGTGAGTACAATATTAATATTGATAACTCTGGGTTACCACCGTGTGAAGCTGAAGCAATGAAATCTCTAAATATCCCGAAAGGAGTTCACCGAGTTCTATTCAGAACACTGAATACTGATAGGTACGGCAACATTTCAGGACAGATACGACATCGTTAAACTATCAAATAGACAAGTACCCTTTTCCTACTTTTATTAACCAGGTAAACAAATTATTTATAGGAGGCTGATGTGGAAGAAGGGAGGTGACTGGAGTTTTGTTGGATTTACAGAGGATGGTGCACAATGGTTAGTTGACAACACTGACATCAAGCTAGTCGGTAAGATATATAACTTTGAAAGCCGAGAAAGTATTGCGCTCTCAAATCTTATATATGGTGATATTTAAGTGAAGTCGTTGGATGGAGATTGTTTTTCTACTTTTGCTCCCTACAATACGAGGTCGGATTATTTTTATGTGCCGGTTTGACATGTGTATCTGTTCATAGCCCTTTTTTTCCTTAATTTAGAGTTGTGCAGTTGACAAGTATCTGCATGGAATCTGTATTTATTGACAAACCTTTAGCTTCTTCCGTGACAAACATACTGAACTGGCAATGATGCAGGGGTTGATTATCTGTCAGTAGCAGCATATGATCACTCTGTCGGTGCACATGTCGTATTTTTCAGAAACCCGGTAAGATACTACTCCCAATCGCACTGCAGAAGATTTTGGTGTCAATCATTTCTGATATCTAATTCAGAATTTCTGAAGATTATAATTGTTGTTATAGGATTTTCCAATTCAAAATATTGATTGAGATAAACTTTAAACGCTGAGTAACTTTTCTCTAGGTCAGTTTGTTTAGTCTACTTTAGTGCTCCTCCACTGAACACTACACATCTGATCCATTGGTTGGTTTCCGAATTCTGTTTTGCCAGGACATAATCCCAGTCGAAGCTCTGAAACTAGACGACATCGAGGCTGGACTGTACATGTTACATTGCTTACCTCTCAGACTGGTGGGAGCAGAGGGTTCACCAGTCAGGTGCATCCTTATCATGTAACCAATGGCTGTTCGTGTTGAAGCCGGAACTGTATCTTGCCAGCTGATGCCACTCCCGGCTACTATGTTGATCGAAAGCCAAGTAGCCAAACTCTGCATTGTACTACGTTAATAAATAAAGCACCAGCAATTACAGTTGGATATAAAAAAGAGATCAGGAACTTACTAGTACGTCAGAATTGACAATTGCATACTAGTAGATGATATGATAGATCCTAAGCAGCATGAGCAGAACTTAAGTAAAACCGTTGAAAGGGCGAACGAAATTGCACAGTCGCTATCGTACAGTTGCAGGGAGCCGAAGACTAGCTGGCGGTGGATAAAGTCCACCCGAACCCCAGAATAGTAGTATTGCAACCAACCTTGTGAGCCCATTCCAAAGCAACCCATTCGCGGACCACGAGCTCGGCACGGCACCATGGGCGCCACGCAGGCCGCACCGCTCGCCGCTCTCCTCCTCCTCACGCTCCTCTCCGGCGGCGGCGCCACAGATGCCGGCGCCGCGCACCCGGGGTACGCGGACAAGGGCGCCTGCGGGCTCGACGACTCCGGCACGGCGGACGCGCTGCTGCGGCAGGAGGCGGAGCGCGGCGGCGGCCGGCGCATCCTGGACATCACGCACGCGTACGTGCCGGACATGCCGGCGTTCGCGCAGGGGGCCGTGACGGGGCCCCTGGTGCGGCTCAAGGTGTCCATGGCCAACGGGTCCGAGTTCAACCTCTCCGAGCTCAAGATGGAGTGCCACATGGGCACCCACGTCGACGCGCCGGGGCACATCAACCAGGGCCACTTCGCCGCCGGCCTCGACGTCGACACGCTCGACCTCGACGTCCTCAACGGTACGCGTATTAACCGGATCAGGATCCAAGCTTTGATTTCTCATGTGCTCCCCTGCTTATCGCGGTGTGCTCTGAAATCCCCGCGCTAGTAAAGTAGATACAAAGCATAAAGGAAAATTTCGGGTGTGGGGACGAGATTGGAAGAACATGGTGAGGTGGACACTGGACGGTGAGATGGGTAATCGTTGATCCCAATTTTGTTGCCGGGCCGGAAGCTATCCGTTGGTACAGGATCGTTGTTCTAAAAAAATCTTCCTCGCGCTTTCGAGAAGGGCTCACCGGCCAATCAGTACGAGTAGCATTATTTTTTATTTATATTTTTGAGCGGCAGTCAGTCACTCACTAGCACATTGCATCACTGATGAAACCTGGTCAAAGTTTTGGTCGGCAACTCTGATGAACTAAGGGCAACCTGATTGTATAAGGACTGGGTAGTTCTTATACTGGGACCCATAACAGGTGAAGAAATAGTTATGGTCAGGTTCACAATGGTAGAGTAAAAAGTGGGCTCCACAATCAATATAAAACTTAGCTCTGGAGAGAATATGAGTGGCTGTCATGAGAGATAAGTAGAGGAAGGAGGGAAGAAAAATGATTTTTTATTCTTATAGCTAACTCATATGCATATGGGTGACTTTAGCCATTAATATTGTATGGACCACCTGTGTAATGTATAAGGACTACCCTAAAAACTGTATTTATTGTATAAAGATCACTTTTTTCACACGTTGGGGACGCCCTAAGGATGTGTTCGTTTTCTAGCGTCTAAACTTTATACTTGTCACATCAAAAAGGATCTTACTATTTAGAAGTAGTAAATAAAGTTTAATTATAAAATAAATTACAGGCCCCTAGACTAATATACAAGACTGAATCTAATGAGGTTAATTAAGTCATGATTAGAAGACGGTTATCTGTAGCATCACTTTAGCAAAACATAAATTAATTAAGCTCATTAAATTCATCTCGAAAATTAGCACCAATCTGTCAATAGGTTTTGTCAGTAAATTGATTAAAATATTTTTAAATAATAAGATTCTCTTTGATGTGACAATGCTTAAATTTTAGAGGCAGGAAACGAACGAGGCCTAATATATTATAGAAGAGTAGAAATCCTTGTACTTTCAATGAAAGGTACCGGCCTTTTTGTTTGGAGATGACGTAGTAGAAATACCAGAACAGTCCCCTTTCAAACTTGAACAAAAATCGTGCAAGATTATTGGTTCTAAACATGACTTTGTACCGGGAAAGAGTTGTTTACAGGGAATCTGAACTTATCAAATTCGACAGCCACATGATAACTGGAAAAAAGAGTTGTTTATAGGGTGGCTTAGCATCACGGTCCTTCGGGATTGGAACCGCCTTAGCTTACGAAAAGTTGAAAAATTCCACTGCTTGAGCTTGAGGTCTATCATTTCGCCAGTTGCTATCAAATCCGCCCACTTGCGCCACATTTTTCTGTAACGAAAATAGTCAGTGTCCGTTACTTATCCTAATAATTTAAGCGTGGAAGACAGCCAAAATATTCTCGATGTCCGAAAGGATCGAGTAACATGAAAGACGGCAGTGTGCCGCTGCTCCCGGCCCTCCTGCTACCGTGCACAACTCATTTTCTTGCCTGTGAGCTGTGGGCTTATCGCCACGTCTCCTTCGCCTCGGATGGCGATGTTCCTGCTTGCCGTCATAATGCTGCCTTGCGCTCTCATCGCCAGTGTCAGTGGCAGTGGCATCAATGCCCACCCAGCTTACGGTGACGATGGCGCCGGCATGTGCGGTCCGGTAGCGGCGGCGACAGGAATAAGGCTGGAGGAGTACGACGGCGGACGCATCGTGGACATCACACACGCGTACCGGCCGGAGCTGCCGGCTGTTGGACCGGACGGGCTTGGCAAGGTGGTGCATCTCATCATGTCCATGGCCAACGGGACACTGTTCAACCTGTCGGAGCTCCGCATGGTGGTGCACGCTGGCACCCACCTCGACGCGCCGGGGCACATGGTCCAAGAGCACTTCGACGCCGGCCTGGACGTTGACAAGCTTGACCTTGCTGTACTGAATGGTAGATTTTGAAAGTTTTCTCTCGACCATTATTAGTCTTAGTGGTTCAGTCGAAAAAGCAAGTGTTTATATTTGAGCGGCATTCATTTTATTGTTGGTGATGTTGTCAGATTCAGAATAGATCCGAAGTAGACTAGCTATTGCCTGTTAGGAGTTGTATCTTGGCATGCTATTTTTTTATTAGTACTCGTATTGTTCTTCAAACTTATGTGACTGACGTGAGGATTGTGTTCACTGGACAGGACCTGCGTTACTGGTTGATGTTCCCAGAAACACAAATATAACAGGTACCATGCATTCTTGTTTCATGGCTACCTATCAAATTACATGTGGATTACTTCATCCTCAAGCGCCAACCTCTTATGACCATTTGATAATCATTTATATACTATGTTTGTGATAAACATGTGTTCACTTGTGTACATCATATGCATGAGAGTGCAAGTGTTTGCTCCAGCCATGTTCCGACATTGGCTCTAGGTGTTAAAACTCTTTCAGAATTTACAAGAAGTGTGGATGCTGCTTTGCAGTAGCATCTATCGTGAAATTATATTAACTCTCAGTTTCCACCATATGCAGCTGAAGCAATGAAATCTCTAAATATCCCAAAAGGAGTTCGTCGAGTCCTATTCAGAACGCTGAATACTGACAGGTATGGCTACATTTCAGGACAGAATTCAAGTAGACTTATTAAGTTGCATTATTAAACTATCATTAGAAAACCATATTCCGTTCTGTATTGAATGTAAGCAAATGATTTCCAGGAAGCTGATGTGGAAGAAGGAAGGTGACATGAGTTATGTGGGATTTACAGAGGATGGTGCGCAGTGGTTAGTTGACAACACCGACATCAAGCTAGTCGGTAAGACATAATGGCCTTGACAGACTCAAATCGTTGGTGATATTTGACTGGCCTTTTTTTACCTCTAGAATAGAAAGCTTGATATTTTTTATGTGTTGGTTGCCATCTGTTCATAGCACTTTCCGTTGATCTATAGACTAGACTTGTGGATTTGACATGTATTTGTGCACAAACTTCTAGTTTCTTATGTGGCATTTACATATGCAGGGGTTGACTATCTATCAGTGGCAGCATTTGATTACTTGATCTCTGCACATGTCGTCTTTTTCAAAAAACCGGTAAGATACTGCTGTTTCCTGACCAGTAAACGCTGGCTGGTTTTAATATGCCTGTAATATCATTATGGTTATTCCCCTATTTTACTGCAGAAGATTTCCATGTCAAGTTAAGTTGACAAAGTTAGCATAATACTGATTCACATACTTTTCAACGCTAGCTAACTTTCTTGGGAAACCATTACACTTTCATATGTTTGTGATCCACAACACAATGGCAATGTACCATTTAAATTTCAGTATCATTTGAGTCATAAATTTATTTTTACTTTGTTCTGTCAGGACATAATCCCAGTCGAAGGTCTGAAACTAGATGATGTAAAGGTTGGGATATACATGTTGCATTGCTTACCTCTCAGACTGATCGGAGCTGAGGGCTCGCCAGTCAGGTGCATCCTTATCAAGTGATCACTAGCTGTTCTTTCTGAAGAAGAAATTGCAGCATGCCAGCCGATGCTACATCCGCCGGCTAATGCCTTGGTGGTGCAGAGTCCACCTTTGTGAAATAAAATGCTGCTTGGCATGTAATATATGTTTGTAGGTTCAATAAAGCAGCAATATTTCCTCGAGACAATGCAAATGTACTTTGTAAGTCACTGCTGTAAGAGTAAGACGAATCTAAAGTACTCTACTATTGCACAAATCCTGAGCAAGCATCATCCTCAAGAATAGTGCACACCTTGCAGAGCATGGCAATTCGCGTGTACATGCGAAACCATTTCGTCCATTTCCCGTTACCGAATCTGACGCGTGCTCGTACCATTTTCCCGTTAGAACATGTCGGTTGCTGAAATGATCTCCACTTTAAGCCATAAAATTGTTTAGAAGATACTAGTATTAGTTTCTATCTGCAGTCAAATAATATAGCTTTTCCCTCAACAGTTTGGACGGGGGCAGCCACTAGGACACGTGGTCAGCACTGATTGGCAGCAATTGAGATGGATTTTTAATTCCTAGCACGGATCACCGGAAGCTATAACTCCTGCTGCGATGCCAAAAAAAAATGCTAATCTAGCACCATCAGTGCAATATATTGCATCCCCTCTGTTCGTTTCTCCCTTCTCTTAGCACCACCCAAAATCACACACTGGTGTTGTGAGCTTTCGACCATGTCTCCGCTGATATCGATTCTCCTCATCGGCGTAACAATAGCGCTCTGCGTTCCTCTCGCTTGGACTAGTGACAGCGCCGCTCACCAAACCTGCGCGGCGGCGGAGGCCCAGCTGGACGAGTACGGCGGCGGGCGCATCGTGGACATCACGCACGCGTACCGGCCGGACCTGCCGGCGCCGGGGCGGGACCGCCTCGGTCCGGTGACTCAGCTCGCGGAGTCCATGGCGAACGGATCCATCAACAACGTGTCGGAGCTGCGCATGCTGGTGCACTCCGGGACCCACGTCGACGCGCCGGGGCACATGGTCCAGGAACACTTCGAGGCCGGCCTCGGCGTCGACAAGCTCGACCTCAACGTCCTCAACGGTAAGCTTTGCCGCCCACGGACTGAATTCTCGCGGTTAAATCGACGAAAATTTTATGCCAATTTTACACGCACCAGAACAGGCGCCGTACGAACCTCAAAAGTGCAAGATTTTGCATGTAAAGATCACCCGGACCTTATTTGGTTAATGATCTCACAGTGTTTGATCCTTCTTCACAGGTCCAGCGTTACTTATCGATGTTCCAAGAGACACAAATATAACAGGTAACACGCATTTCTTTCTTTTTCCAATGACCCTGCTCCACTATGATGAAACCTTACCTTATTCCTCCACTATTGCCCTTATTAGCACCGTAATGAAGATTCATATAATCATGACACGATTATACGCAGATGTTAGTTTTTCTAGCCAATGAACCAGACATAGGTTTGGTTAAAGATCATAGAACAGTAAGGTTTCAAAGAAGCCTGAATGCAACCTAGCATATTAACCCCCAATTCTTCTGTCCAGCTCAAGCAATGGAATCCCTAAATATCCCAAGAGGAATTCGTCGAGTTCTTTTCAGGACACTGAACACCGACAGGTATGGCTCTTCTTCAGGACATAATTTTGTAGACCACCGAATGCGTAACCAAATGCTTTCCAGGAAGCTGATGTGGACGAATGTAATCGACACAAGTTTTGTTGGATTTACAGAGGATGGTGCTCAGTGGTTAGTAGACAACACCGACATCAAGCTAGTTGGTATGAAATAATGTCACTGGCATCATACAACATACAAGTAGACAACACATTATTTGTTAGGAACATATCATTGTGGATAACTGGATTCTTAAATGAACTTTTGTACTTGAGGGTCAATAAATACCCAACTTACTGTTATGGTAATTATGCAGGCGTTGATTATCTATCATTTGCGGCATTTGATCACCTGATCTCAGCCCATTTGGTCTTTTTGAATAGACCGGTAAGAAGCTGCAGTTTCCTGACTGTAGAAAGTTTCCATGTCAAATCATCAGAGCATGTTGAAAAAATGACAAGTATTGGCTCTGGAAAAGAGTATTGGTTCGGGAGAATCTGTGCCAGCTAAACTTTATGGGGCGATGCTTGCTTATTCACAAAAAAATCTGTGCAACAGAATGGACATATCATCTAAAATATGCCTAAGATAATCATTTTTTGATTTGCTTATTTTGTTCTGTCAGGAGATGATTCCAATAGAAGGTCTGAAACTAGACCACATAACAGCTGGACTGTACATGTTGCATTGCTTACCTCTCAGACTGGTTGGGTGTGATGGCTCACCAATCAGGTGCATCCTTATCAAGTGATCACTAGCTGCTACTACTGAAGGTTATCTCGTGCAACGCCGCCTGATGCTTCATCCTGGGTATTGATCTAGAGCACAATCTACCTCCACTTAAAATAAATGCTGCATGCTATGTATAATAAATGTATTTATGATCAGTAAAGCAACATCAGTATTTCATGAAGACATTGTAAAAGCATCACGGTTAAGTCAGTGTTGTAATACAGGCTTTAAAGTTTCTTGCCTTGGAAGCTTCGATTGCCAGCTTACTTCAACTCTTGTCCCATTACGAATATATCACAATCAGTAAAATGACATTGTTGGCTATACGATCATATTATAGATATGCAGCTTGCAGCACAAGCCATATTTCTAAAAGCAAAAACGTCTTACACCCAGTGTATGCAATCATTATTAAAAATATTTTTTTAAAAAAAATTACCCATTCCTTTCCTTGATATGAATATGGCTCCTGCAGATTTACATGAATATTGAGATACATACAAGGCCAACAGAACCAGCTGTCACCAGTTTTCCGCCAAACTGGTGGTACCAGGAAATGAAACAAGTGATCAGCCTCTAGTGAAACCCTGATTGCAGCCATATCCCTACATATTTGTTAAAACTCGTGTTGTCTGATATAAGACTCCTATCTCTCATGAATTATATATCGTAAATTACATTACAGAGTGACTACAAAATTTGTATGAGAGAACAGGGGTCAACCATATTGATCCAGGAAATAGAAAAGAAATCTAGCAAAAAATACTGCACTTAGTAGGAAACCAACTAGGAAAAAAAAATTCTGTTAACTAGGGCAGCAGTTCCATGATGTGTGCTTGACCGTGGCCTACTCTCGTGAAGATGCGCTCTATTGTACCCTCTGTAACCACCCATTATATTCAGTGGCCCATCTAGCTGCAGGCTCTGAGATAAAAAAAAGGCAGGACATTCATGGTAGTACTCAGCAGGGCGCTTGATGTCCATATATATCCGATGGATTAGGCGATTAGATTCATAGTCATAAACTCATAACCACTGCTTCAGTACTTGATAACATGATGCCGCAGCCACAACTCATACATAACCATATGGAATGCATCATACGGAACAGGAGGTGAATGCCATACAAAGTGTTTTTGAACCTGTCATTCCAATTGAGATAGTTAGTACCGTAAAACCAGAATGTAATTAAGCATCTATTTTCTAAAATTGAGGTTTCAGAAGCACTATAGAAGAAC
The DNA here is from genome assembly GCA_031894775.1 of Chloris gayana. NCBI lineage: Eukaryota > Viridiplantae > Streptophyta > Magnoliopsida > Poales > Poaceae > Chloris > Chloris gayana. Next base: position 168,406 of record JAUNZO010003009.1, on the reverse strand, counting down.
GGTAGCCTAATCAGATGATCCGCTTGTTACAAGTATATAAAGTATAAAAAAGAATGTCTGCTGACAAGTAATTTGCTAAATTGTCATCTATAGATTGTTTTCTGTTACGGTCCAGATCAATATTTGAAATTTCAAATATCAGACACTAACTTACCATAACCTTTACTGCGGCTCAGTTCAATGTTTGAAATTTCAAATGCTTCCAATAGCATATGAATTTTCTCTTTGCAGAATGAAGATGGATGCATGGAATTTAGTGAGTTCAGGATCAACATACCTGAACTAGCGATTTGTGTAATGAAACAAACTCTTCCTGTGATATAGATTTCAGAATACTCTTTAGCTGATATACATCTCTCTCCTTAAGTACAACCGCAAACTTTCTCCAGTTCAAGATATCATTGAAAGGCAAATCATAATAGTCCGACAAAATAACTAAAAAGGATGAACAGACACAAATTAGAGCATAGCAATAGGAGGTTTGTTGAAAAAGAACTGTGTCATTCATAGTAATCACACAAATACTAACCAGGTACACAACCATAGTGTATTGAGTCAGAAATGCGGGCACTATTAACTTGAGATCCACCAGGACAGATACAGAACTTAGTTCGATAAAACTGCTTTTGATAAACTAGCTCTCCAATAGCCCTACTTATCCGATTGTTGCTGATAGCAAGCTCTGTGTCGTTCTCCCACACTTGTGCTAGAATAACTCTTATTTTGGAGTTGCGATGGCCAGCCCAAAATCCAAGATTTGTCCTGCTCCCATTTTAAAAAGATAAGATAGAGATTAAATAACAGTTCAACAAATAAGAAAGAAAATAGCCTTGTGAGAATTTTCGGTTTCCTATACCTATGTGTTACTATGCATTAGACCATACTACCGTAGTACCAAACAAAACTCTCAACCATTTAGGGCACAACAGCTTGTGTTCGATTTTGAACATCAAAATTCGATGATGCAGGATAATATTAAATGATTCTAATGTACGTGCATTCAGTAATTCATGGGACCCACCATTCAGTTATAATGAACCAAAAACCCGCTGTCTTCTCTCATCCTCACTGCTTCTCCCTCTCTTGTTCACCAGCCATGGAACTGAGTTCAACCATTGAACCAAGGAATCTTTTACCTTGCTTTGCATGCCATAATGTGTAAATCGAAACATGACCCTCACTTGGTTTGGTTCAGAGGCACGTAGAGAAGCGTGAACCTCTAATCCTCATGATATGTTGTACTTTATGAAGATTCTCAACTAAAGCATGATATAACTCTACATGGCACCATAGGCATAAAGGTTGGATACCAAGGCACTGACTGAGCGAGTAGACCAAAACTCTTCAGATTTACAGGGGAATTAGTGCATTTCTACAATCCGAACTTCTGAAGTGAGTAGTCCTAATCCCCACTCACCCTCAAAGGCCCTCAACCGTACATATACTAGCCATTTAGAACACTGATAATCCAAGGAAACCATCAAAGCATAAAGCTACTAGCAATTTAGAACAAATACTAACATGTAGAAGACTGTAGCACTTGGGGACAAAGAAGAGGAAGTGACATTCCAACCTGTTCTCAATATCATTTCCTCCTTCAGGTAGAGCAAACGGTTGTAGCACTTGAGGAAGAGCAACATCCTTGTGTGGTATGAAGTCAACATTATAGCTAGGTGAACAGACGACTCTAATAGAGTTTTTCACCATGAGAGGAAGTCCTTCAAATGCTCTCACACCTACATCATGGCAGGTAACAAAGAAGTGGTCTGCACCTAGTGTCCTGTTCCAGTAAGGATACCTATTTATCAAGCCTTCTACGTAGTCCTTGACTATCACTGTCATATTCTCATACGAAGTACCCTGCAAGGATAACAAAATATATATAAATAACTACTGTTATATTTCAAATTTAGATCAGAAACTATATATGCAGTGAACAAGGATATCTATCACTGAAAGTTTCCTAAAATTCAGAAAGGAAATTTGATAGCTACATCCTACAAAAACCAAAGTTCTTACATCGGAGTGACAATCAGCCAAATCAAACAGCAGTTTCTCTGCTTTTTTACCCCCTGGAAACAAACTACTAGTGTAGAATCAATTAACATGTAAATGTGTTCACAATGTCCAACCGTACATAGAAATACATCTCCACTATGGACTGTCCGAACTTCCTAAGCATCAGAATGCAATCCACGAACTGCGAACCAGATAAACGGATCATAATTGTCATCCATGCAGTTCTCCTGTTCGCTCCAGAGAGAACAAAAGTTACTCTCCGCAATACTAGGCGATTATTGTTGTTTGAGCATTTGCAAGTCGTCACATAGGGATGGGGCACAACTACACAGTAATATTGGAGCAGTTCAACCTTCATAATGCACGAATATGCCAAACGAATGGCAGCATTGTCGACTTGTCGTTGTAGGATAAAGCGTGACGAAAAGAGCAATAACGTTGAAGAGAGAGGGGGAGAGGTGACCTTGCCGCGCATCTTGTGGGGCGAGATGGGGACGAAGAAGAGGTGCGCCTGGTCGGGGTCGTCAGTGCGGAACCGGCTCTCGCGGATGTTCTGGAAGAAGTAGCCCTCGCTGGCGTACTTGCCCGTGAGCTTCCGCGGCGTCTGGTAGAACGTCTTAGGGTCGCCGTCCGGGTAGATGTACACCTTGAAGTCCCGCTCCATCTCCGCGTACCCCACCGCGAAAGCCTCGGGTGAGTGGTACACAGAAGAGGAGGGCAGAGGGAAGGAGCGCGATGTGTCGGCGGCGAGCGAGGGGGCGGCGGCGGGGCGGAGGGAGCGGAGAGAGAGAAAGGAGAGGGAGAAGAGCGCGAGAGCCGCGAGGAGGAGGAGGACGCGGGGGAGGGGCGAGGAGACGGCAGCGCCGGGGACGCGGCCGGCCATCGCCGGGGAGGGACGACGAGAAGGGGACTGAAGTGGACGGTGATGCGGGACGCGGATCGTAGCCAACCTAGAATTAGAGGGGCTTGATGCAAAATTCATCGGTTATATGAGGAAGCGGGTCCTCTGAATTCGTGCTACAAATTCAGAGGATTGTAGCACTGCTACAGTGTATTGTGAGATGCACCACAGCGTCGGAACGAAATCCTCTACATTGGATCCTATCAATGCAGAGAGTTACTGTATTTGGCATTAGGCCACTCTTTTGACCGTCGGATCGAAAATAAACGCATCGGATGAAAAGCTACGAGTAACATGTTTAAAAAAATAAAAGCACATGAAATGAGAGGATGTACTGTAGCCACGATGCTTCGACACTTGTTCATGGCATTAGAACACTGTGCTCCTCGCAAATCCCTGTAGCTTCTCTGCAGTTTGTGAATGAATGCAGAGGATTTGAACCCCACAGCGTCCCATGCATTAGTGTCTGTAGCTACAGTAGTTAAACAGTAACTCAATCAATTGTTTATGAATTTTTGAATTGTTCACGGTTACTGTAGCTGTCGATTCTAGACCATTGATTTTTGATCAAACGGTTGAAAAGTGTATCTAATTCAGGGTACTGCAGCACCTCTGAATTAATAGCATCAATGCAGAGGACCTCTTCCGGTTATATGATCCGTATTTACACCTTTTCGACAAGTAATAAACATACTTCTGTATTTACAATGTACAGCGTGATTTCGACCTCGTCCCGTCCATTAAACCAAACACATCATTAGAGTTATCATTCCTATTGATTTTTTGGTATAATAACTTAATAATACCTTTGTCTAAAAATATAAACATTTATTGACTTTCAAGTATCAGCGTTGACCACTTGTCTTATTCAAAATCTTTTTGTTAAAATGTAATTTATTTTTTATAATTTGTTTTATCATTGAATATATTTTAATTATATTTATGTAAATATTTTGAATAAGACAAATGATCAAACATAGCAATTGAAAATCAACAAATCCTTATATTTTTTGACGGAGGAAGTAAAATTGAAGGGAGGGCGTCACTTGGCTTCCATACCTAGGTAAACATTTGACAATCAGATTGCAATAGTTACTGGCCAAAACAATTGGTGAACAACTCTACCACCCACGAGAGAGAGAGAGAGAGAGAGAGAGAGAGAGAGAGAGAGAGAGGGGCATCTACATTACATCCGAATTTCAGTTTCTGCTCAAATTTCAAAGCTCTTCAGGTATAGTAGTATATCAATAGCTTGTATAAACCCTAATCTGTGCTTCCGAACAAAAGAAACAGGAAAATAAAATTGAAAAAAAAAATCAAACATGTAAGCCTATGTTGTTTACAAATCAAGGCAAAATACCCTGGTCATCAAAATGTACAAAAGACAAAGTTGGGCGTGCGTGCTCAATTGCCTATACGCCACGAAAAGAATCACCAAATTCAGCTGCTGGACTTGCGTCGACGGAGGTAGAGGAACAACGCTGTGCATGCCGCTGCTGCGTATGGGAACATGGTACAGATGCCCTGGTTGTAAAAACAATAATCAACATGATTAGATTAGGAGAAGGAGGAGGCCAGGAGGGAGCCCGGGAGGGAGAAAGAATCGTGGGATGAGATGGTACCACAACAGCTGCAACGCTTGCGAGTGCAACCATAGGCCTTTCTCTGAGGGCAACTCCAATTGCTAACTGCAGATAAGCATCATTTTGTCACAACTGATAAATACAGAGTGTTAATCTAATTAACTGAACTATAGAAAAAGTATCAGTAATGCATTAAAGAGTGACATCTGGTTCCCTGTTGAACCGTGTAAACATGCATGATGTTTAAAGATGACAACATCCATACCCCCCAATAAGGGGAGCATATAACTGGTACATATAAAAAGATCCATGAGGATATGTAGCATAAAACAAGGTGTAAAAAATGCCTTGACCTGTAGCTAAGTCTAAAATTTTCCTAGGAAGAAAAAACTATATATGACTTGCTATTACATTGAAGAACTAAAACAAACTACACGTAAGTTGGTTTACCTGAATCGGAAGTGTAAATAGGCAACCACAACAAACTCCTGCGAAATAACAGTCTGCTGATATGCCCTGTTTACAATGGCCAAACATATGTCAAGCAAAAAATCTCCTAAGCCATCTTAGCCAGCTGCTGAGGTTAACGAAAACGACTCACCAATGCACCTGCTAGAAACGCTGTAGGATTCCGAACACCAATTGAAAATCGTTCAACTACAATAAAAAAAGATATGCATTAACGATTCGAAATGTATTCAAATCCAACAATTTCTTCAATGGCTACTGTGCACTGTGTGCATGTTTAATGCTGAACAGAGTTTCCCTGCTTTCTTTTACTCAGAACAACAAATTCTTGAGATAACGTGGTGAGTTGAGATGTGTACCAAAGCCAATTAGGTTCCCATACTTTTGTACTCCGCGAGTTATGCCTAGAACTTTCTCCTTGCCAATTCCTATCTAAAATCACAAGTGTGATTACATGTCATGATTTTGCGAAAAAATGGACAGGTTAAACATCTAATCCGTGAGCTGAGAGAAATCCATATTTCTCACCTTACTGCCTATGTCTCCAGACACTCCAGTTTGCCTAAAAAGCTTCCCCAAAAAGAATGGGATCATATCGCTAATACAAACTCCCCTGCATAAATGACCGAGTTAAAAAAGCACTACTTTTCATAGCAGGGAGGGACAGAGAGGATATACCCACCAGTAAATCCATAGCACTGTGGAAATTATATAAGATGCATTTGCCGAGAATGAGTTAATAAGAGACTGCCAAGTTCCATCCAAACAAAGTGTACGTCCTAAAGAAATCCCAACCTACATTATGAACAAAACTAATTATGTTTCTCAAGATAAACATGTGATGATTAATAGTGAAAAGAAAATTTAGAAACTTGGTTGAGCATGGTCAAAATGAAGGTACCGGTACAAAGGACACACCCAAACGTTTAGAGCTTCTTCACTGATAACCAATCCAAATCCAGCAGCCAAGAGCAACAAAAAGTAGACCCACCTGAAGAAAATTCTATCAGCTATCTAACAAATTGGATAAGTGACCAAAAATATTTAAAGTCTTAGATTCCATATCAAACAAATCGACCACATTTTTGCATTTGTTCATAGAGTAATGGAGTTTCCATTTCATTGCTGTTGATAATGAGATACTCCTATCAAACAGTACCTTGTCCCTCTAAGAATAATACAACCTCATTTACCACAGATAAATAGAGAGATAAATTAGAAATAGTCGATTTGACGTACCCTGGTGTGTACTCTGGAATTATGACTCTTTTCCCAAACAGAGAAAATTTATATCCAACTGCTGCTGCTGCTGCATCAGACTGTGCGTCAACAATTTGTGGCAGACTGAGAGACGGACCTGATGGAGGCTGCTTCATCAAAAGCGAAATCACGATAACAGTTGCCGCGATACCGATAACAACTGCAACTTTTGCAAGGAACGAAGCACCCGGCGCAGTAGATTCGGTTTCCACTGCATCAGTAATCTCATTTACATCTTTGCCGCCAGCAGAAGGCCCTATGCTGGACACTGATGCTTTCGCAGACCGGGAAACCAGGCAGGATAAGTTGCGCCAACTGTTTCTGTTTTCTAGAAATATTGCGTATCCAATGTGATTATCATATTCCTGAAGTGATAAATACCCCATCCCACACCCATGCGTATCCCTTGTAATAAGATATAGACACTAAAACTGTACAAGATTACTAGCATGCACACTTGCACAGATTGCTCATTTTGGAAGAAATTTCAGAAATTATGGGACAATCAGAACAGGTAACATGTAAGTCCATGAGTGGTAATCACAGAAGCATAACAGGAATACAAGTACAATGAGCATCGCGTACTCCAAATATGCAACAAACTAAATTTGGACCATTTGCGCACCTAGAATTTACAAAATATTTACAAGAATTTCAGGAAAACCTAACCTCCTGACGCGACCCCGCGCCGCTACGGCGGGAAAGGCGGCGCGGCGGCGAGAACGTGAGCAAGGAGGCGGCGCTGGTGGACGGAAGCCAAAGTGCGTGGCGACCGTCGCCATGGGAGGAAGAAGGTGCTGTGCCTATCGGCGTCCGTGTGCGTGTGTGGCGCCAAGTAGTTGCTTCAGTGGCTGCAGAGGATGATTGGTCACAGGGCTGCCAACGAGCCGAGCTCGAGCGAGCTTGCCGTGTCAAGCTTGGGCTCGTTACGATCTCGAGCCGAGCTCGAACGAGCCTAGATTGCCGGTCGAGCCTATAGTCAGGCTCGATCGAAGCTCGGTTGTGCCGTTGTGGCTTGTGGCCTGTGGGTTACGATCTCGGGTTGATTACTATCAAGTCGAACTCGAATCGAGCCTACAACGAGCTGAACTTGAGTGGCTCATGAGCCTTGGTTGATTGGATTGAAACAAGTGGAATATGCCATTATGCTGTGATACTGAAAATACAAACTTTGGGTGTTGAGTTTGAACCAGGAGCTGTTATGACCTGGCCAGAAAGTTACCCTCCTATTGTAAACAATTTGGTTGCCGCTGATTTACAGTCGGCGCTCGTTAATGGAAATGCTATTCCATCTCAAAAAAGGAAAATAAAATACAAACTCTGATGATGTATAGTCAGAAGTCAGGACTAATTTTTCTGATTGTCTTACTGTGCAGATTAATGACAATGTATATATCTATTTAAAGAACATGTTACAGTTACAGTACATATGTGAATCTGAAGAGAGGGAGGGAACAGAGCAGAGAAAAGAAAAAAGCAAATGGCGGTACAAGAGAGGATCACTGAAGAAAGTTCAAGGACAAGAGTGCACCGATGCCAGCCAGCAAGAGGTTGCTTCTGCAGGCGATTGTGCCAGCTGCGGAGGTGGTGTTGTCAGCAGCCCCCGTCGGAGCCGGAGCTGCGGCCGTGCTCACAGCGAGAACAGGCGGTAGCGGTGGGTCGAGAACGTCGGCAGGTTCGAGCAAAGGTGCAGGCGCCCCCACCGGAGGCAGCGTGCCGGGGACGGCGATATTGACCAGGGCGCCAGGTTGAACAGGCAGGATTGAATAGCTCAGGTTTAGGTTCACGTCACTGCAAGGGCTCTCTGCAGTAGAAATAAATACTTTTAGTTTGGAACGAATTCAGAGTTCCCCTCTGTTGAACTCTCTTCTTGTATGATTGCTGCAAATGTAATTCATTCATTCAGTGTACCTTGGCTGGCAGGGCAGCAGGAGAGCTGCAAATGTAATCTCAAGAAGAAGAAAAAAAGCAGGGCAGATACTCACTGAAGTACTCTGCTGCAGTGGCGGGGAACTCGGTGATGATGCCATCGGCCATCACTGCATCCGAGTACGTGGCGACCTCGACCAACGGGTCAGCAAAGTAGTCGAAGCCCAGGTTCATGAACTCGTTCCTGAGCACGCCGATGAACACGGTGAGGTTGGCGGCTTGCAGCGTGCCCACCACGTTGGTGAAGTGCGTCATGAAGTAGCCGGTCATCTGGGCCACCGAGCTGCGGCGGATCTTCACCCCGTCGGCGAAGCCCTTGATGTCATCGACGGAAGACTTGGCGACATCGCTGATGTCGGTGTCGATGCTGAGCACCCGCTTCGACGCCGGGAGCGACTTCTTGAATGCCAAGAGCACCGATGAATCTTCCGACTGGATTAGCACATGCTTCTTCGTCTCCTTGTCGTAGCCGGCCTTGGTCAGCGCACCGCTCACCGCGTCCACCACGCCCAGCCCTTTGGTCGCGAGGTAGGCAGCATGCTGCACGGTGCATCCGGCACAAGATCAATTTATTTGTTTCACAGACTGACTGGCAGGTGAAAAAACTTACCTTTATGTCGATCAGTATACCCGAGACGTTGCTGGCTTTAGCCAAGTCAAGGAATCCGGGCAAAGTCATGAACTTCCCGGCATTCTTTGCTGCAGGATTTCTTTTCAACCCCTCCTTAGCAAAAGGACCAACAAGTTCGGCTGCTCGGATGAAAAACATAAAACCATCATTTCAAAAAAGTCTGGATATCTATTTTAAAGAGAGAAGAGCCTATGAAGAAGCAGCTCAGAAGATGTTCCGCACGTACGTTTCAAAGTCTGGATCTCGGTCCATGACAGGTCGAACGAGAAGATACCGGACTTGTTCTGGATCTGAAGAGCAGTGGAGGCCTTGTCGATGAAAGCAGTGCCCGCGGTGGTGCAGCTGCCGAGATCGGCAGAAGGCATGCAGAAGGCAACCCCGTCTTTTGACATCTGAACCGTGCAGTCTATGATGTCGGCGCCATCTTTCATCGCCTGCTGGTACGCGAGGTCTGTGCTGCCGGGAAAGACGCCACTTGCACCGTCGTGGCTGATGATCAGCGGCCTGGGCCCTAAATTTTTGTATATCACAATAAGTAGTCAAGGATATGAAGATTAATATAAACTGAAGAAGTTACAGTTCGTATTTACCAAAGAAGTGATAACTTACTGTCCGGAGGAGGCAGAGGATTGCCCTTAGAATGAGCCAAGCAAGCTGCAAATAAGTAACAGCGTAAATAAACTTCAAAGACAAGAACTTCTACACGAGAGGACAATGTACAGGTTTCTGTCCTGTTCAAAAAAACATGGAGAAAAGTTAGTGCTTCAATTCCAATATGAAACATTCCTTACCGACAGCTCCTGACGCAGTGGGAGGGAAATCCGTCAGTAAACCGTCGACGGAGAAGTCTGGATTGTCTATGAACTGCAAGTACTCTGCACTGGGATCATGACTGTAGTTGTAACTCGAGACTAGGTCATTAGCGAATCCAGACGCATAGACTTCCAGCCCAAGGGCATGTGCATCTTTGACCAAACTAGTAGATGGCGCCAAGTACTGATCCTTGTTCAGTGGCCAGATATAGGTCTTGGGTACAAGAATCCCACTTGCGAATTCCTTGATAAATTTCAGGTCTTTCGCAAGTTCTCCATACGTTTTCTTGGTTGAAGGCTCGGCGACGTTCTCGCTGAGAAGCCGGAATACAAACTTTGTCTTGCTTTGCTTGAGAAGCCCACCCACGCTTTTTAAGAATGCGACCTCTGGAGAGGAGATGTAGGAGAAGCTAAATTCTTTAGGCAGCGTTTTTAGATAATCTTCAGTACTTATCTTGTGTTCCAGAAAAAACGAATGGTACTGAACAAGAGAACATAAGTTGTGTTAGATTGATAACACAGTGTAATAACTAAACAAAATGCTTTCCTAAAAACGGAACAGGAGAAAAGGGGTGGGTCCGCTGTTATGTCACCAGAACTGTTCAAATCATACTAACCTCTACATTGAGCCAAATATTAGGGGGCGGAGTTCAACAACTTGATCAACCATGTACATTCCCAAGGAGCCGTCAAATGTGCTTGGGCGAGAAAAGATGTTCTGGATCACTGAAAGATGATCAAGTACGACAGGTTTAGTACATATTCCGATGACAAGTTGTCAACTGTTCCAACTGAAAGTTGTCAAGGTTTTTTCTGCTTACAGGTTACGTTCTGAGCTAGCTGGTCTGCGGTGAAATCCAGAGAGAACCAGCCACGGACATCTTGTCCGTTCACCTTGTATGTCTTTTCCATCTTAGGGAAGACATCAGCGATTATTGTCGAGTTGTTAAGGGTCAATCCCGATTTGCAGAAGCCCATGCCATCGCTTGAGAATTGCAAATCACAGAAGAGAGCGACATCGGGCAAACTGGTGGACATGGCAAATTGGTACGCGAACTGGCTTGAGTCAGGAAACAAACCAGAGAATCCTCCACGGGCAATGACTAGAGGGGGCGACCTGTTGATGACCACAAAAAGATGAGAATTCAGTAATAACGTTAAAGTGAAAATGACCATAAGAGTGCTTGAATCTTGATCAAGTGAAAGAAAATCATTGCAATTGACAAATGAGAGATAGACCATGGACAAGATGAAAGGATATAGGCTTACCGCTCAGAGTCTGCCATTTTGGCAGTGGAACGTTCGGAGCAGCACTAGCTCCATGAATCAGTAATAACAAAATCAAAAACATGTGAGGATTTCTTGCTCCCATTTGGCCAGGAGGAGCACCCTGCATTGCAACACAGTTATGTGAGCCCATGGAAAACTTGCGCACAAGAATCGTCTGCTAGTCGTTTTCTCTAATGAAAATAGTGTCATCTGGTATTCCAGAAGAATCAACTTAAAGAACAAAGAACAAGCATACATAAGTCAAGAAAACGTTTCTTAGCGAGCAACAAAAAAAATCATGTCAATACGGAATAATGATAACTAAAATTCAAAGGTAAACATGTGAAGCCACGAGGAGAGAAGCGTACCTCACAAGAAACTCCAAGAACAAAATTGAGAAAAGCTTTTCTCCGCCCCCACCGAGGCTAAGGTCTCCAAGCATCCTATATCTGATTGTGGAGAGGAGAGAAAAGAGGAGGTTTCCAGGCAAGGAAAAACGTTCTAAAATTAGAGTGGTTCTGAATGATGGCCACCTCTAACAGGCTTAATTTAGTGCACCGACTTATAAAAACGTGGGAGAGGCAAGCATAGTGCTTGTGTCTAAAGAAGCTTATAATGTGCGGAACAAAAAGAGAATGACTACACGTTCAGCTTTTTATTGCTTTAATTATTTGATCACCTGTTATTGTAACAACAGACTTCATCACCTTCTCGTTGAAGGAAGAAGGGAAGCATTAAAATAGAAGAGGTACAACATCTTCCAAACATGTAACATCTGATATTTTTATCACAAGGAGAAATTAAAGTCTGAGATTTAACACTTCCTCGTGTGTAACATCTATGAGGCTTTAATCACCACTCAATTCCAACACAACATCTTCTCATAACTTTCCTCTGCGGAGCTTTTTTTTCTTTCTATAAATGAATGTAATTTTCAATTGATGCAAAATCATGCAAGATCGTTCTTTCCTGAGCAGCAAATGCCAAAAGTACTCACCGCTCATCTGACATCTGAGGGGACAAGCTAGAGAGTAAGGTGCAAAGGTAGTAAAAATGACAAGTCTGTGAAAAGTTAGTGCCTGATGGAAACATTGAACAGCCTCACAATGAACAGCTAAAGCAATGATACACAGGAAATATTAACATTAAACCTTTTGGAATTTCAAGTACCATCCATATTTGGATTAACAATTCAGTACAGGGTACACTAGAACAAATAGTCCTTATTTTAGATGCCGGTGCTTCATGCTGTCCTGATTGCATATGCTATTTTTCCACCAGCATTTCAGTTCTTCATATTAGACCCCATTCAGAGTAATCACAATCTTACGAGGGCTTGCATGGTCACGGTGTTCACATAGCCATATACCCTGTAAAGTAAACTTAATTAAGGTTTGGCCATTTCATGACAACTAATTTTTTTATAGAGTAAAATATAAATAAACTAGGCCAGAACCTATCCTCAGGTTGTTTGCCAACTAATCATGATACTACCATAAAAAGTCAGGAACAAAGTTCAAAAATAAGCTGATGGATTGTGAAAATAGATATATGACTGCCGTACCTGCCAAGTGCCCATATTGAGACGCCCATCAGTTATAGGAATCCTGAATAGAGCAAGATCCAGCCCCTTAGTTTTCAAACATGGACACTGAAGAACTAAAAGTAGGAGGTGCAACAAAGAGAAGGAACACATACGTCAGGGCACAACCAAACATTGAAGATTTGATATGTGCTGGCATGTCATCAGGTCCTGCAATTAGAACAGACATCTTATGGTCTAATCAAAAGGGGAGAGAGCAATACAGTTCTTACAAATCAACATGACATTTATATAAAATTATGTTTCGAAAAAAAATTATGGTATTGACCCACAACTTCTATGAAATTCTGCAAACACTGTGAAGTCATACTAACCTTCCATAGTGTGCTTCCAAGGAGCACTACGGCCCTGAAAACAATGAACAAAAATGAAGAACCATTTGAATGATAACCTTTCAGATAAGAGAGTTCTTGGGTCACAGACCTCTGGGACAATTTTGTTAAGGAAAGTCTCGGTGTCAGCCTGAACATCGGAGTCGTAGTTCTCATTTATGGTCAGGGAAGCGCTTGTGTGCTGCACTGCAGGATGCAAACAATTTCACTGCTACTAAAATAGTGTGAAAACTTGTGATCAACAAGGTTGTCAGCTTATGAACATGTCTAGAGTGACTTGACAGAAACATAAGTCCAAGTCTCCGTGACTTCAATTATGAACAAGAAAAGTTATCTGCACAATTGAATGGCTACATCGAATCCATAATGAACTTATGCGAGCTACATAAAATCAGATACAGTTCCAGCTAATGGCACGGACCTTCCGTCCCCTAAATATGATCCAAACATAATTATTACTTATGAACAGTTCATAACTCCTCTAATACCCTAATTTTTCACTGGGTAAACCGAATGGACATGTTACTTTAATTAGTACTCCCTCTATCCCTAAATGTAGGGCGTTTTGGAGTTTGAATTTTTCCCTAAATGTAGGACGTTTTGCAGATAAGACAAACTCTAGGGTTGGTGGGAGAGTTAATGGATGGGTGGATGAAGGTAAAAATGAAGGATATAGTAGTCTTTTAACATATTGACTAATTTCATGTTTGAATGCTAGAAAGGACTACGTTTAGGGACGGAGGCAGTAGCACACAGCTCTCTCTCTCAAAAAAAAGATTAAGTAGAATACACCTTGGATTCATAAACTTTGATCAAGCTATTCCATCATTCCTATCTCCAGTGATACAACCGAACACTTACTCACGGCGTCCGAGCAAGAACATATGAACATGAAAATGCCAAGGAATAGCACAAGTAGGTGCGGAAGAAGTGTGTATTTACATACGGAAGAAATGCGCGAGCCCGCACTTGAACCCCGCCAGGTCGCTCTCGATCTCCTTCAGAATCTGCAACACCCAGACGAATAGCAACGGGATATCGCTCGAGGCCCAGCAATTTTAAGGAAGAGAAGATGAAATAGATGGAAACCTTGGGAGTGATGAGGTGGCAACCACGCCGCTGCGCGGGGATGACGACGGTCTTCTGGGCCCACTTGGCGGCCATAGAGAGGGGTGCAGTTGAGGTAGGGGAGGGGAGGCGGGATTTGACGGCGCCCGTGCTGCGGCGGCGCGGCAGGCGGCGGCGACGAATCGAGACGCGAAGGGGGTCACCGCCGGCGGACAGTTGCGACACGTGCAGCGGAAGCAGAACACGTGTGGACGTGTGGTCACCGTGTTGGTCACACCTAGACACCTAGTCAGATCAACTGGGCTTGAACGGGCCTCACAGTCACAGACACAGCTCAACTGGGCCGATGGTTCTCTTCAAAGCTGGGCAAATTATAGGGGGCTCTGTGCAAGTGAGCACCAGAAGGGGACGAAGGGGATAGCCGGCATCACCATCGCAAATGCAGGCGCTCCTACTCCCCGCGCGGGCCGCGGCGCCGCCGCCGGCGGCGATGCTTCGGCGCCGCGCTTTTTCTGCGTCCGCTTCCGCGCCTCAGTTCCACCGTCCTCAATCCGGCTCCTACGGTCAGCTCAACTGCAGAGGCGGCGAAAGCGCTCGGCGGCGCCTTACCGTGGCTGCGGCCAAGTCGTCCTCGGCGAGTCCGCTGTACCCGACGCCTCCGCCCTCCCAGCAGGAGATTGATCAGGGAAAGCTTGACCAGGTACTTCTCTAGTCGCTCCACCTTTGATCTATCGACACCATGGGTTGCTGTGCTCCGTCTGTGAGTGTAGGGTTCTATATCATGTTTCGTTAAGGAATTTTGTGTTTGGGGGAACCTTGGTGAGATTTTGATGATTAATGTGGATTGTTAATGCAAACGAAACGACATACTGAACTTAGCCCTGAAGTATAATTTATATTTTCTTGTTTGAGGAAAAATGCACATAGGCACATCGGTGTCTAGGGTGCCGAATTCGACTGTGATGATAGATGGTAGATGTTTCTGGTTAAATGTTGTCAATAGATGATTCGACTCAATGGCATCCGCCTTTGTTGTCCAGCATGTTGGTTGTTCGATTATTTCGCCATTGTGCTTAATTTCTGGTTGAAATTCAAAATTTACTAAAATAATACTGTTCATATGTTGGTTTCGAATGGAAAATTTTGTGGAACATCTGGTTCCTAAACTTATACCTATTCAGTGAAGGCTATCTTGTGCAGTCTAGCTTGGCCCTCACGAGGATTTCGACCTTTGGTCTGCTTCTTTCCTATGGAAGAAGTGAAAAACACGAACAACATATGCTGTACTCCTTGCTATTTTTTACTACTACACTAGTTAATTATCGTGTTTTTAGTTTCCTATGACTCACGTGCATAATCTAATTTTATTTGTTGAAGATGCACCTTTTTAGTATATAAATGTAGAGATTTGTTATGGTGCTTGAGAGGTACCGGAGGTTCCTCTCCTCCATATTAATTCCAATCGTTGATGTTAAATAAATTAACGACGAGCCTAATTAATTGCTATTAGGGATAGTTTGGTAATTGCATCTCAAGGTCATCTTTCCGCTATTGTCTCATGAACCAAAATCCTCACTCGATCCAGACAGTTCGCATTGGCTGCAGTGCGCCGTCCCGTTGTTTACCACCGTAGTTCCATCCGCTGTTTGCTGTCATGGCCTCCCATCCTTGGTACTCTTCTTGTCTGTTGTCGTGTTCGTCTAACCCTGTCGCCTGAATATTGACTCGTGGCCACCGTGGTCCATGCGGCAATCACCACACGACTGCGAGCTGGCGAAGAGTTGCCTAACGAAGGCTAGCTGCATTAACAAGTGTACGTTCTATGAATGGTAATGCGTGGCTTGATTTTCTCAGGAAGGATCGGTCTAGACATCAGGTCTGCCAGAACTTCGAACAATATCCCAAGGAAAAGAACAGCAGTAGGAACAATAATATGATGTATCTACAGCGACGAAGTGGAGGAGTCCACCCTAACGGCCTGGTTCTGGATGGCTTGGCAGGGCAACAAATCTAGTTAGTTTCAACTCGAATTTGAATAACTTCAACTTGGATCCAGAAAAAAAAATCAAATTCAGAAAACTAGGATTTGGCCACCAAACCTAGCTTTGGCCTGACTCCGGCTCCGACGGAGGCTGCACTGACACCTCGTTCACAAATGGCAGCACGCTGCGTCAGCAGCATGGGCGTGTTAGGTGACGACGTATTCGCGAAAGGCAGTAGAGGTTGTGCGTGTTGGAAGTTGTTGCAGCTGGTGATTTGTTCATTGTCGTCAACTATGATCATGTTGGTTGATGATGCCTAGCACACACAATTAAATTATTAAACCACCCTTTATGTAATTGAAATAAAAGTAAATAACAAGTACCGGACCCACTAATTTTTTTGTAGTGGTCCACAAGTTAAATTACTTTTTAATAGGCACATCCTATTTTTCAACCATTTGATCTAATAAATTGGACGGCTACTATTAATTCCAAGTAATGTAACAGATCTCATAAATGTATGTATAATGTGCTGCCTGAACTGCTTATTGTTTTACTATGTCCTTTCTCAACATTTTGACATGGTTAATTGATTCTGCATTTAATGCCTGTACCATGAGCTTATTGCTAATTGCCTAAACGTTCAGTGCACCTTCCTCAATCTGAAATACGAACCTTTATTTATTTATTAATATGAAATTGTAACCTTTGTTTGGTTTCTAACTGAGCAGGTTATTAAGAGACTAGAGAAAACAGCAAGGTATTTCAAGAATTTGGGTACCTTTGGATTCTGGTCTCAGTTGGTGTGCACACTTGTTTCTGCTGGCATTTTATCATTCTCTACAGTTGTTACGGGGAAGGTGACAGCACCCTTCACATTCTACGCAACTGCTGGTGGTATTGCTGCCGCTTTCGTTTCAGTCTTCTGGTCATTTGGTTACATTCGTCTCTCTGAAAGGCTGAGAAAAACAGCAAAGGATCCCGCAAAGGTACTCTCTCTCATCCATGCCGTCTGGTTTACATTGATATCAGAACAGCCTGAAATTTTAGATGGAGAAACCAAATTGTTGCTTCGTTGCCAGCTGAATTTTTTCAGCCTTGTTTTGCCCTCCCTACTGTCATCCTAGTTACTGTTATTTGATAACTGAACTGGTGTTTTCACATCATGTTATTAATCACGATGATATGCTATAACTGCTTTTGACTTCATGTTTTAGATACTTCCGCGTAGCAAGCTCATGATATGCTTTGGAATCAAATTAAACTTGTGTTTTGTTTTCCAGGCTCCTCCACGTGCTGATGTTGTTAAAAGTTTGAAAAATGGCATCGTGGTAAATATTATTGGGATGGGTGCTGCTGTTCTCGGCATGCAGGCAACTGTTGGAGCTTTGGTAGCTAAAGCTCTCACAACCTCTGCAGTACCCATTTATCAGGCTGCTTCTCCTGGCCAGAGTCCTGTTTTGGCTATAGATGTTTTCCTAGTTCAGGTACTTGACTGTTCACCATATTTACCATTTCCATGTATAATTGTCTTGCTAAAAGTTGCACCTATCGCCAGTCTATATTGTGATACACTCTCTTTCACTACTAGCCAATTTTCTTGATTGTGAGTTTCCAAAAAAGTTCTTGATAATCAACCGATGATTTAACTCTAGTAAATATGAAAAATATCTTTATGCATGGAATTTACAACATGTTTAGCTTGGGGAAAATAACATTTTAGGGGTTTTCAGTTATAGCATTGTCTCTACCCTATTCATCTTATACTTACAAAACAGCTTCATGGGTTATAACAATTCTCAAGGCACCCTGACATGTAGCCATCTAGGAATATAACACCAAAGACATTACCTGACAATCTGAACATCAGTGAAACTTAGACTAGAACTAACTGCTCGAAACAGAGGGATTATACTAGCATTTCGCTGATGCAAATTTATAGTGCCATACTATCACTAATCCTCGTCTTGATTAATGAGCAGGCTTCGGCGAACACCATCCTGTCGCATTTCCTCGGTCTGGCGAACTCACTAGAGCTGCTGCGCTCGGTGTCGCTGCCTCCCGCGGAACCTGCCCCGGGCTCTGCAGCAGCCTGATCCGCCGCACGCAGCATGTCAAAAATCTTCATTCTCTAAACCTGTTGTTCAGGATTGTATGTAGGAATACTAGCATCGGATCTGCACTCCCGTCTTTCTCTGATCCTCAGTTAAATCAACTTGCTTGTTTGCATGATACACCTGAGCGTGAGATTGTCGTGATTCCATGTGAGAAATGTTAAAATCAATTTTCTGTTTGGTCGTGGCCCATGGGGGTGGACATATCTGCTCGCTGGTCTCAACTCTCAACTTGCGCGGTGGATGCATAGTGCGGACAGAAACGGTTAGGTCCGGCGAGATGAGATCGATCACGATCTGGACAGTGCGGGCAGCTGGAGCCCAGAGCTCCTCCGGCGCACGCGGAGCACCGCTCTTTACACCTCCCGTCCGTGGCACGGGAAGCTGTTGCGAGCGACAAGCCAGCTGGAAACCAATGAGGAACGACGTCAACTGCTCGTTTTTACAGTGGTCTGTTGTGCTGCTGCTTGTCCGCTTGCGGGGCGCTGGAATCCAGTCCAACCGGGAGCAGCCGGTCCGGTCCGGTGAGTACGGCACCACACGCGGCCGGGCATCGACGCGGTCCGCCAACCAGCTGATTTCACTCGCGCGCTGCGGCAGTTGCAGCAGTGGCAGTGGCGCCGAAAGAAACCAGCTCGCTCGCCTACCCGGGCGCGTGGCGGAGGACGCGTCACCGGAGCAGGGCCAAAAGCAGTGCTAGATGCGGTTGGGTTACGTGGGTGTTCCGTACAAGGCGCCCGGTCTCGGCCGGATCAGACCAGCGAGAATAAACAAAGGCAGCACGGCCGTTTGGTGCGCGGGCACGGCAACTCTGGGGATCTCGCGGGGCTTTTGCCAGTTTGGCGATAAACAATGAGCTCCCCAGGAAGTTGCAAGGAAGCTGCCCTCCCTCCCTGGCAACCGAAAGAATTCGGGTGGGAGAAGGTTGGTTGTTGTGGTCTGGTCGCCCGCCGGTGGATCTGGATTGTGTATTCTCATTCTCGCGTGGCGTGGATCTCTCTGCTGTGCTGCGTGCGAGTGGGGAAGCGGGGAGGTGGCATATGGTACAGTCCAGTACAGTACCGGCCAGTGTCGGTGCGGTGGGAGGAGGCCGTTAAAGGCGCGCAGGCCAGGCTGGCTCTGCCACCCGCCCACGCCTCTCCCGATCCATGCGAATGCGAATGCGATGCCGCCTCCTCTGACTTCTTTCATTTGTGGCGTTCGAGGGCCTGTCGTCTTCCGCGACGTGTCCCCCTTTCGCTCCAACCCAATCGTACGTGGAGCTGCCCCTCGCTCTCGCTCTCGCTCTCGCGTAGCACTAGTAGTAGTAGCAGTACGGCGGTGCGATGCATCTGTACGTGCGCGATCCATTTGTTTTGCCATCCTCTGCTCCCGCAGCGGTGGTTGCAACAGATGGGGAGTCAATGCGCTCGGTCGTCGCCTCGCTTAGCTGTTCTCCAAACGGTCGCGGCTGATTATTAACCCCGCGCGCGCCGGGGGATCCACACAGCCGCATCTACCACCACGCGCTGTCCATGGAAAAACTGCCTCCGAACACAACGGCACTAGTAGGCGTAAATTTTACTGCTGCTTGCTGCTTGTCGTCATAAGTAGTACGTAGCGATTAGTACCACGTTTCTGATCTCACTCACATGTGCAGCCAGCCAGACTCAACCGTTATAAAAAAACAACCGCGAACGAACAAAGGTTAGTGACCTCTCTGTCACAGTGGTTGGTTAAGCAACCAGTCGGCAAGTAAGCACGTTTTTCTTTATTCTCCCAGACTCACCAGTCCACTCGACTCGACACTCACCGGGGTGTCAGATCCGGCCGTACGAGTACGACCCGTTGTGCGTCAGAGAGCGGGAGCGCACGTCCACGGAGACACCTGCGTGGTGTGAGCTGTGCCCATAACTGCCGCGCCCGATCCCTCCACGAAATCGCGCCGGTTTTTATTGCCCGCGCGCCCCACCCCCGAGAGATTGCGCTCCAGCCTGGACCCCGGGCCCGCACCGCAAACCGCCGCGCCAGACCCCTGTCGTTTTCCTCCTCAGCGGTTGACACGCCGCTCATATCACTGCCCGGTGGGGTCGAGGACAGCTGCGCCCCACCCGTCAGTGGCGGAGGGCGGTCGCGGAAACGGCCGGGAGGGGTGCCAGAGCGGGCTCAAACCGTCGCGCACAGCGGTCGTACAGTCCGGCTTGTACACATGTACGGGTGGGGCGGGACCCGCGGGTTGTCATGAGTTCGGCGGGATGGGTAGTGCCGCTCCCTTGCATGATTTGATTCCAGCTCCAAGGGGGATGGATTGGACGCATGGATGATGGATACCCCCACTCCTCTCTCTGCTCCTTCTCCAGCCACCGCATGGATAGGATAACCATGTCCCCGCAATCTGTCGGTCTCCGCTTCCATTCTTCTGGTTTTTTTTTTTTTGGGCAAGGGCTCCATTATTCTTTTTCCCCTTTTGCGTTTCCTTTCTCACAAAAAAAGTATCCCCATTCGGCAAGCTTGAATTTCTGCAGAACCTGTAATTTGTAGAAGGAAACCTGTACTAACTAACTACCATCTCACGGAGACCGTTTTCCCCCAGATTTGAGCGGGTCAGTTTCAACGGCCTCCTGCGTTTGACGGTACGGAAGTCGGAAACAAAAACAACCAATTCAAATTTCAAAGCGCCCGGGGGACCGCCCGATTACCAGCCAAACGGCCTCGATCCCACTAATCAACCAGCCTGCCCCGCGACCCCACCTGCCATCGGGCGCGGCGAATACGACGCGCCCCACGAGCGGGTGAGGTGGCGCCGCGCCAGCTGTACCCCGGCCACCACCCACCGGCCGCTCCCGGTCACCGCCCCGCCGCCTATATAAACCCTCCGCCTCGTCTTCCCTTTCCCATCGCCACCGATCGAGACGTCCCAATCCACCAAATCACCGCAGCCTTCGTCGCCGCGCGCAAAGCATCGGATCGGATCCGATCAGTCATGGGAGGGGAAGCGGAGTGCGACAGGATTAAAGGCCCGTGGAGCCCCGAGGAGGACGAGGCGCTGCGGCGGCTCGTCGAGCGCCACGGCGCGCGGAACTGGACCGCGATCGGCCGGGGCATCCCCGGCCGCTCGGGCAAGTCCTGCCGCCTGCGGTGGTGCAACCAGCTCTCGCCGCAGGTAGAGCGCCGCCCGTTCACGCCCGAGGAGGACGCCACGATCCTCCGCGCGCACGCGCGCCTCGGCAACCGCTGGGCCGCCATCGCGCGCCTGCTCCCCGGCCGCACCGACAACGCCGTCAAGAACCACTGGAACTCGTCGCTCAAGCGCAAGCTCGTCGCCACCACCAACCCCGCCGAGTCCGGCGACGCCGAGGTCGCCGAGCGGCCCTGCAAACGCATCAGCCCCGGGCCGGGAAGCCCCACGGGATCGGACCGGAGCGAGCTCAGCCACGGCTCCGTCGGCGGCGGCGCGCAGGTGTTCCGCCCCGTCCCGCGCACCGGCGGGTTCGACGCCATCGCCGCCGCCGCCGCTGACGTGCGTGCCCCGCCGCCGCCGCCGCCGCGGGACGAGGACCCGCTCACCTCGCTGTCCCTGTCCCTGCCGGGGCAGGACCAGGTGCAGGCCTCGTCGGGGTTCCACCACGACAGCGCGCGGAGCCACTTCCAGGAGCTCTCGCCCTCGCGGTCCCCGTCGCCGCCCTCCCCGCCCGCGGCCGCGCCGTCGCTGCAGACGTACCCGTTCAGCGGCGAGATGGTGGCGGCGATGCAGGAGATGATCCGGGCCGAGGTGCGCAAGTACATGTCCGGCGCGGGGCTGCGCGCGGGCTGCGGACCCGGCGCCGTCGGCGAGGCGTGCATCGTGGAGGGCGTCATGCGCGCCGCCGCGGAGCGCGTAGGCGTCGTCACTCGCCAGTAGTAGAAACCGAAAAAAAGATCAAATCGAATCAATGCGAAGCATTGTGTTAATTAAGATCGGATCCTGTGTAGCAGTAGTAGCGGTAATCTGGCCTCTCTCTCTCGGCCTTGTACTTAGGAAGCTCGTTTGTTTATTGCTAGTACTACTACTACGACTTCATCTGCTGCTCTGAATTCATAAAAAGAAACAGAGCAGCGCTGAAGTTCGGAAGGGGAACGGAAATGGAAGAGGTGGTTGCAAATAATCGAGCTTGCCGTTTCTGATCCATACTTGAGGTCTCTGCTCTGACCGAAAACATCGCACTACAAAGGGCAGCAACATCATGGGAGCCTGCAAAATGGCAACCGCTCTTTGTAGAATCTCTCTCTGTTTATGGTCGAAGTGGTCATAGGAATTCCTGTCCTGTTGCACGAACAGAGACGGACCGCATGAACGCCTGGTTTGACATCAATTGAACCGTCTTTAAGTAGTGATAGTACGGAATTCCGATAATACTCGTGCGTTTGAACCATGAGAAGTCCCAGTGGGCAGCGGCGGAATCGAGTGGTGTCCCCGTGAGAAACAACCGCATTCGAACGGATCGGCGGACTGGCTTGCGAACGGGTGCAGGCTCAAGGACGAGCTGCGATTGATTGCGCTAAAACACCTACACCAGCCAGCAGTGAAGGTGACAGAGGAGGCCAGCTGTTGGCCTCATCATCCGTGTGCAGAACAGTAAAGAGAGTACTGCTAGCTACGCGGTCGCAGCCAGAGCACCTTCAATTCCCGGGACGGATCTGCTGCACTGCGACGCTCTCCAGCCTAGCCATCACGGGCTTGTCTCTCTTCCGGAGGCAGGAGTGCAGGACGCAGTTTAAATGGACACGGGCCTCAATTCGACACACCACCCAGGCCCAGCATGAAATTGGTAGCCCCTAATCGTTGCATCCCGATGAGCAGGGTCCAGTATTTCCCTTCGAGCCCAATGTTTGTCATGGCCCAGCACACTGCGCCGTCCAAAGAGTGAGTGCAAGACTGCATAGCAACGCCCAAATTTTCTCATACGGACTTAACCGGATTGTTCGCATAATTTCAGATGCTGGTAGACTGGAACTATAAAGTACATAGTTATTATTATACCCAAATACACATCCGAAGCATCCATCTGCAGCGCAAGCTAAATCTCTGTCACTCCTCGCAATCCCAACAAGCCCAGGACGAAGAACCAGAAGCGCACGCACGGCCACGCAACTGGAAACGCACACCGATCACTCACGCCGCGGCACCGTTGGTCTCCGCCTCCACGGCGGCCGCGTCACCCTCGATGTTGCTGCCGGCGACGTCCACGACGAAGCGGTACCGCACGTCGTTGCGCTCGAGCCGCTCCAGCGCCTGGTTCACGTACCCCATCTTGACAATCTCGATCTGCGACGTGAGCCCCTTGTCCACGCAGAACTGCAGCACCTCGGCGGTCTCGTCCACGCTGCCGATGAAGCTGCCGGTGATGGACTTGCGGCCGAGCATCACCATCGGCGACACGAAGCTCAGCGGCTCGCCGATCACGCCCAGCAGCACGTGCTTCCCGTCCATCTTCAGCAGCGACAGGTACGGCTCCAGCGGGTGGTGCACGGGCACCGTGTCGATGATGTAGTCCAGCGAGTCCGCCGCGGCGCCCATGGCCTCGGCGTCCGAGCTCACCAGGTAGGCGTCCGCGCCCAGGTCGTCCATGGCCTCGGCGCGCTTCTTGTTGGACGAGCTGATCACCGTCACGTGGTGGCCCATGGCCTTGGCCACCTTCACGCCCATGTGGCCCACGCCGCCCAGGCCCAGGATCGCGCCGCGGAGCCCCGGGGTCATCAGGCCGAAATGCTTCAGCGGGCTGTACACCGTCACGCCGGCGCATAGCAGCGGCGCCGCCTGTTCAGGCGCCAGACCGGCAGGGATCTTCACCACGAACCTGCACGCACAACAATTGTCAGTATAAGTTATTTTTTAGCTCAAAATAAAAATATCCTTTTCTTTTTTACAAAAGGTAAATCTTGTGCCACAATATTTACTACTGCTGGACTGCTATGATCAAAAGTTGCATGTAAAGCAGTCTATCACAATCCACACGTCAAAATCAAAATTTCCGGTAACTCTGTTGTGTCAGGTTAGACAGGTGGTGCGGTTCACCCACTAACTGACAACGACGGTGCACAATCGGTAGAAACGCTGTGGATCCAATGTCATTCTCATTCCTCCCAACAACCAGTTGAATACTACTTGATTGGTGATCGCTACTGAGACCTATACTACGACAGAGTAGGTGAGGATACGGATTCAGTGGCGATGGTTCAACTTCACAAAATGGACTAAGGTCCTGTTCGTTTCCAGGTATATAATTTTTAGAGGGTCAAATCAAAGAGAATTTTATCATTTTGGAGTACTTAAATAAAGTCTAATCTCGAAACTAATTGCAGACTCCCTATCTAATTCACGAGACGAATCCAACGAGGGTAATTTTGGTGTTATTAGAAGATGTTTATCTGTAGCATCACTGTAGCAAAACATAGATTAATTAGGATCATTAGATTCGTCTCGCAAATTAGATGGGGGTCGTGACATAGGTTTTGTTATTAAATTAATAAAAGTACTACTTAAATAGTAAGATTCTCTTTGATGTGACAATGCTTAAATTTTAGAGGGCAGAAAACGAACAAGGCCTAAGTAAATCAAACCAAATCTTACTTTTCACACACCTCACTTGACTTACTTGATACTACCTCCGTCCAAAAATATAAGGATTCGTTGACTTTTAGAGATTATGTTTGATCACTCGTCTTATTTAAAAAATTTGTGCAAAACTAAAAATAAAAAATTCATACCTAAAATATATCTAAAAATAAACTAAATTATTAATAAATAAATAAATATTTTATAAATATTTTAAATAAGACGAGTAGTCAAATGAGAGATCTAAAAGTCAACGAATCCTTATATTTTTGGACGGAGTAAGTACCACACATCGTGGATTCTTGCAGCTCGACAACTCTCTCGAGGATGACATCTACCCATACCTATACTTTTCTCTGCCTTTAATTTTCTAGAAGGATTGGACTTCACCAACTTCACAAACTGACTTTGTCCAGAAATATCTTTTTTTTAATAAAAGAGACTTTTTCTCTAGAGCATTGGTAGGGACATAAGTGATGCTGATTTATGATCACTGTAAGTAAGATTAGTACTCGGGTACTCACTTCTGGTCGACGACCATGGAGGAGGCGAACCCGCCCTGCGTCGGGCGGCCGTCAGTGTAGACGTCATTGTAGGACCAGATCTTCTTGTTGCAGTACTGCTCGACGTTGGCCTTGCAGGGGCGGCACTCGCGGCAGCACCCGACGATCACCCCGACGCCGACCACGTCGCCGACGCGGTGCTTGGTGACCTCCGGCCCGACCTCCACCACCTCGCCGACCACCTCGTGCCTGAAAAACAATCATATTCAGTCATCAGCAAAGCAGGCCATGGAAATATTAGCGCCCGTTAAAAAAAAAAACGTAATCGGTTCATAGTTGTGCGCATGTTGCGCTGTCAGGAAATAGAAGTTTTGGTGATGTTTGCTTTACTCATGGCTCTCAAAATGATGGTAGCACTCTTAGCTGCCATGAAAATAACGTAATGCTAAACTAAAGCAGAACAGGCTGCAAATGGTGCATCATTATGCATCCAGCATCCCTAAGAATGCAGTAAAATGACGAGTGACAGTAATTAACAGTTGACCACTTGTAAGACTGTAACATGACAGCGATGTATGCATGTGTGGTGAATCTGGAATCTTTTAAAATGATACCAGCATCCTAATACTGAATCAGGCAAAAAGTTTGGTTATGTAAATTTTTCATCAAATTGCTAAAGCCTGTTGTTTCGTACTGTGTCTGAAAACCGTGTATACACAAAGTTGATTCAGAACTACTACCTCTGTCCCATTGAAAGTGTCGTTTTTGACTTTTCAGATTTCACGTTTGACCGCTTGTCTTATTCAAAATTTTTATAAAAATACTAAAATAAATACATGATTATTAAAGTATTACTAATGATAAATTAAGTTAGAAAAAAATAAATAGCGTTTGCATAAATTTTGTGAACAAGACGAACAATCAAAGACGATGTCTAAAAGTCTAAAACGACACTTTCAATGGGACGGAGGAGTAGTACCTTTTATTACCGAGGGCTCCACTTACTCGATTCCTATGCTACAAAAGTGACGATCTATTTTCAAAAAAAAAAAAAAAAGTGACGATCTAGAAAGATGGCGGACCTTATCTTATCGTCCTATCATCTATGGATGTGCGTGCTTACCCAGGGACCATGGGGTACTTTGAAGCACCGAGATGGTTCTTGGCCTGGTGGATATCCGTGTGGCAGATCCCACAGTACATCACCTTCACCACAACATCTTCAGGACCAGTCTTCCTGTTGACAAAAGGTAGAAAAATAAGCAACATTAGTTAACTCTTAAAAAGAATGGCATGTTGGTAGTGCAATAGGATGGCTCTCGAACACATGCAAATCCAGTGTCTTTATTCTAGACCAAGGGGACCTATATGCTCACTCTCGGTCTTGGAAACGGTAATCCATGGATTCTGTCTGTCTGCCACGGTTTCAACGTATAATCAACTAGAGCGCCCAATAGGGACACGATTCATGCGGCTCTTTAGCATGACCGAAATCAATTGACAAAAGTAGTAAAAACCCACTGGGATAACGCAGATACGGACGAAATGATCCATACCCGTCATGGTTGACATGTCAAAACTGGGATGCGCTCCACTTGCACGGGCGCACACACTGTAGACCGAACTCGAGGCAGAATCAAACCAGAAACTTCCGTGACGCACGCACGTTTATACAAGTACCCATCGTCTATACAAAGGAAAAAAAAACTACTCGACTATATACAAGAAGATACGTATCAGAGTCAGTTACGAGATGACGCTAGCAGCGAACTAGAGACGTCACACGCTACACCCTGCCGCTTCAGTTACGAGTGGACGCTTTCAGTTCGGACCCTTCACCAAACATTTTAAGGAGCAACCTAATCTCCTCCAAAAAACTAATTAAACCGTAAGATTCTGAACAATTCCTACGCATATCGCAAGATCCCGCACAGAGAGAGCATTAACCCGATCGGGGTAACTAGATCGATGGTTGCTCGCATGAGGACGTGGTTGGTACCTGACGGTGTAGGTGTAGGGGGTGAGGTGGCCGGAGGCGTCCCTGGCGGCCCATCCCACCACCGTCTTCTCCTGCTGCGCGAGGCTCCCCATCTCTCTTCTCTCTCGCTCGCTTGGAAGTGAAGAAACTACTACCAAGAAGGGATTGCAACGGAGAAGAAGAGGAGTGGATTTTGGGGAGGAGTAGTAGGCGAATTGGTGAATGGAAGTGGTGCCGCCTCTTTTGGTAGGAAGCTATCACGGCAGAGGTGTGCGGGCGCTATATATGGAACGCGAGCGCGGAAAGCGTGTGGCCCGCCAGGTGCAAAACGGCTGCTGTTCCAGGATCTTCTGTGGTTGTTGGGTTGGGTTTTGCTTTTCAAGGTCCAGCCGAAAAAGAGTGAATTAGTCCATTCCTCGCGTGCGTGCTTTTTATTTTGGACAAATGTACGAAATTCGATCAAACCATTTGAGATTGTATTGTTTGTAAGATATGAAAAGGTAAGCTTGAATTGATGTTATCATTTTATACTACAATTATACACGGAAAAAATTGTAGTATTTCCCAGTACTATGATGTTGGGGTGCCACTGTTAGAACAGTGGAGGCACAACGTGGGGCCATGCTCGATGGTGATGCACTGATACGCCGCCAAAAGCGAAGTCCACCAAACATTGGGAGCACAACAACTTGGACTAGCTGTATAGAGGAGTAGTTTATAGTAAGAGATACCACGCCGAAATTCTTTATCGGTTATTTTCGTACGAAATATTCTTTTGAGTTTTTGGTACAGAAATTTTGTATTTTACAGTCTGTTTTCCTGATTTTAGGCAGCACAATCTGCCAATTAACGTGGGACGTTTTTGTATATGTGCTGCCTTTTTTATTAGTAACTTTCGTACAAATTATTATTCGATAAGTTGCTAAAAATCAAGCCACGGCATTATTCCTAGGACATCAAATATTTCCTACGAATATTTCAAAATCTGCTGTTCGTTTATCTGTTTATAAGCAACATATACTGCCAATTAACGTTGGACCTTTTATAATACACAGGCAGAACACCTACCATTCCTCTTTTTTTATTTTGAAAAGGATGATAAACTGTACAACCATACATTGTACTAGTATATGAGCACGAGCCAAAAAAATAGAAGCCATACGTTACCCAATCAAAATCGTAATTGATGAGTAATATCCAACAATGAATGTTAACAGCTACTAGTAGGTACTACTACTAATGACTCCCTTTGTCCAAGTTATTGTCATTCTAGGTGCATAGAATCTTTCATGAATCTGAACAGACACTATATCCAGATTCATAGCATCTTTGATGAATTTAGTTGAGAACTAAAACGTCAAATATTTTGGACAGAGGGAGTAACAATTAACTACTGCCACAAGGTTCTTCACCTACGGCGATAGCATCGGAGTTGACCAGTGAACAAACATCCAAAGCTACATGCATGAGTTCATGACAATATTTCGTCTGTCTGTGTTGCCACGAACAAAAGCTAACCAAGGCTACTACTAAGCCACCTTTAGTTGTAACACATAACTCAATGACATACGAATGTACTTACCTTTCGTGTTAGCTCAACCAAACCAATGAGGTAAGCATCACTATACGTTACCAAAGCGTATATTTCTACAACTTAGTCTCTAAATACCATACCTCTTGTAGTACAAAAAATGTTCCCGAAAAAACTTCACGGAAAAGAAGGGCTCAGATCTCCAAAGTCCAACTCGTGTCACAACCACAGTTGACATTCAGAGCACGGGAGCGGGTGGGGACTTTTTCTTTTACTGAATCCAATCATTCGTCGTATCTCACCCGGTCATGGGTTGGTTGGTAAGATCCTGCTGCATGGCCTGTGGATTAGGAGTGACCAACCGGCGAGCACGCCAGTAGTAGTAGGCGAGACAGGAGCCTTGCTCGCCGGAAAGTGACGTGGCACGCGGCGGCGGATGGATGGATGGGCCGCGACCGGGAGGATAAAGGGAAACGTGAAAGGGATGTGCGGTTGTTGGGCGGGCGGAGTAGGTGGGCGGGGCCCGTTTCCAACTGACGTCATCTATATGTCAGTCCTTTTTTTCGTTCCCTTGGCTTGGATTATTGGAGACTGATTTTTATTGAAAATTTGTAGATGGAAATTAAAAGTTGCTGGACTATGCACTAAATTTTGCTTGACTGATGGCAACCAATTATATGGCAAGAGAAAAGGACTGAGCAATTAGCGATTGTGAGGTATGAGTTGTACGTAATTTTGGTTGGTACGTCTATTGGCATCCAGATTAAGGTCTAATTCAACAATGGAACAACTTGTAAAGTTTCAAATGTCAACTGGATCAAACACAACAATGTAGATAAGTCAATCGTGTGTGCAATGAAGTAATGCCCGTGTAATCAGCTAGTTAGCCTCACCTCAAAATTTAAGCGATTCACCAAACACCGATAGGTACCCGTGTGGCTGATCGTCTTGTTGGCTGCTTGGTTTCCTTGCGTCCAAAATTATTTCATCGGATAAGAAAAGGACTGCTCGCGAGTTTATATATCTCGAAGGGGGCAGGTGAGGCTCCAGTCCAGAGTCAATAGTGTCACGAAACACCTTACAAATAGCATAATGTTATTTCATACGTTTACTATACATATGTTTGTTATTAGGACATCCACGTGGTTGCCATTCTTTTTTCTTTGTATAAAACTATGCTCAGTCATTAAACAAAAACAGATAAGATGCTAGCATTCTTGCTGAATCAGTCCAGTTGACGTCGTTTTTGTAGCAATTGATCATCAAAACTTAACTGGGACGCGTATAAAGATCTTACAAAATTTACTTGCAGACTGAATCGGGAGCAGGTGCCAGTAGGCCTAGTAACGTGGCTCGGCCCATTGGGTCCTTTTCGAAACAAATGACTTCGGCCCAGTACTTATTAGGCTTCGCCCATGTCTTAGCCTAGTACAGTACAAGATCCACAGACTGTTGGCAGGCCTTTCTGATAGTGGGCTTCCATGAACGGCTAATGTACACGTTTCTAGCCCAGCCCAGCTTCACTGCAGGATTGAAGTCATCGTTCTCCGCGGCTCCGCCCGTGTCTAGGGGCCTGTTCGTTTCCCTATCTAATTTTTAGAGAGTCAAATCGAAGAGAATTTTATCATTTTGGAGTCTTAAATAAAGTCTAATCTCGAAACTAATTGCAGACTCCCTATCTAATTCACGAGACGAATCCAACGAGGATAATTATAGTATTATTAGAAGATGTTTATCTGTAGCATCACTGTAGCAAAACATAGATTAATTAGGATCATTAGATTCGTCTCGTAAATTAGAGGGGGTCGCGACATAGGTTTTGTTATTAAATTAATAAAATTACTACTAAATAGTAAGATTCTCTTTGATGTGACAGATATCTAAATTTTAGAGGCGGAAACGAACGGGGCCTAGGTACAAAATTCATGGCCGCTGGCAGGCCTCTCTGATAGGGGGCTTTTGCACGGATCGCTAATGTAAACACGTCAAACCCGGCCCAGCTCAGTGAACGATTGTATTAAGGCGAGCTTCTTCGTTCTCATTGGTATTGGATCTCTAATTTCATGGTCGTCGTGCGGAAAGGAGTCCACATGTGTGCGTATAACAAGAATAAGTAAGCCCAGTCTGAAATGAAATAAGCCACGCGGCCACACCTCCGCTTTTATTTTTGTACCTCCTATAACTCTTTAAGTTTTAAAAAATATCGCTTTTCTGTTCTGCGCACACATCCTAGTTAGTAATAGTAGCTGACAAGGAGGATTGTTAAAGTAACCCGCCTGTGTTATATGTGGTGCAGGAGCGGTGCAGTGAAAGACGTATGTACACGTTGCGCACAGCTGGCAGCCAAGATTGCTTGGAGCAGCATGCATGTCGTGCTCGGTACATCAACCTCGATCACCAAATGAAAAGTGTCCTCTCTCTCATTAAGAAGCAGATCAGCCACGATTTGGAGGTCCCGACTGGCCAGGTTTAATGGCTACCACCAGCAGCAGCTACCATCGTCTTCTTCTCTGCTAAATAATGCTAGCAAAACAAAGGCAGAGACGTCATCGATTTTTGTCATCACTATCCGAAAAAGTCCATCCTCCTCCTCCCCCGATTCAGATACGTGGTTATTGCGGCTTGTTGCGCGTTGCATGCGGTGTTGTGCTTCTGGATCCGTAAATTTTAGGAGAACGGCCACCACCCATGCGAAGTCCTGTTATGGCATGATGTGTAGCCGTCGTCGTCCGTAGTTTAAATTCTCCAGCTGCGTTTTTAATTAGCAGACAATACGTAGTCATCAACTCATCATGAATGAACGCAAGGCTGTACTCCTCATCACATATTCACTTCAAAAAGGAATATTTAGCAGATTATTCTTGTGAACGGGTTACTAAGCCTGGCTCATATAGTTTTTTTAAGCTCAGATATACAGGTAGCTAGGTTTCTTGTGGTGGAATCAACGTTCCAAAACTACAGAGCGTGTAAAATATTTAGCTGTGTAATACATCTTCTACGATGTGTAGTTTTACCATAGTTTTACGGAAAAATGTGTAGTTTTGTGAAATTTACTCTGTAGAAAACAACTGTTTTGCCACGCGGTCCACGCGCAGGACAGACATTCCCATTTTCGAACGTCTTTGTTACTGTCGGAGAGATTGGCAACGACGGACTAGACAGTGCTGGTAGTATGTGGTTTGGTCGCCGTGTTGGAACGTTGGCTCATCTGCCCTGGTGGATTCGGAACGGGCCACGTACGTCCTCCGGCTTCCGTTTGTGCGGCTGGCGACCGCCGACGTACGGCATTCATTTACCGACAGCGGCCTTGCCCGCGACCAGAGAGAATATTAATTAAGCATGGGACGTGATGGAATGATGCATATGCTGGCCTCGTTAATTCACCGTACGTATATATCGTCTCCACCAGTCACGAACTGCAGTAGGTGGACCCAATATATATGGTCCGTCGATGGAGCCGCGAGATCGGCGCTCCACATGCTGCTCGATCCAGTTGGACACCGGAGATCACGGGTGCCAGTGTGCTGATAGTTGCAGCAGTCTCAGCCCCCAAAAAAACTTTCCAGGATACTACTACTTGCTACTCGATACCGGGCTGACAGTATCGCAACTAGTACTCTCTCCGTTTTAAATTATAAGAAGTTTTTTATTTTTAAAGAATATGTTTGACCGCTCATCTTATTTAAAAATTTTAGTATAAATATATAAATAAATAAGTCATTCATAAAATATCTTTGATAATAAAACAAATTATAATCTAATAATACCATTTACACAATTTTTCAGTATAAGACGGACGGTCAAACGTGAAGTTTAAAAATTAAAAACGTCTTATAATTTGAAACAGAGGTAATCCCGGAGCGTTGGGTGGGAGTATTCAGAACGGGCCACCCGTTGCATCTACGTCCTCCCGCTCTGTGTGGCTGGCGACCGCCGACGTATGGGTGCCGGCCGCCTCATCATTCATGGACACCGGTCGACTAGATCACGATCGTACCATTTAATTCACGGGACCGGAGTCGTTACGTAACAATGGACCCGGCCTCCGTTTCTAAAAAAAGAAAGGAAGGATCTCTCTCTTTTGGGGATACCGGCCGGTATCAATCGAGGTCCCGCGGAGTCGTACCGCAATCAATCCTGCAACGGCCACCGAGGGAGAATCGAGGTCCCTAAGTGCGCCTGCTGGCCGTCCTCGCTTTTCCTGCTGCTACAAGTCTGAGCGTTGCGCACCAATTCACGGGCAGACACCAGAGCGCAGTAGAAACAAGGTCGTCTGCATTTGCTTCTCCCGTGCCGGAGACCGACGACGACGACAAAGAGCGGTCGTTGCTCGGTCTCATCGATGCGATTTGGCTGTATTCCTCACCCTTGCTACGTGTTGAGAGAGATGTGATGGAGAGAATAATGATTCTGTATTATTGATGTGATGGAGACATTACATATTTATATGGGAGACGGGTCCGTTAGTGGGGTCTGTTCGGAGAGTCGCGTCCGTACGGACGCGCCTCTGAGAGAGTCGGTTCCCCAAAGGTGCCTCCTGAAGGTTCTAATATATTCTAATATATTCTACTTAATTACATAATTAACTTAATTAATTGATCATTAAACACTAATAAAGTGTTTCACAACACTCCCCTTGATCAATTATATCTTGTAATTTGTAGTATGATCGCTCCTCGAAAAACCCTGTGGGAAAAATGTGAGGAGAATGTGTAACGAAGTCTCCCCTAAACCTTGTTAGGAATTAAGGAGAACTTAAGTGTTAAAACTCCCTAATAAGATTTATTAGTGTAATTAGGGAGAAATAATGATATGTCATAAGAAATTCCTCCCTTTAAAACCTTATAGGATAAATGAGGAGAAAAATTTAATATGACATAAATGAAAGCTTGTAATATTTATATTGCCTCATTAAAACCTATGTCATGAGGAAAAACCTTGATAGGAGAAAACTCATTAGGAAAAAGAGTGCAATATTCATGATTTTGAATACTACGATTTAGGTTATACAATAAGAATTTTCTCCTCTCGGTTATTGCAAATCCTTTAGTCGTCTCATACCAATTTCATGAACGTATTTCTGGAATAATGTTTTTGGTAGAGACTTTGTGAACAAATCTGCAAGATTGTCACATGATTTTGTTTGCAAGATATCTATTTCCCCATTTTCCTGTAGGTCATGTGGGTAAAATAATTTAGGAGAGATATGCTTTGTAATGTTACTCTTTATATAACCTCGTAGTCATTTGTGCAATACAAGCTGAATTATCTTCATAGATAATCGTTGGTTCCGTGATGGGACCAATACCACATTATTGTTGTATGTGATTTATCATTCTGCGATGCCATACACATTCACGTGATGCCTCATATAATGCAATTATCTCGGAATGATTTGTGGATGTGGCTACTAAGGTTTGTTTTGATGATTTCCATGATATAGCCGTTGCACCATGTAGAAATACAAATCCCGTCCGTGAACTGGCCTTGTGGGGATCGGATAGATAGCCAGCATCGGTATATCCAATTATGGTTTTATCTTGATTCATTCTGTAGAATAAACCAAGATCTTTTGTGCCTTGGAGATATCGGAAAATATTTTTAATTCCGGTCCAATGGCGTTGAGTTGGAGCTGCGCTATGTCTAGCCAATAAATTTACAGCAAATGCAATGTCAAGCCTTGTGTTATTTGCAATATACATTAGCGCTCCTATGGCACTCGAGGTATGGAACTTCAGGTCCCAATAATTCCTCATTTTCGTCCCTAGGTCTGAATGGATCTTTATTCATATCAAGGGCTCGAACAACCATAGGTGTTTTAGAAGGATAAGATTTATCCATATTGAATTTCTCCAATATTTTCCGAATGTATGCAGACTGGTGTATTAGTATCCCTGTAGGGAGGTGTTCAAGTTGAAGACCTAAGCAAAATTTGGTTTTATCCAAGTCTTTCATTTCGAATTCCGTCTTAATATGATTGCGTGCTTCATTAATATCTTGTTGATTGCCTATGATATTGAGATCATCAACATATACTGAAATTATACAAAATCCAGTTGTTGATTTCTTAATGAAGACACAGGGACAATCATCATTGTTAGAATAACCCTTCGTAGAAGGAATTCTTTTAGTCGGTTGTACCACATTCTTCCCGATCTGTTTTAAGTCATAGAGTGACTTTTTAAGTTTTACACAATACATGTTGCGATTTTGATTCTGATTCGGAATCTTTAGTCCTTCAGGAACTTTCATATAGATATCCGAATCTAGTGACCCATATAAATATGCAGTCACAACATCCATAAGATGCATGGATAGACCTTTCTGTACTGCCAATGATATTAAGTATCGGAATGTTATACCACTCATAATCGGAGAATATGTTTCATCGAAATCGATGCCGGGTCTCTGCGTGAACCCTTGTGCTACAAGTCTCGCTTTATATCTCACCACCTCGTTGTTTTCATTCCTTTTTCGTATGAAAACCCATTTTGATCCCACAGGGAATATGTTTCGAGGAGTAGGCATTACTGCGGTAAATACCTCTCTTTTCTTAAGCGAGAACAATTCCGCCTCAATTGCTTCCTTCCATTTGACCCGGTCCGAGCGCTTGATGCACTCTGCCATGGTCTTAGGTTCGGGTCCGGTTGAAGGTCATTTGCAATTTTGAAAGAAAAATGAATGTCGACAATTGTAGTCTTTCTATTAAGTATTTCTCCAGAATCAATGTAGTTAGTGGAAATTTCTTTTACCTTTTCAAACTCTTCGTGTTCTCCCATAACGATTGAGTTAGGTTCTTCCGATGTCCCAAGCAACTATATTTGTGTGCACATTTGTGCTGGGTATGTGATGTATCTTTTGAACATCATCATTATTTGGATTTTCATTATCCAATTCATGTCTATCAACATGATGTTGATTTGCATTTACTTGGTTTGGAATTGATTTTCCTTTGTTTCCGCGGAGGTTTCGTGGAACCTTATCCCTTGTAACTGTGCTTCTCCCCCTCTTATTTTGATTTGGGAGTTGAGTGATTTTACTTGGTATTACCACTCTTTCTGGTACATTAACAGCGGGGTTGTGTGATTTTGTAACACCTTTATAGTCGATAAATGCATCTCGCGAGGTTATTTGCAATATTTTGCAAATTGATAATCTTTTGAACTTCACGTTCAGATTCAATAGTACGTGGATCTAAGGACTGAATACCGGTGGCATTCCAATTTATTTCTTGGCATTCTTTTTGGTACATATTGTCTCCCCTAATGCCGGGAAATTGTCCTCATCGAAAATGCAATCAGCGTATCGGGCGTAAATAAGTCCCCTGTAAGGGGCTCGAGGTATTTTATGATTGACGGTGATTTATACCCCACATATATTCCCAATTTTCTTTGGGGGCCCATTGATGTACGCTGCGGTGGTGATATCGGTACGTATACAGCAGCAACCGAATTTTCGCAGATGGGAAATACTTGGTTGATTTCCACGTACTAACCGCAACGGGAAGTCGTATGATATGCGATAGGTCTTATTT
The DNA here is from genome assembly GCA_031894775.1 of Chloris gayana. Taxonomy (NCBI): domain Eukaryota; kingdom Viridiplantae; phylum Streptophyta; class Magnoliopsida; order Poales; family Poaceae; genus Chloris; species Chloris gayana. The sequence goes on along the minus strand of JAUNZO010003009.1, from coordinate 132,315 downwards.
GAATCAATTCTGCGGCGTGTAAAACCGCATGTCCCCAACATGATGTTGGTAAATTACAATTTTGTAATAATGGTCTTGCAATTAGTTTAATTCTCTTAATAAGAGATTCGACTAGTCCATTTTGTGTATGTACATATGGCACAGAGTGCTCAACATTTATGCCTAGAGCCATACAATAGTCATTGAATGCTCTTGAAGAAAATTCAGCGGCATTATCCATTCTAATTGATTTTATCCCGTTTTGGGGTAATTTGCTCTCAATTTAATGATTTGAGCAATTAGCTTTGCAAAAGCATGATTTCGAGTGGATAATAGACATACATGTGACCATCTAGTAGATGCATCTATAAGTACTATAAAGTACCTAAATGGTCCTGTCAATGGATGTATAGGACCACGGATGTCACCTTGAATGCGTTCAAGAAATTGTAGTGGTTCAGCCTTTATTTTAAGATAAGAGGGTCTTAAAATTAATTTCCCGTGGCACATACGGTGCACACAAAATCTGAAGGTTGAGGAAATTTTGTGTTTTGCATTTGATGACCAATTGAATTGTTGATAATTTTGCGCATCATCCCTATTCCGAGGGTGACCAAGGCGGTCATGCCAAAGCTTGAAGATATCAAGATTTTGAAAAATTATCTTATATGCAACATGTTGTACGGGTTTGATGTATGTGTAATACAATCCTGTAGGTAAAGAAGGAATTTGTTCGAGCACTTGCTTATTATATCCGTCGCCTTTTGTGATGAATAGAAATTCATCTTCGTTGTCATTATGTGTTTCAACATGTAGACCATTACGACGGATATCTTTGTAACTCAGTAAGGTACGAGTTGAATCGGGATACAAGAGTGCATTCTTAATTATGATTTGTGTACCCATTGGCAAAGTTATTGTGGCTCGACCTGAGCCTACAATTATAGCATCACGATCTGCGATGGTTCCCCAAAAGGTGCCTCCTGAAGGTTCTAATATATTCTAATATATTCTACTTAATTACATAATTAACTTAATTAATTGATCATTAAACACTAATAAAGTGTTTCACAACACTACGTACGGCGGGCATCGACTTGCCAGTATCTCCCCACTGCGTTCGTCTCTATCAGCTCTATCTCCAATTCTCCGTGGACCAGGAAGAGAAAGGAGCGGGACCTGCCGCGTAACAGATCGAATTGGACCGACGACGACACACTACTTGAGAATTGGAAACCCGTGGAGAGTTACGTTTCCTGATGCCGCTCGACTCTCTCTGTATTCACCACCCTCGTTTGCGATGCTGAACATGACGATTAGATACCTGCAGTGTAAAAACCTATATATATACTTGTTATAGGAGATGATTAGAGCACAAACAACATTTCGAAAGAAAAATAAAAACCAAACCGTCGTCCTCGATCGCTGCCAGTTTGACAAGCCAGCTTAATTTGCACATTACAGGCACCCAACGGAAGGAATAGAGAACAATTGAACGGAGTTGTGGTTCCGATCCAACCATACGGAATCAAGAAAGAGAATGTCGGTTAGCACAACGCGGTGAGCGCATCGCTGGTGTGGCTGGTCGTCGTGGTTACCGTACAAGCACAGGTTGCCCTTGGTCTGTTGGATTGAGCTCCGGCCACTACTCGTTCCCCCAGCCTCGCTCTGTGGTTGGCGGCGGCCGGCGACACTGACTTGTCAACTCCGGCGATGACGCGGCGACCAGCAGAGCGGAGGAAACATGGAGAATTCCAAGATGTTATCAGTAAATCCCCGTCCGGGCACGGACGAAAGATGGTAACCCTCGGTACGGCGGACCTAATAACGACGATGCGTCGATCGAGACGCGACGCGAGATGGGCGTGCGCCACACCGGTGCCCGCACTCGTTCCACATGTTCCTCCATGCCATTCGACTGGCCACCGATCGAAGAGCACGGCCGGGTACCACATCAGCGAAGCGAACGTCAACGGCGTGTGCAGATTGCAACGCCACACGTGGGGAACTTGCAACGGTGGACCTTCCACCGGCCGCGACCAACTAACCATGGAGCCGAGGCGTTCCTGCTGCTAGAATTCTGATCACTGCGCAGGCCCTGATTCACGGGCAGAACAGGGCCGCACAAAGGGGCGGTACATACCAAGAGCAGAATAGAGTAGGTACAAGAGATGTAAAAGCGGTGGATGCATTTGGTTTCGTCGTCGTCGCTGCACGTCACGGGCTTCGCGTTCCTCGCGTGGGCGCGCCGGAGACAGACGTCGTTTCTTGGTCTCATCCCGATGTCCGGTTATCCGTTCCCTTGCTTTGCCGCGTTGATCGTCGGTAACCCCAAACCGGCCACGTACGTCCGGCGGCCACCAAAAACAACTTGCCATTCTCTCCCGGAGCCCCACTTGGTTCCTGTCTTCGTCTACCTCAGTCGGCTGTGTACCACGGAACAAGAAAAAGGCAAAGAGCCAACAAGGACCTACCGTAACTGAATCTGAATCGGACCGACGATACTACTGCTACTGTACTCCCCAACAAGCCACTACTGTATTTCAGTAACTGCGTCGACAGCAACCGAAGCTGCCTGTGCCCACCATGGCCGGCAAGTCCCATTTCCCTTTGTGGACGACCGCCCGATCCAGTAGTATTAATCACCGACGCTTGAGCAGACGCGGATAGATAACCGCATCAGGTGCTATCCGCGACTAGCACCGCTCGATCATGTGCAAAGCCACAGCTCCGTGTAACTGTGTGCAAGCATTTAGGCTTTTTTTTCTAGTATTGTAGTACATGTGCTAAGTAATCGCAAGCAGCCAGGCGCTGGTCTGTGTCCGTGTCTACGACGAGACGATACGAACTGGACCACCGGATCGGCAGTCTTTATTTGGGATTTCAGTCATTCAATGTCGTCGTCCCCGCAGGCCATGGCCGGAAGGTAACACCTGTACCTACCTTTCTTTTCCATGTCCGAGGACCAGCACGATCACACAGAAATACTCCTATGGTTGTGGTTATTTCACGGAAATGGTCGTGTGTGTGGGCTGATGTACTATATATCCCCATCGAGAAAAACTAGACAGCGCCGCTATCGGGACAAAGACGTACTACTAGCTAGTAGCCTAGTAGGCGTGCGTCATATTCTTAAGATATCTCTACTACTTAAAAAATTCGTAGTGTTTTCATCTGCCCTACGATCTTCGTCCGCACCTGCGAAACAAAATCCGATCCGAAACCCGCGCCACCCCGACCCTGCACGAAACCCCTTCCTGAACAGCCCCACCCCGTAACCGGTGCCTCCCTCATCCCGTAACTTGTGACCCCCGTCCGCCGCGCCACGAGCCTCCCCATCGCAGGCGACCCCGGACGCCTCGTCCCGCCGAGACCCCCGCGCCACCACCAAACCTGCGACCTCCCTCCCCGTCTACCGGCCGCCGCGCCGCGATCCCCTGCAGCCGCGTCTGCTATCCCCGGCCGCCGCACCTGCGATCCTAGGCTCGCGACGCTTGCGATCCCCGTCGCCTGCGACCCCGGACGCCCCGCCGCGCCTGTGATCCCGGACGCAGCGGCCGTCCTCTCGGTGCCGCGGCTGCGATTCCCTGCGCCGCCGCGTCCTCGTCCCGATCTGCACTCCTACTCGCAGCAGCTCTACGACCAGCACCGCGAATCGTTCGAGTATAACACATCAATGGTGAGTGCCTGTTGATTTCCCTTCTCTGCTCATGTGGATGTTTCTCCTTTGTGTGGGTTACTTGTGATATTATGGTTGCTAAGCCTGTTAGGGTTAGGTTTACCTGGTTCGATGAGCCAAAGTGAACAGATTGGCAATTGGATGGTCCTGATGCTTGTTTGTCCACCTGTCAAGAAGATAGTTAGCATCAATATACACGCATTCTACCTGTACAGTGCATTAAACATGAAAAAAATAGCATGGACGTGGATGATGCACATTAGTACTCGGTTCACATATGGCACCAGACTCGCAGACGTCCAAATGAGAATTGCCATAAGAAACACGGTGCCAGCAAAAGATCTATCTCCTTTTTCTATCGAATGGGCTAGATCAAGCTTTATTTTGCATCTCTGTTTTCATTTTCATTTCATTGGAGTGTCAGGGACCAGATCAGCTTATTGATTTTTCTTGAAAGCACTGAATTGGAAGCCTTCAAAATCGTACACGAGTTATATGTGAACAGCTGCATATGTACGAGTCAAACGTCTTCTTTGATTTTTCATACATTCTTTAATTTACACACAACTCTATTATTTGAGTGTAACTGCAGAGGTATGAAACTTTTGATTCAGTACTGCCCCCTTTTATAATATATTTGGCTTTTGCTGACTCCAAAAGTTGTTGTTATTCTTTCTCCTATGTGTGATCAGTTCTTTTATTCTCCGATGGTTCTACAGAAGATGACATTGTACAGAAGATGACATTGTAGCGTTGCTGTCATGCTCATATACAGGAATAATCGTTCTTATTGCAGAGATATTCAACGTACTGTCAGCAGCATTAGAGCCAATAATTTAAATCCATGCATACTGCATTTAGTATAAGATGACTTTCAACATACATCAAGAATGATTGGAAGAAGAATTCTGCTGTTCTGAGCTCAAAAGAAGAGAAAAGAAAGATAATGTGGTACGCACGATAAGAGGTAGGGATAATTATTGTTGGTAATTTCTCTGCAGATAATATAAATTGCTCATAGAAAATGCAAACTTATTTCCCAGATTAAATGTATCCTACAATTCCTACGCATGTTGCCATTTCAATGAGATTAACCAATAATTTACTGGTGCAGAACAAACAAATAATTTTATTCCCACTTATTATTACGAGTTGCAGATCCAAGTAGCCTAGAAAAAAACTTTAGTATAATTTAAGAATATTCTGACCAAACCTACTTTAATGATCTCATTTGCTTATATTTGAATTTTGTTGTTCTATGAACAATGAAGCTAAAAGAGAATTCATTATCATACCTTGGACTGATCCTGTCTTTTTGAGTCAAAAAAAAAAAAAAGATCCTGTCTTTTGACTTTAAAACTGATCCTGTCTTTTTACTTCAAAATGTTATGGCTTTAGGAGCTGGTTGATAAACTGGTGAATAGGAACTTTTTATGCGCTTTTAATGAAAAGGAAATGTTATGTGTTTCAGGAGAAGAGACAAATAACAACGGCAATGGATTTTTTTTTCAATCCGGTAAACCAAGCATTTGATATTGGTGAGAACCATGGGGTCCAGTGACTAATAAGGCAATCACTGTTCTAATCGTTGAATTGGTTATATAACTCGTGACCTAATTATAATTGTGTATTTTTCTCTCTTGATCTCAGCAGGCATATTCTTCTTTCCCTTAGTATTGCATCTCAATTACTGCAAATGTATTTTATGAAACCATTATATTCACAAGGTAATTAAATAATCTTTGTTGTTGACTGTCTTGCTATGTCACTCTTCCTCATTCTAGCCCTTCTTTTTATGGTCAGAGATCACAGAAACGATGATGTAATTGTTTGTGTCTGTGTGTGTTTTGTGCTAATGCTGTAGTTGATTAGTCTCCATCAGTTAATATCAGAATGCTCAAAATAAGCTAAAGTGATCAGTAACAAGAACATGATCATCCATGGAACCTGATATAAATATATCACCTATTCTGAATATTACTGTTCTATGAACATGATGATCCTGTAACCCGAGACAAATATTCTCTATTCTTAGTAATATCTAAATAACTACAACAACCATTTCCTAATTAAATGTGATAAGATGGTTATGCCAGTTTATTTACTTAGTCTTTCTACAAGGGATTGATGCTGGGTATAGCTGGTTGGTCTGAACTTCTGATGTTATGCTTGTGTGGTGTCTGCTCTTCAAGATGATTTGCGTTTTCATGCTCACGGGAACTTCATGTCAATTCTAAGGTAACCATCAGATGTAATTATGTGCGCTTAACCAAATTGTGCCACTGATTTCTAGACAAGAAATTAGGTTGTATAATTTTTTCGTTGTTGACTCAATGCATGCTGATTCATAAACTAGCTGGGTTTGTATGCATTTATTTACGAGTTTGCATCTGCACTAATTTGCTGATGTAATTTATCCTTTAGTTGTATGTAGGGATGAAGACTACAGAAGTGAGCCAGATGGATGTAGGGATGAAGACTACATAGTGAGGCGTCAGCATGTTACATTTTTCTTTACTTCTGATGTAAGCAATAGAGCGTTTTCGATAAAATGAGATAGTCTAGAACTCTAATTTTTGAAATTATAATTTAGGAAATTGAAGTGGGGTAATCCATATCAAAGAAAAAGAGTTTCAGGCTATTTGAAGTTTGATTCTCTGTTGTTGATTTTTTTCAAAACAGATTTTTGTTATATGTGTTTCTTGCATGTATCTATCAGTACATAATTATATATTTACTATTTTTACCTATTTGCTATAATTTTAGGCCCGTAGAAACGCACGGGCACATTGCTATGTTTTATAATTCAATGATGGTACACGGTAAGCAGAATCATTGATCCACTGAAATGAGCTCACTACACCTGCGACGCGTTGTTGTTTGTGATGCCGAGAATGAGGTGACAGTGAGCAGTTGTTGCCACACAATATGATCCGGCAGACAGACCCAAGCTAAGCTGTCCCTCTGTTGCCGTAAGATGTAGATTTATTGTTAGTTTTGTGGTGAAGCATTTAGCATGAAGCCACAGAGGCAAATGAAGTTTGTCTGCTTTGGAGAGATGTTTGACCAAGTGATATTAGCAAAACTTATAGACATGTATTAGAAGAATCCAAAGATGTCATGTTTGTTTCTTCCGATGAATTGTGAGAAAGTGCTGATTAATTTATAAAGGGATTGAAGCCATGTTTAATTGATATATTATCTGTAAGCATTGTGTCTTATGACTTATGAGGGTGGGACTACCTAAAACAGCCTTTTATGGAGTAAAATTAGTCCATAAAATTAGTCAGCTAACTGTTTGAAGCCTCTATGGACTAAAATTTGTTAGCTCTTAATCCATGGGATCCAAACAGGCCCTATAAAAAATTGGTTTGCAAGCACAAGGGGCTTAATTCTTTATGCAGGTAATGTATTTTTTTATTTGGCCCAACTTATGCGTGTGGTTATATGATGGATCATGGAAGAAAGGATAACAAATTAACGACTGACAATTTCACAGCTAGCAAAGAATTAGATCACTTTTACAAATTACGTAAGCAATAAGCAAGCACCGTTAGACATAGAAACATTGTTTTTAGCAATTGTTTACGTTTGATTTTTGTTATTATATTAAATAAATTATCGACCCGTTGCAACGCACGGGCATGTAACTAGTAATGAAAAAAATCCGATCCCGTAGAAACTTACATACCACAGGCTCATAGTGCGATATTATCCAAACGTTTGGAAACCACGTGTAGGAGCAACCATGACCGCAAAGAACAACGGAAAAGCCAAGAGCAAGTTCTACTGCTACTCGAGTTGTTCCAGCTTTTTTAACCTGGTGGGCGGTGAGCCGTGACTCGGCACCGTTGATGCCACGGAGTAACAATGACGCTGCCACGGAGCCACTTGTGCCGCGCACGTAGCTGTCGATCGAGAGCCTGATGGGCGCCTGTTGTTCTAGAGTTCCAATGGACACAGATTCATGGGCGCACGCGTGCAGACGTCAGGATCGATACAGTCGTTGGGCCAGTGATTGGTTGACATTTGCTAGGCCTCAGCTGACACGCGTTGCCTAGAAGATTTAATTTCGATTGACACACATTTGTTTGTCAAGACTCAAGACTCGACAGGCCGTAGAAGATGGAAGCTTACAAGAGGCGAAGAAGATGGGAGCGCTCTTTCATATAGTACATAAAAATATATGAATGGAATAAATAAACGGATCGGAGTACATAGTTACACCATGCATGGTAATTTACGTTCGCCTTTAACGCGCCACTTATCGGATAAGTTCCCGGCTCGCGACTTGCACACTGTAGGATTAATTAATCAATCAGCAGCTTAACAGTGACTGACTTACAAGACGAGCTTGACAGGCGCAGCAGCAGCTTCTTCGTCGTCGTCCCCACACGCCCTGCGCCTGACCTCGTCCACGAAGGCCTGCACGTGCTTGTCCGACGAGCCTCCCGTCGCCACGGCGGCCCGCGACGCGTCGCTCCACTTCCTTGCGACGGCCCGCATCTCGTGGGCGCGGGGCCCGGCCAGCAGCTCCTCGACGGCGTCGCGCACGGCGTCCCGGCCCAGCGGCGGCGCCTGGAGCCTGACCCCCATGCCCAGCTGGTCCACCAGGAACTTGGCGTCCGTGCACTGGTCCCCCACTGCGGGAACGCCACGACCGGCACGCCCGCCGCGATGGTCTCCAGCGTGGAGTTCCAGCCGCAGTGCGTGAGGAAGCAGGCCGTGGCGCGGTGGGCCAGCACGCGCTCCTGCGGGCTCCACGGGACCACCAGCCCGCGCCCGTCCACCTCGTCCAGGAATCCGGCCGGCAGGAGCGGCCGCGCGTCGGGCCGGACCACCCACAGGAAGGGCCGGCCCGTGGACGCCAGCCCGTGGGCCATCTCCGCGACCTCCTCGGCCGACAGCACCACCACGCTGCCCACCGACGCGTACACCACGGAGCACGGCGCCTGCGCGTCCAGCCACTCCACGCAATCGTCCGCCGCCTTGATCAGGTCGCCGCGCACCTCGTCCTCGTCCGACTCGATGAGCGGGCCCACGGGGATGAGCTCCGGCGGGCGCGGGGTCACGCCGGGCAGCGCCGCGACCACCTCCGGCTCCAGCTCCGCGAACGAGTTCACCAGCACCCACGTGGCGCGGTTGATGGTCCTGAACTGGGTGGTGATGGCGTGGGTGAGCGACATGAACGGGTTGGACGGGAGCAGGAACGACGGCACGTCGGCCACGGACAGCGGCGGGATCCCGGGCAGCTCCACCCGGGACTCCAGGTCGCGCTCGTCGGGGAACTCCACGAGGCCGTGCACGTGGTGGTGGTAGAGCGAGAACACCGTGCAGGACTGCACCCAGAGCACGGCGGCGGGGATCCCGGCGCCGGCGGCCACGTCCACGGCCCACGGCAGGAAGGGGTTGGCCAGCACGCAGGCCACGGGCCGCCCGTACTCGGCCTGCCGGAGGAGCAGCTTCTCGAACTCGGCCCGGCCCGTGGTCTCCAGGTGCCGCATCATGGCGTCCAGGTCCTTGCCGTGGAACCCGTCCTCCAGGAACTCGAACCGGAGGCGCCCCCGGCCCACGGGCACGCCGGCGCCGCCGCGGGACACGCCCGCCGACGCCACCAGCTTGTCGCCGACGTCCGTCGTGGAGGAGAAGGTCACGAGCAGGCCCTTGGACGCGATGCGCTTGGCGAGGCGGAGCATCGGGTTCACGTGGCCCTGCCCCGGGAAGCAGATGACCAGCAGGTGAGGCGGGGCGCTCGCCGCCGCGGCAGTCATGGGCATGGCCACCTCCCCCATACTCTTAGCAGCTGCTGCTTTCTTTGCTTTCGTCTCCGACTCCGAGCTGGACAAACAATCTGAGGAGTGCGCTGCTCTGTTGAAGCGGTGCGCGCGTGTTTATATATATGCAAAAACAAAATGGGTTTGGCGATGACGTCCGGCCTGACCTGTACCTACCCGCGACGAGCGGTGGCAAACATATGCACGACAACAAGTCCGTTTTCGTCCCCGCTGCTAAACACAGATCCAGCAAGTTGTTTACTCGCCGGGGCCTGTTAATTTCTTCGGATAAAACGTACGTGTGGCTCCAAATGGCTCTCAATCAATTTACGTAGGGTAGGGCTCGCACACATTAATTAACGCATGTCCTGAATGCCACCACCAAATCATTTACTACTGTAGAAGCGGTACTACAACGGCATCAGTAGTAACACACTAGCGGTGCAGCGGCACACACGTTGGCGAACTAGTGACGAAGCTATTCCACTGCCACTGACTCTTGTCTCTTGGTTCAGGTGTTGAATATGTGGCGGAAATAAAATGCTGCCATCGTATCCGACAAACTGCACCGGCAGAGCAGGATCGGAGGTGACTTTGCGCCGTCGTCCACCTCAAACCTCCACCGCGTTCCATGTTTGTAACAAAACATGTGCTGGAGGTGAGGACGTGTCGGTTCCGCCTCTCCATTCCCGGGTTTTATGTCGCCATTCCTAAACACACAGATCAAATTATTTGCTTCTTCCGTGACCTGGTCTCAACGTCTTTGCCACAACCTGCGATCCCCACATTTGGTTCTGCCGATGATCAAACATATGGCTTTCAATCAATTACCTCTGGGTCGTGACACAGTAACAACATTCAAACTGAAATAGATGGGGCGCACTGTAGATACGTCATTTCCCATCAAAATTGGAGTTGAGGGAACGGGGACGTGCCGATTGTGCCTCTCCGATCTCGGGTTGAATTTCTTTGTTGTCACGATTGACAACGCGCGAATCAAATAATTTGTTTCTGCCGTGACTTGATCTCAAATTGTTAATAACGCCGCATCTGGCTTCTGCCAATAAAACGTACTGGATGGTTCCAAATGGCTTTCATGTAGTCAATTACGCACGGGTATGGTGGGGCAGTAACGTCATTCAAGTAAGAGATTGAAATAGATGGGTCGCTCCATATAATAACCTGCTCGGGAACTCCCGTTGGCAAATGAAGAGAAGGGATCAATCTAACCATCAAAACTGCACTGTGTTTACGTCATTTTCCAAGCCAACAAGTAAGTGGTGCACGAGCACACACGTTACTGGGTAACCGAGCAATTCAATTCGGGCATTCTGCTTCTAGAATTGGAGACCACGGGTTGTTCCCATCATCACTTGACGATGCTGGTGGGCCCCGCTCCAGATCCGTGCTATAGCTGCAACCAGATCCACGACATCTCCAGCTTTCTCTCGTTCTCGTCCTTGCTCTTCTTCTACGTAAGTACAACCAGTTTCCCTATTATTGCCGGAGAGCCAAGAACTTCACCGCTTGATGACGCACTTGTCTTGTCGCGTGTTGGCCGCCGTTTCAGTTTCACCAACGGCTGTGAATGCCTTGCTCTGACGGCGCCGCATGGGTCCATCTCGCGGTGAGCCCAGCAATGACGCATAGCCGTTTGGCCGTTAGCCGGGCGGAGGCTTCCGTGCCCCGATTCCTCAACTGCTTCTCGAAGCTAATTGTCCACCCTGATCAGGTAGTAAAAAATATGCTCCAACCTGCAGCTTAGTCAATGGCGATTTCTGGATGGGTGCGTCGATCCCCGGTAGGATATTCGGCGGCCCTTCCTCGAAAAATATTCGGCGGGCTAAGCTATTACCGGCGATGGCGACGGCTGGTTTTATTGTTTTGTCTGCTGCGCCGCATAGCATAGCTCGACCGGCTAGAACTGACTTCTGATAACGAGACGACGGAGGTAGCAATTGGAACCCGGATTGAGAAAACAATGCTGTTCCTAGTCGCACGCCACGTCCTATGTGGAGAAATTTGCTGCAACCCGCCTGCTCTGATTCGTTGCATCCCTATGTCGTGTACTGCCTGAGTTTGGGTTGGAATTGACATTGTCTTTTCTGTTCTCACCTGTGCTCCAGGAAGACAGGTAAGTAACCCATCTGTGTCTATGCGTGTCAAGGAATTGTGATCAAGGTGGCAACCGTGGAAGCACTGCTTGCAATTTACTTCCAATCTACAAAAAAAAGGAAGTTACAGAGTTCATCGTTTGCAAGGGCTCGATCCTGTCACACCAACATTTAGGGCTCCTTTGGATGCAGTCTTGATGAGAATTGTTTGGGCGTGGAGGGACCGAAGTTGTTTGACGCTCTGTGCGATTGCGCAACATGCCGCCTGCGCGGCATTTCCTCACTAATCAGCATTCAAGTCTCCACATGGTCCCTGAGAGAAGGTTGGTTCTGAGCCTCAAGACTCTAACCAGACGACGTGGCTCCATGCTTGCCTGAGACAGAGCGGCCACGGAATCATCAGCCTCTCCTACTACTTTGAGGCAGCACTTTTTGCCACGCAGCTCACCCAGGACGCCAACCGAATAAGCCCACTTGAAAGGATTCTTACCGATGAAAAGGAGTACTATGTTTTTGTATTGAGACAACATTATTCAGATACACAATGTTATTTTAATGTCATATGTCATCAACAATATTTATTTGTTGACAACGTATCATATGAGAAACAGACTCGTGTGAGAACTATGAGAATTTTAATTTGGGCTATATGATCTTGATCCAAGGGTGTGCAAAAGTATGATTAAGTAGACGGTGATTTTACAAATCCATCCTCCCACCTGAATTCATACACCCCATTAGATTAAGATTATGTGGTCTAGATTGAAATTCTCGGTTCTCGCACTGAACCTGATTCTCATATGATATATTGTTCTATTTAATAGCACAAGAAAAACAACCACGAAGTTGTGTGATAGATAACACCGCGCATAAGTGACGTGTTATTAGTTATTACTGCTGCTTAAGCTAGTTACGACGAAGCATCTTATGTTATAAGTTGAGCTGTAAAGGAATAGATGACCTCAAGACTCTAACCAGACGACGTGGCTCCATGCTTGCCTGAGACAGAGCAGGCCAAATCACCAGTCTCTGCTACTACTTTGAGGCAGCACTTTTTGCCACGCAGCTCACCCAGGACGCCAACCGAATTAGCCCACTTGAAAGTATTCTAAGAAAGGAGTACTATGTTTTTGTATTGAGACACATATCATCGTTCAGATACACAACATTATTTTAATGCCACATGTTATCGATAACGTTTATCTATTAGCATAAACAAAAGTGTGACGGAGTTGTGTGGATAACACGGCCTAAGTGAGTTGTGTTCTCAGTTTTGTTTAAGCTGGTTACTACAACCAAGCATCTTATATTTTCATGGATAAGTCCTGTTTGGATCCACTCCATTTTTTAAGAAACTAATTTTAGAGTTAGTTTTTCGGTCAAAAAAAATTTTAGAGTTAGTTTCTAGAATCTGATTTATAAATAAAAGTTGGGTGTTCATGTTTGGATCATAGTTTTTAGAGACTAAGTAGAAAATAATATTAATGACTTATTTTTAGATAAAAACTAGCATTAGGTGGGTTAGACAAGATACGAGTTTCTTAAAAATTCATAAACCAATTTTTAGAAACTGGTATGTTTGGAGGCTCTCCAATATCTAAAAACTAGTTTCTTAGAAACTGGAGGGATCCAAACATGACCTTAGTAATATAGGGTACTTAGTGAAGTTTCTTCTGAAGAACCGGCATAAGGCAGTGCCAATTTTATTCAAAAGAAGAGTAGGAATCAGGAGAGGCAATAAGGTATTAGGAAGTTACTTTTATATTCGTTCATCGAATGAAGCAACTTCTGTAGCTAGTGCTCTATTAATTCATCTGCTGAAGGTTAGCTCTCTGTTATCTATGTACTGGTTGACTTTATTTTGGAATTGGATATCTTGCTCGAGGACTAAAAGTAAGTCTCCCAAAAAAAAAAAAGACTAAAAGTAACCCTTCATACTCAATAGGTTGCGTATGCAACTATGCATAGTAACTAAACAATGTGTCATGTGTGTACTGCGCGATCTGAATACTGATAAATGTTGGACGATATGGTAGCGTGATGAACTGATGACGAAAGATGCGTTGAAGACTGCTTACAATTACAAACATTTAATTATGATGATTGACAGACTCGCGCGAGACAACATATATATACAATATCGTGATGGAAGGAAATGCATATCGTAGTTCAGACCTTGGGAGAGAAGTAAACAACTTGTACACGAGTATGCCCTTCCAACGAGGCAGCGGACGTACATGTGGAGCATGCGCGGCTGATAAGTGATGACGGGCTCCCCTTTTATTTTTTTGATGGAAAGATAACGGGCTCTCCCGCTAAGCCTAGTTTGGTGGGCCTGCAGTGCTGTTCACATTGCAAAGAGTTCGTCCTGGAGTTTGCACTCAGCAACAGACTAGGCCCTGGCAGACTAACTGGGCCGGGCAACGAGCGCGCTTTCCCTTGCGAGAACGGTAGAAGGATCCGGTCCAGCACGGGAAAGGTTTCTATTTGCAATCAAGCCGCCTTGAACGCAGTTTTTTTCTATCTCCCTTTGCAAGGAAGCCTTGAATAAACTTGAACGGAATGTAGATTCTGCTGTAGTGATCGGCCGGATTGGTTTTATACTCCAGAACGCCATGCGGAAAACGTCTCTTGGTTCGTGTAACCATCGATGGCGCACCGCACTACGGCACGTTATTAGGTAAAAAACAAAACAGGACTGCCACGTGGTGATTGCAAAAAAAAAGACAGTACTGTATCTTTATCCGCTGAATCCTCTTGAATTGACGTATCTTTAACTCGACAGGCGACAGATGAGACGATCCGGACTAAGAAAAGTGATGATGCATGCCTACCCAACCCAATCCAATGGCAACTCTTACGCGGGGCAGGTCATGAGGCAGGCGCGCATGCAATGGAAATGGAAGTGCAGCACCGTACCGCGAGTGAGCAGGCAGCCACACGCCCACACCACGTACGCGTACCCCGAAGGCGCGCGCGGTCAGAAGGTTAAAATGTCAACGCGCGCGCGCGCCATGTACGACGTACCTTCCTCGCGCTCTCTCCCCGGACGCCGGCCACGCAACCAACACCGCTCATCCGCGGGGCGCCCGGCCGGGAAATCAGCCTCGCCGTAGCTTTAATTTATTTTCCCCTGTCTCTTCCCCGATCGTTTGGTAAAGTAAAGCGCGAGCGCTTTCCGGCGCCGCTCGGAAAGTCCCCGGCCGCGCGTAGCCGCAGCAGCAGCCAGCAGGTGCTGGTCGCGGACTCTCCGCGGCACGCACTGCACGGACCGAAATCTCTTTCGGCGACGCGCGTGCCTGCTGGGTTGGTCGGTCTCCGGTCGGTAGGCACGCTGGGCGTCGTCGTAGCCGTCAACCACCACTCCCTACAAACATGTACTAGTACTACACTACTACAAACAGAAACAGTATCTGCTACGTGCGCAGCAGTCAACCGGCCAGTAACGGCCTCTGAATTTTTCTAGTGAATCGTTAATTTAGCTGCCATGCGATACCAAAGAATCGCTTTTCTCTTCCTCCCGTATCCAACGAAAGGAATAAGAAACGCATGGCATTTCAAGATACCAAGATACGAGGAGGCATGACCGGCCAATGCAAACGATATTGGCGGTTGGTAACGTTCTTTTTGTTTTCTCTCAACTCGCATGATGGCCGGCGATTCCACGACGTTGAACGGTCTGAATGGACGAATAACACCGATCGAGTCTCGTCCGGACAACAGAAAGTAATCGAAAGGTGGGAAAAAGCGCAGGAAACAAATCTCGCAGCATTACCGACGTAAATGGCGCTCCATCCGCGCGCATGCTTTTGCTACCCGGCAAAGGAATTCCATTCCATGGAAACACGTAACATGCACTCCTCTGATATGTATCCTCCATTAGTTGAGGGAAAATAATAGTCATTAGTTGAGAGAAAATAATGGTCATTATTTTGGACCTGAAAACACCCCATTTCAAATCCATGTGTTTGTTGCGACTACAGTTAACGTAACCAACAGCGAAAATTTCCAGATACCACATTACCTCCGTATGTCTGTCTGTCTCCATGTCGTGTAGCATTGCTCTTGCATAGAGTCAACAATACACGGTCGGCTCCAGTCATCAATGTCAAAAAGCAGTCATTCGTCCTTGTTGTCCAACTGCTCTAAAAGAGAGCATGCCATTCAAACATTTCGCGTCATCCTTATCAACGAGAAGCACCGATCCATCAGATATGATTATTCATTATTGACCGTGATCAGAAATAAAGGGCAGGATTACGCACATGCATTGTGTTCTAATCTACTAATTTCTTCAGCGAAAGGACGATGGAATTGAATAAACCGATCATCAAGTCACATCTTTGTAATGCAAGCAAGTAAACAGAGCCACACGGGTCAAAATGACGAGCGTACGTACTACGTGTAAATGCGACCCCCAAACGAAGGAAAGGCAAAGCAGCTAGATTTGGTTCACAACCCAAAGGTGGTTGCAGCCTAACGAGATCAAACCTACCCCGCATTTGTCAACTCCATGGCTCTTTCCCTCCACATCCAACAAAGGCCTTGCCGCACACGTCTTCCTTCTCACGCGTAGTACCATTTAAGCCGGCTTCAGCTTCACCGTTCTCCTCCCGGCCAAGGCTACCCCGACAAACTTACACCTAGCATCTCCCACGCAATTCACTTCTCAACCACAACCTATAGCTAGCAGTTGCCACCGGCAATCTCCTCCATCCTCCTCCTCTCCATCGGCTATTAACGCCAAGGCACTCAGCTCGTCGTCTTCACCTCGCAAGGATCCATGGCCATTTCGATGTCTCGACTGGCTTTCCGTGTGGCGGTTGCCATGGTGTTCGTGCTTCTCTGCGGCTACGCTCTAAGCACGGCGGAATGCGCCAGGCCGTTGCAGCAAGACCACGGCAGCAGGTTCGTTTCGACGACGAACTTGGTTGCCGTTGCAAGGGCTGGGCCAAGTCGACGAGGTCCCGGCCATTAGTCCTACTAGGTAGCTAGGGCCGGATCTCAATCAAGTTCTCTTGTCTCTCAAAGTGTTATATATTGAGTTCTTTTTTTCATTTTTTTCGCCTGCTGTTCATTTGTTCTTTCCGAAGGGATAGCTAACGTAGATTATTGATATATGGCGGCAAGTTTTGTTAATATTTTAGTTTTTCTCCCCTGTTAAATGTAAACAATTACTGATTCGAGTTTGTAAGACCAAGCTTTGTTAATATTTTAGCTCTCTTTTTCTTTTGTTAAATGTAAACAAATCTGAATCGAGCTTATTGATATATGGCTGCAAGTATTGTTACTTTAATTAACTCTTCCCCCTGTTAAATGTAAACAAATTACTTAATCCAGTTTGTAAGACCAATGTTAAGGACCAACCCATCACAGGCGTGGGCAGTACATTGACATAATTAACATTGTACAACGTCAGCAGGACCGATTTACCCAGTTGCGAATTCTGTGACAAGCCAATTGTTCTTTCTTGCGCAACAAAAAGTTCAACCCATGGCTCAATCTTCTGGTCATTGCAGGCACAGTAAGATCGTTAATTTCTCAAGGGAACAGTTAGAGCATATACATATATACATTGAGATCGCCTAGGCTAAAATCAAGGCAAGGAATCGAGTCATTTGCTTTTCTGCTGGCCGTATGAAGAAGTGTGGTGTGTAAATAGATAGAAACGACGCCATTTCAGAACTCCGTCTCCACCACGTAAGCCACGTATGTCACAGAGTTCATTCGTTTTGCCTTAAAATTTCACCGTGTCTTTGATCTTTTTGAAGACAGCCACTTCCCCAGCTTCGGTCGAGTATTCTTCTTCTTCTCACAAGATGATGGCACAGTGTCTTCTGCGTGTGTCCTCCTGTTGCTCCTCAGCTTTGAGTAAGAGAACCAGCCACGAAAGAAACCTCCCTTCTTGCAACTTTCTTCAATGCACTGCTCGTTGTGCTGATAAGCACTAAGATCATCTTCCAAAACACTAGTAGAAGAGCGCCTCATATCAGGAAACTTCTCACCCTCATCTTCATTGAGTTCATCCAACAAAGTCCTTGGCCTGAAGCTGAAATCATCCAATGAAGTCATTGACCTACAGTAAAATATTATTTCCAGCGTTAGAAGTTTTGAGCGAAGTTGTGTGAGCGGACAGAATAAAGCAGTCTTTGAGCATTACAATATTAGATACCTTCTGTGGGATGCAGCCCTGTGATTTTTGGAAAGACTCTTGCATGGGTTGTAATCGATAGAGAGATGCTGGGCAAAATGAAGCTGCATGAAGGGACACAATATAAGATAAGGACTCAGAGGAATGACAATGTGAATTGTTAAAACAAGGATTTCAAACTTTCTACAACAAATGCACCTGATACTAAATTACCAATAATACCTTCAAAAGAAAAACAATACAGGATACTCAGGGTATTTTGATTATCTAAGCACTGAGGAGACCCTTTTTTCTTCTTCTCAAAAATGCAGGAGAGATGCACGTCTTTATATTTAAGTGAGAAGAAAAGATTACAAACAGCTTACCTCCTCAATCAAGCAGTAAGAGGAAACTGAACCCAAAACACACATTAAGCACTTAGCAGACCTGAGTTGACAGTAGCAGATGAATATTTCTATCTGCGCATTATGATCTAGAAAGAATACATGCTCTTCATGGTGACAACCATAATTTTCCAAGAAGTACATCATGCTTACGGAAAACTTCTATGATACAAAAAGGTACATCATGGTTATGGACAAGTTACTGAACATAAAATTGGGGATTTCAACCAGTATCAGTTGAATCAAGGTGAGCTTTTAGGGAACTGAACACTGGGTTACTGTTCAGCTCATGCATTTTAGTTGGGAGACTGGCTCATGAGAAAGCTTAATTAAAAATGCAATTGTTTGTGCAAATTTCTCATGTGCAATTAGTGCCACATCTTGTATATGAACACGTTTGTTTGGTAAATGAAACAAGATAGTCTCATATTCCCACAAGATGGAGCAGAATTAGTCGGCACTAAAAGAGTAAAGTTGCATCCAAGAACCTATGGCAGAGCAGGAAAGTGCATCAACCTCATCACCATCTCTTATACCAAAAGTACGCAATGTTGCCTTGTCATCCGTCAGTTTCTCGTCCTTGAAGCATAAGCAGAAGTGACTCCACACGTGCTGCCTACAGCAAGCAAGCAGCAACATTGATTATTAGTTGCCCACGTCAGGATTGCGTTTAATAACCCAGCATATCTGAAACCGAAACCATAAGCGCCCTTTTTTGTGATAAGAAAATCACAATCCCAACTATTTGTGTGCCGAGTCAACCTTGGGCATCACAAAGCATCAATAAACAACTAGCGAACTTTCAACATCACATGTTGAGAATGTTTGTAAATGTGGCGACGTACCAAGATATGGCTCTCTCGGGGTCGTCGTAGATAGCGAAGAACACGTCCTCAATGGCCGCCTTGAGCTCCCACACCGCAGCCGTCCTCGCGATTTGCACATCTGGTTTGATCAGGGAAAGGGTTAGAAATCCCCAATCCCACGTCGCGTCAAGTATCCAGCAACCGATCAATCAGCCGACAAATCGAAGGGGAAATTAATAGGGCGCAAGATTTGTAGGGTACCGAAGCAGGAAGCGTCGAGCTTGCGGACGGTGAGGCGGAGGCGCGGCTCCGGGAGGCGGCGATAAGAGAAGCTGCTGCGACGGCCGCAGGCGAGCGCGCTGATGCAGTCCGCACTGCCGCCGTCGGAGATTTCCTCGATGCCGAGGGCCGCGTCAATGTAGTCGGCATCGGGGGACGCCGAACGGATGCTGGTCGGCATCGCACAGCATAGAGCGAACCTCAAGGAACCAAGAATCAGAATCCTTCGTCACCGATTCCTCCGCCGCAGCCCGGAACCAGCAATCGATTCCTCCCGAGAATCTCAAAGCAACAATCCCAGGAAAGAAGCCCAAATGCTCCAACCAACCTAAAGAATCGATCGATCAACAGAAAGGGAAAGGGGATCCAAGTGTGTAGACGGGGGCGCACCGGCAACGAACCCAAGGATCGGTGGCAGGAAACGGTGGGGTTGGTCCGCTCTCCTCCCGGCAGCGACGCGGTGGTTGTCGTGTTGCCGAGAGGAGGCGGAGAGGAGGAGGAGGCCGGCTGCGCCTCGGGAGCAGCGAACGTTAGCCGTTGGAGGCGGCGGTGATTCTGCGTGCGGTTGCCTTCGCTGCTTGGGCTTGGCCGTCCAGCTGGCCCGGAGTTCTAGGAATTTGGGCTGCCTCGCTCACCACGTTCACAGATGGTTAACTACGGTCGCAATGGGCTCATTGATTTTCACAGTCTGCGTAGAGTTGGGCCGGATACGGTATCCATACATAAACATGGACCTATCGACAAGTTCTCGGGCCGAATGCAATTTGACGTCCAATGATAAACCAGAACATCGATAGATCTTTTTTTAAACAAAAATCAATAAATGAGTTTCTAAAAAAAGAATATCAATAAATGTTAATTTGGAAAAATACCGAAAAAAATTATTTTGGAACAAGTGACTCCATAAAAAATTGAAAGCAATTTATTCTTGTGGATCAAATGATGGTGAGAAATTCAAATGATATATTGTATTTTTCTAATAGATCGAATTCATACATAACTCGTATATTGATGTATAATTACCTTACCTAAATGTGTAGATTACTTAATTATATTTAATAACATTTTTGACTTAAATTGTCTGTGTATTAGGGTGCATGTGTATGCTTGACTAGCTTATTTGGCTATGTAGGGCATGTGCCCCCGTTATTGTACTTCATACATGAGTGATCCACTAGTCTATATACTAGCTAGTGGACTTGTACCACACTTGCACAGATCATTTATAAATCAAGGACAATCATTAACATTGTCAAAATATAACTCATATAATGGAGGTGATGGTGACAAATCTACACAAATATAGTTTTGCACGGTGAATTCAAATAAGTCTTTTGGCATCTTTGGCTAAGGGTGACACAAAAAACTTAAAATACATAAGTTTTTCATTGCTAATACCATTGAGGCCAACCAAATCTTTTCTCAAACAAACTGCATAACCTGTTTTGATTGAGTAGCTTCCATAATGTCCGGTACCATGCATGCCTAAGATCAATTAGCAATAGATACCCTTTCACTGATCTAGTAACCGGCAGATCACTAAAAGGGATACCTTGATAAAAAAATTTTACTCACAACTAATGTAAAGGGAAAAAAATCAGCTGCACATCCAGCCAATAGGGAATATAAGGATCAGACTGATCTAACCTTGCACAAGTAGGACTTTTTCTGTGTATATGGTAGAAGGGAGTGATATTGGCGCGGCTCAATCAGATGGCAGGTTTACCGTCACAAGTAAAAACAACATCATCGGATTGAACCTCACCAATATCGCTCTCTCCATCCACCATGCTGATTCGTCATCACCCAGCCCAGCCGGCTAACCGTTGCGGGCAGCAAAGCGCTGGTTGTTGCTTCTGCTCTTGTTCCTCGTGTCTCCGTCTCTCTCATCACAACCCTTCTCTATTATAAAACGCAATTCACAAGACACGATCTAATCACTGGACTAGCGATCCATCTCTCACATCGCCGCCGTCCTATTGCCAGCCACACGCAGGACAATCGGATCGGCCGGAGCTTATCAGAATGTAGGATAGGATTGGAGCGATAGGAAGTGGATGAGTTTATAAAGCAACTTTGTTGGCCGGTGCACGCTGCTGAGTGCTGACGATATGGTGCTGTGCAAGCACCGTGGTGCTGCAGGAGGAGTCATGTAGCACTACAAAGCTAGGCCTCCTCCCATGCTCATAAGTGATATGATTGGCATTGAGCAGCAGCAACTATAAGCAAATATCTATACGCAGGTCATGGTGAGATCGACAACGTATCTTTATTTACTTTTCTTTGGTTACCGGTAAATATATGGTGTGGGGAGGGAGACGAGGGCATCGCATAATATAGGGAGAACCGGGGCAGTGCCAGCACGCATTGGGACTCGGAGGGAGGGTTAGTGAGGGGAATGATGAGACATGAGAGCAAGGAGACTCCCTTGCTGATCTACTTACAATTTTAGTAATGGTGAGTGAGTCATATATATGCTTGGCTCTGGTTACAAAATGGTTCTATATATATATATATATATATGCTTCACTACCAAGGTGCAAAAGTGTAAATCCGTCAACCTTGGCATTTGGTAACTAAAGATATTGTGCACTCGCTTAGAGATAACCTGCCAAATTACACGAACGGAGAACACGCCACGGTCAAACATAACAGCCGAGTTGAAGAAGTGGAGTTTTTGCGGAGATCAGGCACCGATGCCGTCGCAGTGTGAGGAATTAGAGGAGGCAAGAATCTTTTCTCCTTTGATCGAAGAAGGCCATCGGGAGCAGCAACGCCGAATATGTGGCGTCTAGAAAGAAGCCTCAGAGGTACGTACAAACCATGCTCCGGAATATATGTGCAACAGGCCGGGCGACGTAAATATAATTCATCTGTATCGTCTCAATTAAGTGATCTTTCCAGCACGCGTAATTTTAACATAAAAATGTACCTATTGTGTTGTGTCACATAAATATCACATTTTGAGGCATTATAATTTCAATACGATTTCTTTCAGAGATGCATACACAGAAAGCAGTGGCCGAATTAACATGTGAAAACCAACCAGAGACGACCAAGTATAAATATTTTTTTTGGGAAAGTCTAGTATACATATGTACAACTCTAAATATATATGGTTCTGGAGTCCAGACATCCTGAGTTCAATGGAAGAAAAAATGGGAATTATGACAGCTTATAAATTCTGAAGATCGTGTTGTACGTACGTGCACCCAACCAGAGAGCGGAGACAGCGGCGTGGAAGTGGTTCCTGAGTGCCACCACGGCCGGGGACAAGGGCCTCGCCTTGGTGCTGCTTCCCCTTTAGTTTAGTCTTCCAGCCGTCTGCGTCTACTCATCATCACCATTGTTTATACTAAGCTTTTTGCAACTACTTGTTGTAAAGTTAACGCCCCTTTCCGTCTGAAAAGACACGCAGAGAGATCTGAGGAAGGGAATGTTTGTCGCTGAGGAAGAGGAAGGCCCAGCCGCCCAACTGGAATGCAGGAGTGGTCGTTCTGGAGCCAACTGAAGCCTCAAGGATTGTTGAAACTAAGCTCTCCCCCACATGGAGTATGTAGCATGTGCACTTGTCCAACTTACTAGTACTTGGGTAAATTAAAACTCACGCACGCCAAGTATTGACAGCCCACTGTTATATTCTATAAACAAGTAAACCTACTTGATCAAGAAGCAAACCAATGGCTTGGACAGCTGAGGTCCCTATGATTAACATCGTAGGATGAAGTGAAATGAGCAACTATCTAATCTTTGACTGGTTGACCCGGCCTCCGTTCTGTCACTCCGGCAGGAGGGGCGACCGGGCGAGGAAGACAGAGCGACAGTCATATCTGGCTCTCGCTCAGTACCTCTTTTTTTTTAAGGCGCGCGCTCATTATTTGTTAGTGCGTCGTACTTTGCCAACCCTTCGCCCACGCGTGCATGAACACCCTGCAGTAACGCTGATGCATTACGACTCACTGACATGTAAGTCCGGGCTCACCTCAATGCACTGCAGAGGATCTTCATACTAGTTTGCTGTATACGCTGCTACCTTCTGTTTCTTTATCAGCGAAGGCAGCATTCCTTGTGCAGCCTGTTCACGAACTTTGCATGCACAGAGCTTCCAAACCATTGGCCGCAACGGCGACACTAGAGCCAGTATGCGTTGCACGTTTCGATCCATTCTTTTCAGAACGAAGTGCCTTCCGAACGTTCATGCTTAAACAGCATGTGTATCTTTAGCTATTTGTTAGGGTTCCAGTTGGACCTGTAGTTAAGCAGACGTATTGTGGTCCGGGGCGAAGGCTTGTGGACGCGAGGAGAGGAGTCAGGCCACACTCTTAACAATCGGCAGTTCATCATCGTAATCAGTTGCATCACCCACTAGAGCAGAGCAGGGTCCTCTGCTACAAATAGATAGCAAGCTTCAGGCACTACGGTGATAATATTTGCCGGTGTTGGGGACAGAGGCAGAGCTATGTATGCTCCTGTGGGCCTCGAGGATATTTCAGTGCAATTAGCTCTTCATTGACTATATATTTTTTTAATGAACAGGAGGGGAAAAAGCCCCTGCTGATTATATTAATAACAAATTCACTCACCATATATGCACCCCTTTAATTCATCATGTACTCACAAGGCCAAAAAAATTTAAGACAGAGCTGCTCCAATTTACGCTTTACAGTGTTGCACCCCTCTCTGTCAAGCTCTAACTCCCGCCGCGGGCTAGAAAATTCATGATGGGAGAAACTAAAATTCAACGGATCTCCATGTGTTATTTTGATTGAAAGTTAACTTTCTTTATGCAAATTCAACACATCCTATTATGTGTGATCTGTGTCCTGAACAGTTATTACTCACTCTATCGCATGGTTTGGTGGTAGTGAAGTTTGATGGATTGATGATCTTTGAAGGCAAATTAAATGCTCTTGATTTTTGCTAATTTCAACGAGACAGAGACAGAATTTGTCGTTTGCAGTGATATATTGGGGAAGAATCGAACATTCACATCATCAGATCCTCATTTCAATCCTTTTATCCAAAAAAAAAAAAAACAACAACAGACATACACTTACAACGCAAATATAATGGAACATGTTCAGTTTACTGTCAATTGAAGAAGACACAACATAACCGAGCAGAGCCCATCAAGGCTGATCAGTGGCCATGGCCAAGGATGGTGAAGTGGGGGCTGAACGACGGCACCTCGTCCTCGTCGCCGTCGCCATCTATGTCGATGCCGCCACTTGGCAGCACTTTAGGATTACACGTCTTGTCCGTCAGGGGTTACACCCGAACCCGGCCGGAGCGGGCGCGGCGGCCTCGGGGGCCGCGTCGGCGGACCTGACGAGCAGCACGCAAGCGAGCACCGCGGCGAGCAGCCACACGCGCGTGGACGCCATGGATAGCAGTTGCAGATTGCAGTTGGTTTTGGCACGTAGGGAACGAAGCTCTTGTCTGAAGTCCGGCGAGGTGGTGGCGCGTGGTGCTTTAAAAAGGCGGCAATGGACCAGCATGCCTGTTGGTTGGTTGTCGCCGTTGCAAGGAGAGGTGTGCGGCTGTGCTCGGCTTTCGCGGTGGCACGCCGATCGGGTGTCAGGGAGGCGCCCATCGCGAGCCACTGCATGCCAATGGGCGGTTTCCTGCGTCTATTTTTGGACAGAGAACTCGTTGCTGATTGCCCAAGTGTAGACCCCTATACGATTTGAGAGTACAAAGGGCATTCTTTTCCCTGGGTGGCCTACATGCATGTTTCTTAAGAAAATCAAACTTCCAGTGTGTCTTCTATAGAAGATGGGTAAACAGCTATAACTGCAACGCGTTTAACAGCATCACGACACAAGCCTTTTACCATGAGATCCATGCGTAGCCATTGTGGAATATCCAACCAGAAAGAAGTTCACGTTTGATATACAGAAACAGAAAAGTATGCATGTAGGAGGAACTACAGCATCATGTTTCAGGGGCAATATCCCAGAGCCAGAAAATAGGCTTATGGCCATTACATCCATCAAATCGAAACACAAATGTTCACAGAAGAAGACCATACATTTCCAAGCAAAAACACCTAACAGTGATCATGCATAGCACAATATTTCAAGCTTGGACGCCTATGTATGGAATTCTGTAGATCTGTTGTAGAATTTTTTTGTTAGCCGAAAAAAAAGATGGCATGTTTTGTAATGTTTCAAGATAAAATTCAAGACACGTGCATGTGTTTTTTGTTATAATTTAGCAAATGAAGTTGAGTGTTTTTTTTTTAGAAACTTAGCTGACTGACATGCCTAATATATATACTCATGGATAGTACTAGTATTTATTATTAGAGTAAAGTTCATGACTGGTCCTTAAACTTGTCTCGCTGTGTCATATAGGTCCATATACTCTCAAATTGCATTTCTAACTGCTCAAACATAGCTTCAGATGTCATTTAGGTCCCTTTACTCTCAAAATGAAAATATAGCTCTCTAAACATGGCTTCGGATGACATTAAGGTCTCATACTTTCAAAATATATCGTCATTTCAAATAAATTGATTAAATTTTATTTTTCATAGATATAACATACTTAAAGTTAAATGAAACATATGAATTTTAGCTCAAATTTGTGTATTATAGATTCCTAGAGACACTGATGTTAAATAACAAAAGTACTTCATTTTCTTGTTAGCTAGATATTGCTACTAGCTAGATTTTGGTTTATTCATTGTCTCTTTTTTTTATAATGGGTGTCTTTATTAATAAAGGATAATTTATAAAGATAGAGTTAGGAACTAAAATATTGTTATTAATTCCTTAAGATTGGGCATGGAGTGCGATGAGCTAAGTGGTTAGAAATGTAGTAGCAATAAATTGTATTTTGGGTAAGATTTGCCTGATTGACTAATCCATTACGATAACACTATATTGTCGAACCTAGATGATACCTGAAGCCATGTTTAGGGATCTACATTTGCATTACGACTTACGAGAGTATAGGGACTAAAATGACACCCGAAGCTAAGTTTAAGGGGCTAAAGATGCAATTTAAGAGTATAGGGACCTAGATGACACAACAAGACAAGTTTGAGGACCGGCCATGAACTTTACTCTTATTATTATTTGAGTAAGGGCGAAATATGTGAAATAAATGCAATATAAGGTTCTCAAACATGAGCGTAACAGGAGTTCAGTGAAAAGAAAGGATGTGGCATTAGCTAATATTTAGTCATACATATGCAATTGTACAATTCAAGCAGAAAGGAACACTGCCAAAACTCATATAGTCTGTGCTTTGCAGGCCAAAAAGAGCTCAAATAGTTGAAACCTTGTGCTTTTAATGGTCTATGAGGATTTTCCTTCACAGGATGCCATCAATCTCCCAGTTGTCATCGTCCTCCTCACGAGCCCTTGCAGCTGCCCCTGCATCTTCTTCCGGGAACCTTGGCTCATCCATCATACGTCTGCAACGTTTTTAGCACATATAAATTAAGCTCAAATGCAATCGTCAATCAAAATTCATCAAAACCTGTAGGATATATGCAGACCACGTGAATGGTTTTAAGGATAAAAACATACAAATCTAATCTCATATCCACTGTGCAATGCTAACAAAATTACACCGATGTGGCAATGCATAACGATGAAATGACTGCGTCAGTGCTACCAACAAGGCAGGCAACAAACTTTTTCTGTACAAATTCTGGTCACTGTTGAGGTTGACTTCTCATGATCACAAACACTGATTTTCAACTAAGAGCTTGGTCATCGTCAGAAGATATATCACTAGAATAAACTCCTTCCACGTGCAAGTTTTAACATTATCAAACCCATGGAAATATTCCCTTTATAGTTTCCATTCTCAAAATGGTATGCATAAGCATGACCTCCTATCCACCAAGGTCCGAATCCTCGAACCACCTTGGGCGCCGATTTCTTTGTAAACTACTTTGTTGAATATTTATTTATTTATTGTTATTCCAGTTTCCATCAACGAGGACTGATGGCGGGAAGCATAACAATCTATGATGGTTTATACTGCAGGTTACTGACAAAATACAGACATGCCTAGCTGCAAGCTGCCTGAATGAAAATTGATTTTAAAAATCACAAATTCCATCAGCAAGAAAGAATAACGAATTGTGATTGTAGCATTCTATAAACAGACTGACTCTGTACGACACAAATTAATCTTACAAATACTAATTAACAAAAACTTTCGTTTTCAATTTTTTAAAAAATTATAAACAGGGCGAGCTCCAGTGCCGCGACGTTTACCTGCGGCGGTTGCGGCGGCCGGCCTCGCGTTGCTTGCGCTTCTTCTCGTCCGTCTTGCTCTCGTACCTCCGGCGGCGCTTGATCTCCTGCAGCACGCCGGCCCGCATCACCTCCCGCCGGAACCGCCGGAAGATGGACTCCTCCCCTCGTTCTCGTCCACCAGGATCTGCACATTGTACCCTTTGGCGGCCACCACCGCTGTCGGCGCCCGCCGGCCCACGTGCACGATCGACGGCGGCGAGCTCTTCCCCGAGAACGGAGCCAAGGGCAGCTGGAGTAGCGTGCTCAGAAGGGAGGTCGTGGCAGGGGTGGCCATGTCTGCGGCCTTCGGTTTGGTAGCTAGTGGACGCTAATAGCTGCTGCTGTGCGTTCCCAGCTCTAGAATTTTCGGGTTTCTACAAGGATAGGGTGAGGCTGAGGAAGAAGGGAGAGAGGGCTGATGGATAGTGAAGGCGCTAGCTTGGCTTATCCGCTTATTTATTTATTTGTGGATTTTGGAGGAAACTGCTAATAGCAAGTTCCTTTTGTTCTTTTCTTTGTTTCGTTTATCGCTTCTTTTTACACATCCTTTGTTCTCTGGCTTTTTTTTCGAAAAAGGATAGGAGCTCTGCCATTCATTCCGGTACAGGGAGAAAGATTACAGCCTACATTTTACACCTGAACTAAAGCCAGATGAAACAAAAGAAACAGGAACCAGACAAAACAAGAAACAAAAGCTCCATAGGACGGGTTGGCAGCCTGTTGAGCAGCGATATCATATCCAAGGTTTATATTTCCGTTTCTCCCGGTAATCCCGGTCGAGACCGGACGTCGGTTTTCACGGAAACCGGTAATTCCGGTCCGGAATCCGGACGAACTCCGTTTTGACAGTCCAGACGGGATGGACCGGGATCCCGACCGGGATTACCGGGATTCCGGACGGGATTACCGGAATTCCGGACGGGATTACCGGATCCCGGTGACTGATTTGTAAAATTTGAGAAGAGGTTAAAACATGAAAAAAAAGGCGTGAAATTAATCTAAAAAATTGGCATAACAGTTTCATAATATTTCTACTCATATTCATGACACATAAAACATTCATCCATCACAAATGCATGATAAATACATAAAACATACATCCATCACACATAGTTCAATTACAAGTCCCTAAATAAAATCCACAACTAATACTTCGATGACAAATACAAACTATGATAGATAAACATGAACTCAATACCAGATAAGGTTTTTTTTATTTCTTTCTTAACTTATATCTTACTTCATTTTTCTCATAAGTCAAAACATCATCATTTTTATGATTGGATTTCACCATAAATCATGATTTTTCATCTAGTTTTTTTTTCATATTTTCATATCAAATTCTTTCAAATTTTCAAAAAATTCAAAATTCAAATCCGGGATCCCGGTTTCCGGTGAAACCGGTCCGGACCGGATCTCCGGAAACCGCGGAAACCGGTCGGGATTTCAAACCATGATCATATCATTGTTGGCGCCTGTCTGCCTTGTTCTCTGGCTATTCTTCATAGTTCTGAACTATATGTTTTTTTTTTACATCTGGTTGGTGTGTGACCTTTCTCATGTTGTTACCAAATTCTTTTTTAAGTGAAGATACATAATTATTTTTCTGTATTTTAATCATTTGAATGCAAGTTTGTTGGCCGCAAATTTTATTTCATTTTCTGAGACGGGGACTCTTTATGGACTCATTGAGAATGTATGAATTTATCAAGAATATGCTTCAGTTTCCAGAATTTAGTCTGATTAGCATATGGGAAAACAAAAACTCTTGTTCTCCAACCAAAACCAAGTAAAAAAGTCTACGCAAAGGATAGGGCCCCGATAGTGTTCATCTGAAATTGCACAACTGGAGAAGTGGAGAGCGATTAATAATATCATCTGAAAACGGTCTTGACTGGGAGCCTCTATGATCTGCAATATCCCTCTCAACCAGATAGTGTTGGGCAAAGCATCAAACCGTTATCATTTTGAAATAGCAGCCAGTCTACAGTATTGGCAAGCAGCAAGCATAAGGTCAGGTCATATGTGCAGTCTGGATGAACAAACACAACGTCAGGCATAGTAAAAGAGGACACTAAACTCGAACTCCACAGACCACAACAAACAAATGGATTGATGCTCTGCATGAGTAATCAGCAAACACGGCAATAGATTTATGCAGCTCATAGACAATGAGCAGAAAATGGACTGCTGCTTGTTAGTGGCACATTGTAAGATGTAAGATAAGATCTTGATTGATACTTCCTGTTAGTTTTTCTATCCAAATGGTAACTGCTACTGCCTACTGGTAAAGATATACTACTCCATTCAAAAATGAAGTCGTTCTGACAGTCCAAGTCTCTTGTCCTAAAAAAATGGAGTACACAACTATTGAAATATAAGAATCACCATGTCATGTCACGTTAATCCATTTCTGCCATTCCTACAATGCAAAAGAATTATCTCAGTTCATAGTACCAATTAATACATTAAATAAAACAAAAACACATTAAAAGTAAGAGTAACATCACTGGAGCCTACAGGCTACCAAGAATATGCACACGCAAAACAGCCAATTTCCTGTTTGGCAAAAGGCTGCAATATTTGAAATGAAGACCTTGATGTATCATTGTCTAGCTTAGATGTGACAAAAGTGGTAAACAGACGTCAACACTATACTGCTTACAAATAATCTGCAAACTTACACATTAGCATTCATCAGGCCGTAAGAATGAACTCCACCTACAATGTTTCAATAGCTGGTCCCAAGCTCAAAAACAAGGAGGGGGTCGACATAAAAACTCATCCATTCGTATGAAGATGAGACCATCTTTACTGTTCCGTCTTGTTTTTTATTGTCACCGGCCAGTTCAGAACTGACTGACGATAATAGTACGCGACTGGAGGGAGAGTATGAAAAACAAGAAAAAGGCCACGTCGTCACCTTTTTGGTTGTTTTGTACCTTCTGTTATGTATATTGATCCTTCTACTGTGGGAACTGAGCAAAGATTGGCTTGTAACTCTGTTAGCGTGTCCAAGCAAGGTTGTCACATTTTACTCACAGGTGCAAAGGGTAATGAAGCTAGACGAGACTAAAGGCGGTACCTTTTTTTCAAACTGAAAATGGTACTGGTAAATATACTCACAGTGAAGTATTGAACACAACAGTCACCAACAAGACAACTCTCAAGAAACAATGGTCACTCAAAAGAAAGCCGACGCCCTCCCCCTCCCCGGCGAAAAATAGTGGCTTATTTTTTCCACTGAAAACCGGAAAGGTGTACACATTTATTACATACTTAAAAAAATATACGCATCATATACGCATATTTACGATACGCTAAAAAAGATCTTTTGTTTTTACATCGGCATTGCCTTTTATATCTATCCAACCATTCATGCTGGATGTATCTAAACTTTCAGCAGCTCATTTTTTTGCACAAATTGAATCCTACCAAATATGTGATATAAGCAATTATTACCTGATAAAAAGCGCCTTCATTTCTATGCCTGTCTTAGATATCATGCCATGTCTATCCATCCGTCCTGGCTGTATCCAAATCTTAAGATTCATTTTACCACGCGTTAAATGCACACCCTTTATATCCTATACCACCCAAACATACCTGTCTCTATATAATGGTATGTGCATTGTCCCTGTACACCATACAGTATTTGCGCATTGCCTTTGCATAATATACTGACGGGGGTCGACTGCAAAGGATCGTCTGAGAATGGGTAAGCAAACACCGGTATCGCCTATATCATCCACTAGTAAGCATTGACATTACCACTTACCATTCCTTTGTTGTTAACAAATTATTTCCAGGTGATGCTAACAAAAGCAAAGGTACCACCATGAAAATCACTGCATTGCAAGAGCTCCTTAAAGAGGAAGCAGAGCTGCACAAGAACATGAAAGCTGAGATACGCGATGTTGAGGATCTGAAGGCTATGGAGAAGAACTGTGATGAAAAGACGCTGCGCATGCTGAGGGGTGATTTTGAGGGAGTGGGATTGGAGGATTTGAAATCCTTCTATGATCAGTTAGTTGAATTTGGGGCAATTTTAAAGATTGGAAACACTTAAATGCCTTACTTCAATACTGCTCCTGGTGGTGATGTCACGAGGACTGTTCGAATCTTTGTTTTCCAAACAATGTTAGAAATCATGCTAAAGAATGGTAGTCTATTACATCCATATACATGTTTCCTAAATGATGTGGTGCCTTGACAAGTTATATTGGGCAATCATTTTGTAAACGTGGATCTGATAAGAATATATATGAAATCACAAATAGGAGATATGGAATGGTTGTAGTAGCCTTCTTATATATCATGTATGTGAGGCATACGATGCATATGTTTTGCATCCGCAGAAAGGCCAACTGATAAGGTCTCCTTCAAGATACTAAGACTCAGTTAATCTGGACCTTACCTTTGCTTTTGTTAGCATCACCTGGATATTGAGATCCAGATGCTTTAATTCTCCTTTATTACGCATAATCTCATGAAATATCATGTGGCTACAATCCCAGAAAGTACAAAAACAAGACCATACACAAATGCAATTAGTCCTCTCTATAGGCCCGCCCAACGCAGTACATCAACAGTTTTTGAAGATAATAAGCAACAAGATACATATATCCTTATATCCTACAATAATAAACTTAATTAACTTAAATTCAGAAACTATATTACTCAATCTAGTTGCACTATCTTATAGGCGTTCCAGCGCTGTTATAGATCTTCACAGTGACCACTTATATAATGTCTATTAAAAATTTACGCACTAATCCTGAATAAACAATAATTGCATCAATCTATCTCCGAGCATGATGGCCAAATATGAGACCAACAGAAAATACGAGTAGGGTCTTCCCCTCCTGTTTTGGTGTGTTGGTGCAAAAAAAGAAAGAAAGAAAGAAAGAAAACCAAAAAGTTCACCATCTGTCAACCATTGATTTTGTTTTTTTATGTGGTTAGATTTCATCACCTGAATACAAGGGAGAAAAGGTTGCAGTTGTTCTGAATTGTCAATAAAAAGTATTCTTACAGATAAACGGACATGGTAATTTGTATGCTATTGAAAAAAAAACACAGTGGAGATAATTACCAGATGTCCAGATATCTAACTCATTCAAGGGTCCGATGACAGTTATTTGTATCTTCATGTATTCAACAAGGGTAAGTTGCTCTATTCAGTATTCACTCACTGAAAAAAAAAGTACAGATGAACATGATGAAAACATGCTGGAACCGGAAGTAAGCTGAAAGCCAACTAGTTGATTACTAACACCTACCATCGTCTGACTGGCTCATCAGCCATAGATTGTGGAAGAGTATATAGATGATTGGAATCTACACTTCCCTAATTCACTCTTTCTGTGCAAAATGAGAGTTGCTATCCAGTCAGCACAGGTGTTTTCAATCATCATCCCTCACTACTGCTACCAATGCTGAGTAGCGCAATCCGATTATCAACTCTGTCCATCAATCAATTAATTTAGATCAGAACCCCATCCAAGACCTACTGTTGCCTTGGTAAAGATTTATGTTATGGGCATATGAATGGAGGTCAAGGCTGTTGATTCCAACGCTGCTTGGGCTACTCCTCCAATGTAACTTCTGCTTCAGAACTTCACAGGTCAAATGACCATAGTAGGTACAACATCATGCCCATGCATGAGGCCTCAAAAGCTTTTCAACCTTTACCAACCAATGCCTTTTTTCTCTTACGAGCACCACTTTCCTCAGCAAGTCAGCATAATATTTATCTTCTGACTATGTCTTATGGGCTATGTGTCATTTTCCTTCCAAGGAGAGCCAAGTCACTCAAGACACTTTTTCATCACACTCCTTGACCTCACATCCTACAAGATTCAACTGATGCCTTAGTTCAATCCTTCCATCCTGTATCCCTTAATTGAGCATGTTGTTCACCTTCTTGATTACTTAATTAAAGGAACAATCTGCAAGAAGAGTTAAAAAACAACCACTTTGAAGCTCCACTGAAAACCTTATGACCTTATGTAGATGTCGAAACATCCACCATTTATTACTACGATTTATATATCACTAATGAACATCACATGTTATGACTCATATATTGAATGGCATGTTCAAATAACAATATAAATATAAGCAGTGCATTCCTGGAAGAGGTCCTAAAGTAGCAAATTCTCATCAGCAAAATACACTTCCTCAATAAATCCCTCTGTTTTAGTTCCAATTTCCAAGGATGATACTCCTATGCTACACGCCTTGTTCTCCTTGCTACCGTGAAGCAGGCAGCTACTCTAAAACTCTGCAACTAAACTCCTATGTTCCAAGGATACTTTCCCAGAAAGATGGAATACAAATATAACCACAAGTTACAATAGCAAAGCTTTGATTGGAAGCTTCATCTACATTCCTCAGGTATGCTTCTTGAGATATGTGTCCCTCCCAGGCCATCCCTGAAAGTAATCCATAGAGTATGTGTAAGAAGAAACCTGATCATCTTCATGAGTACCCAAAAAAGGTCACTAGCAAAACAAAGAAACACAAATAACTTCACCACTTTTCGGTACATGAAAGGATACAAGACGACAACAGACCAAATGCCATATATGCTACAAGAGCTGGCCACAAAATTTTATAAAATATAATCTGTGTGTTTCCATAGGAGCATTTGGTGTAAGAGCTATCACCTCAAACTCCTCGCTTGCAAATTGAGGAACAACTACGTGAAAGATCAAAACTAAGACCAAGAAGCAAATACAAAGAGCTTCACCTTCAACAAGATGATTTAAGATTAAAAAAAGAAAAGACCATCCGCGAAAACATGTAATATAGAACTACTATATAGTGGGA
Source organism: Chloris gayana (assembly GCA_031894775.1). Classification (NCBI taxonomy): domain Eukaryota; kingdom Viridiplantae; phylum Streptophyta; class Magnoliopsida; order Poales; family Poaceae; genus Chloris; species Chloris gayana. The sequence goes on along the minus strand of JAUNZO010003009.1, from coordinate 98,058 downwards.
AGAAAGGTCAGAAACACAGGTATTCTAATAAACTATATAAACTTACGCTAATTAACAAACACCTAAAATTCCCAGAGTGAATCTTCCTTTCCAAACAGTCCCTCAGAAACAAAACATAGAAGATTCAAGACATAAAGCCATATAGTGCATTGCGCTTACCAATATAAAAGTGAGCTTGCTAAACGTCACCAATGCTCTGTTCAATGTTCTGCTGCATAGCATCTAACTTCTCAATCACATACTCCAGCTTTTTTACGCATATCTCATTAGCAATCCTTGCGCTGTAGTCGCACTTTTCGAATGGACGATATTCACAAGCACTCTTGATTTCCTCACGCAATGTTGTTTGAATTTCCTAATCCAATCACAACGATAGTGAGCCAACCAGATAACATGCATAACTTCAGGCATGCATAATCGGTATAACGAAAACCAACTGAGCGGCAGAGACGCAGATTTAGACAATTTGTTGGAGTGTAAAGTGATAACATAGGAAAGAGCACGTTTATAGTTAACAAAATGTTATAATATAAATTGTTGCTTATTCAACCACTGACTTTCCAAAAAAGCTTCTATGAAATTCCGGTTTAACTGCTTGATGGGGCGCGGCACCGGCAGGGGACATGGAAAAAACGGCCCGAAGATCTGGTGAGGGCAGGAGTGCAGCACGAGACGGAGAGGGCAAGCTACCTTAATCGCGGTCATGAATTCGCGGCAGTGATTGGCGACGGCGTCGGAGCGAGGTCCCTGCGAGTTTCCCAGCTCCTCCATCACCGCCCCCGCAAGCTCCAGCACCCGCACTATGCGCTGCACACGCACAGGAAACAGCAGTTGGGCGAATCAGGAACAGAATCGATGACCACCCGAATCTGGGAGAGGAGATGAGAGCGGGCGTCCGGGAAGGTACCTTCTCGACGCCGTGGAGGCGCTGCAGCGAGCTGCTCTGGCTGTGGGGAACCATCACCTCCGGCGGCGACGAGGAGAGGCGACCGCGGCGGTGGAAGGGGATCGGTGCCGAACTGCCGAGTGACTGCGTGTTCTAGTTGATCCAGAGGCTTTGGGCTGGGCTGGTTTTGTGTGGGCTACCTGGGGAGACTTCCGTTTAGGTTGTGGGCTTCATTACGTGCTTTTTATTTTTTTGAAATGGAAAGAAATTCCAGAAGACAGTAGGCTGCGACAAACGGAAGTTTCCATTTAGTTACCTGCAGTCTCCGTCAGTAGTTGGTCTGAAAACCCGATGACGGCTGAAGACTCTCAACGTCTCGAGGTAGCTCGCCAAACTCTGCCAAAAGGCAGAGGCAGCACATCAAGAAATGGGCACCCGAATCATCGACTGAAACAGACGCAGGCCGACAGGCGTATGCTAATCGATCTGCGAGAGAAGCAGAAAACGAGTTGGAAATGTCTTTGCTGCAGTATGCACCGATGATCGTCGCGTGGCTGCTGCACATTATCTCCGGCGGGAAGCCGGCATCGGCAAAGGTCCCCGCACTGTTCGTGTTCGGCGACTCGACGGTGGACACGGGCAACAACAACTACATCTCCACGCTCGTCAAGAGCAACTTCGCGCCCTACGGCCGCGACCTCCGTCTCGCGAGCGGCGACGGCCAGGCCCAGGCGACGGGCCGCTTCTCCAACGGCCGCCTCGCCATCGACTTCATCTCCGAGGCCTTTGCCCTGCCGCCGCTCGTCCCGCCGTACCTTGACCCCGACAACGACATCAGCAGCCTCGCCACCGGCGCATGCTTCGCGTCCGCCGGCGCCGGTTACGACAACGCCACGTCAGATATTTTCGTAAGACATTGTGCTCTTGCCACGTCGTCTCACACTGCTGACGATGCGGGTGCCACCGTCATCAATCAACGAGATTATATTATCGCTCTGTCTGGCAGTCGGTTTTGTCGGTGTGGCAACAGCTGGACTACTTCGAGGAGTACGCGGGGAAGCTCCGGAGCGCGGTGGGCGAGGCCAAGGCGCAGGAGACGCTGTCGGAGGCGCTGTACATCGTGAGCATGGGCACCAACGACTTCCTGGAGAACTACTACGCGGTGCCGCGCGGCCACGCGGCGCAGTACGCGGCGGCGCCCGACTACGCCGCCTACCTGGTCGGCGAGGCGGAGTCCTTCGCGCGCGCGCTGCACGCGCGGGGCGCGCGCAAGCTCGACCTCAACGGCCTCCCGCCCATGGGCTGCCTCCCGCTGGAGCGCCGCCTCCGCGGCGACGCGTGCGACGAGGAGTACAACTCCGCGGCGCGGAGCTTCAACGCGGCGCTGCGCGACCTGGTGGCGCGGCTCGACGCCGGCGGGCTCGGCGACGGCGCCAGGGTCGTGTACGGCGACGTGTACAGCGGCGTGGCCGACGTGGTGGCCGACCCGGCCGCGTTCGGCTTCGAGGCCGTCGAGGCCGGGTGCTGCGGCACCACGGGCCGGTTCGAGATGGGATACATGTGCAACACGGCCAGCCCGCTGACGTGCAGGGACGCCGCCAAGTACGCCTTCTGGGACGCCATCCACCCCACGGAGCACCTCCACCGCGTCATCGCTGACAGAAAGATCAACACCACGCTCTACGTGTTCCAGTGACACACCCATTCATGAGTTGGTGTGTTGACGGATGATGTGTACGGTGCAACACCTGCACCTCTATTTAACATGTACTCTACCGCGATTTCAAGTGTGTGACTGCAACGACACGATACAGCCACAGTGGCGCAACGACATCAAATTTGTTCGTGAGCAAGCTCCCGCTATACTTGCAAAACTATCTCATGACTTGCGTTCAAAAGTTGCACCATATGTATCATCGTTAGCTAAATTGCTCGATCGACTTGCTACATTGATGGCACCTAAGGGCAATGTGTAGACTTCTACTGGGCATGTTTATGGTTTATCTTGCTCGTCTGGTGGGGGGGGGGCACATGCATCCACTTTCAGTATTTCTTGGACATGGATACAAGGATTTTGACGATGACCGATATGTACAAAAGTGAGCGGGTGATAACATCTCTTCGATCCTTGTAGGTTTCGACCGTGATGATGTACACACAAGCAAGCGGATGGGCCAAGCTAAGACAAGGTCAGCGTCACATCAGGCTACATTAGAGTCACCTCCGCCATCGCTATTGTGCTTTCTGGCAAATAACCACAAAGCTACAAAAAAATTTAAAAAGTAGTGCTTCTAGGCAATACCACACTTTTATGGTGTTTCAAAACAAAATTTCCTAAATTACTAAAATCACCTAAGTGACAACACATCCACAATGGAGGAGGGGACTACTCACGATTTTTTTTTGAGGGCGACTACTCACAATTTGAAAAGACAACCTACGACCTAAGATAGACAAGACTACTACTTACGATTTACGAAGGGAGCAACCTACGACAAATGACACAAACAGCAAGCTAACATTCCCTAATTCACTAGTAAACTACTAGTGCGGACTAATGCGACCCATGACGGATGCGTCGAGACAGCTGCAACGAGAAGAGCATTGACAGAGAGAAGAGGCTCCACCACTAGACCACCGGCAGCCCAAATCCAGAATGGAAGTGCGATGCAACAAATCGAGAAAAAGGTTTCTGGATGTATTCAGCAAATGTGCCAGTGATACAGTCTTTGACCGATGGTCCACACGATGTGGCGATGTCAGGTACCCACGGGTGAGCAATCTCTTGCACACGACGACGCAGACGCAGCGAAAGGGGCCAACGAGCTTGTGAGCTCTCTGCTTGCTGCGCCCCTTTGGCCCTGCTCCGGACTGCAGCAGCCACAGTTCCCGCCGCCTCACCAGCTCACCTCCATTTATCAGCACGTCAACAGAACAGCGCAGTTAAGACTACCCGCACCAGTCATACTCTATTTTTATCCTTTAAAAAATATTCCGTCCTAATCATCAAGATTTCTCTCTTCCATATTCGGTTTCACTGCACCCGTTCACACTCTATATCCATCCTCTATATCAATTAATCAATATTTTATTCAACCATCTCCAACTACCATCTTCTTTCATCTCTCATACTTTTTTCTTTATTCATTTCTTTCCTTTTCACAATAATTTAACAATCCAATTTTTTAGCCAAATAATATATTTTTTTCTTCTTTTTTTTTCTTTTTTCTCTTCTTTTTCTCTCTTTCCTTTCCTTTCCTCTCCAACCGGCCATACATTTTTCTCCCTCTCTCTCTCCCTACTTCTCCGTCCTCCCAACGAGCGAGCGGCGGCCGCACCTCCGCCTGGCCCGCGCGCCGCCCGCACCTCCGCCTGGCCCGCGCGCCTCCCCGCCTCCCCGCGCGCCGCCCGCACCTCCCCGCCTCCCCACGCGCCGCCCGCACCTCCCCGCCTCCCGCGCGCCGGCCGCACCTCCGCCTGGCCCGCGCGCCTCGCCGCCGCGCCTCCCCGCCTCCCCGCGCGCCCTCTCCTCTCCTCCCTCCCGGGCGCGGCCCGGATCCGGCGGCGGCAATCTCCTCTCCTCCCTCCGGGCGCGGCCCTCCCTCTCCTCCCTCCCGGCGCGGCCCGGATCCGGCGGCCGCCCTCTCCTCTCCTCCCTCCGGGCGCGGCCCTCCCTCTCCTCCCTCCGGGCGCGGCCCGGATCCGGCGGCGGCGCCTCTTCCTCTCCTCCCTCCGGGCGCGGCCCTCCCTCTCGGCGCGCTCCCTCCGGTCGTTGGGATGGCGCGCCGCGCGCGGGCCCCACGCCACGTCGGCCCATCCCGGACGTCCGGGACAGCGCCAAGTTTGGCGTGTCCGGAGCCATCCGAACGATGGCGTCCCCGTTACTGCATACCCGGTGCAGCTGACATGGCGCCGTTTTGGTACTCGGGCCCGAGTACCGGACCGCGTCCCGTACCGGTGCGGGTAGTCTAAGGGCCCCTTTGGCATGGCTCCTCTAAAACAGCTCCTCCACCAAAATAGCTCTTCTAGAAAACGGCTCTTCAATCAAAACGGATTCTCTACCAAAACAGATCCTTGGAGTGTTTGGCAAAACAGATTCTCAAGTCTTTGGGAACCAAAATAGATTCTAGAAATGATTGAGAAGCTGTAGGAGCTATGTTTTTGAAGCTTTTGGCTCCTAGTTCATTTTGGAGAAGTGCTTCTTAATTTTAGGAACAGAATCCGTTTTGAATGAAAGTGTTTGGACAGATTCTTGACCTAGGAGCAGAATCCAGTCTAAGAGCTGCTCTAGGAGCCATGCCAAACAAGCCCTAACTGCTAACGACGCGGCTCACTTGCATCTTAGACCCGGCTTAATTTAGCTCCCTGTCTGTGTTGCTCCTAACTTGCAGTGCCCTATATAGGAGGACCATCATATCGTCTAACCACCACGTAGTGTACTACTCGTGTAGCTACCACTACTGGATCGAGAGAGCTACCTGCTGTTGGCACGGACTCCAGAGCAATGGCGCCGCCCGGCCGCCATTCCCAGCTCACGGCGGCACTGCTGCTGTTGCTGGTGGTCATGGTGGCGACGCGCGGCGTGGCGCGGGCGTCGGTGCCGGCGGTGATCGTGTTCGGGGACTCGACGGTGGACACGGGCAACAACAACCAGATCCCGACGCCGCTGCGCGCCGACTTCCCGCCCTACGGCCGGGACATGCCGGGCGGGCCGCGCGCCACGGGCCGCTTCGGCAACGGGCGCCTGCCGCCGGACCTCATCTCCGAGGCGCTCGGCCTGCCGCCGCTCGTGCCGGCCTACCTCGACCCGGCCTACGGCATCCACCATTTCGCGCGCGGCGTCTGCTTCGCGTCCGCAGGCACCGGGATCGACAACGCCACCGCCGACGTCCTGGTAAGCGATCCTGCCCCCTTCTTCGGTTCTCTCTGCTTGTTAATTTGCACTGAAAATGCTGTGTATGGCGACGACGAGAGCCTTCATTACCGATCACAATATTTTATTTCTTAGCTTGTTTGGTAACTTCGTGTGGTGCTGACTGACTGCGAAGCCGAATCCGTGTGCTAGTACAGTATAAATGCTCAAGATTGTGTCAGTCTACACTCGTACATTAGTTTCTGGCTCACACACAAGCATCAGTTTGCAAACGCCTCAATGTGGTGCGAGGCTGGCAGCGTGGCTACAGGCAGTGAGAGAATCTGGAATGATGCAAGGCGCGTGGAGCTGCAGTTGACAGGTAGTACAAATCAGCTGGTGATAAAAGCTTCTAACCAGCGTAGAGTGATGGCGATGTTCCAAGAGAATTTGCTTCGCCTTTGCAACCACTCGTGCGGCCGGCATTTAGTAAGCCGGTGTTTGATTGCTAGTAGTAATTGAAACCAGTCAAATTGCGCGCCAATGCATGCACCCATCTGCATGTGGCACACGCGCTGACTCTGCTCCTCCTCGCCTACCGCCCCTTTTGTCATCGCCGGCCACGCACTACTGTTCCTAGATCACGTCATAAGTTGCTACTAGTACACACCACTGCCGTATTCCAGTATCTACGACAAAAGTGGCAACTCTTTCAGTACTTGATTGATTTTCCTCGCAACTAAAAAAAAACAACTCAAAATTTGAACGAAATCTGCACTGAGAAATTAAAGCGTGTCCTGCTGGCTACCTAGTCAGTGATCCCGCTGTGGAAGGAGGTGGAGTACTACGCGGAGTACCAGCGGCGCCTCCGCGCGCACGTCGGGCGCGGCGCGGCGCGGCGCATCGTCTCCGGCGCGCTCCACGTGGTGAGCATCGGCACCAACGACTTCCTCGAGAACTACTTCCTGCTCGCCACGGGCCGGTTCGCGCAGTTCACGGTGCCCGAGTTCGAGGACTTCCTCGTCGCCGGCGCGCGCGGGTTCCTGACGGCCATCCACCGCCTCGGCGCGCGCAGGGTCACCTTCGCCGGGCTCGCCGCCATCGGGTGCCTGCCGCTCGAGCGCACCACCAACCTGCTCCGCGGCGGCGGCTGCATCGAGGAGTACAACGAGGTGGCAAGGAGCTACAACGCCAAGGTGGAGGCCATGGTGCGGGACCTGCGCGCCGAGTTCCCCGCCTCAAGATCGCATACATCTCCGTCTACGAGAACTTCGTCAAGCTCATCACCAACCCGGACATGTTCGGTGAGATTATTCAGCTACACGGGCCCCATGTTAGTTAGCAACTACTAACTAACTAAACCTGTGCGAATTCATGTGTGTATGGCAATGGCAATAATGGCAGGGCTGGAGAACGTGGAGAAGGGGTGCTGCGCCACGGGCAAGTTTGAGATGGGGTACCTGTGCAACCAGGACGCGCCGCTCACGTGCGATGATGCCGACAAGTTCCTCTTCTGGGACGCCTTCCATCCAACGGAGAAGGTCAACAGACTCATGGCCAACCACACGCTTGAAGTGTGCTACCAACAGGGTGTCTTGTAATAATGTGTATATGACACAACGATCACTCGTGCCTGAGGATCAGGAGGGCATAATCAGAAAAAAAAAGATGAGTATATGACTTTGCTGTAAAAGAAAAAGCTAAAACAGACATACGCCAATGATAATTCATATTTTTATATGCGAAGAAGGAAAAACAATACATACTTCACAACACAATGAGCTGGCTACTATATACTCGTCTGTTCCGGGATTCATGTCGATTCTAACATGTCCTTTGTACAGTCCACAATTCAAATTCTTTGGTCTCGAGAACAGAGGAGTATATTCTAAACATCGGGTCGCTTGTCGTGTTTTAGAGAGATGACAACCCTTCAAATTCTCTCTATCTCTCTCTCTCCCGACACTTTAATAATAGCAAGAATTTATCCTACGTCTTGTGCGTAAACCATTTAATTGCATATACTCTTGTGTATAGGTCACATAGTTTTAAATTGTTATAAACATGTGTATGCTAATTAGTAATATCTTGGTAAATAAGTAATGTTATATTATTTATCAAGGTATATAAACACAGTAGCTCTATGGACAATGAGCTGGCTACTATATACTCGTTTGTTTCGGAATTCATGTCGTTTCGACATGTCCTTTGTATTAGCCACAATTCAAATTCTCTTGTCGGAGCGACTTCTTTTCGACAATGAGTTGATTACTATATATATTCTAATAAATATGTTATCACTTGTCGAGTTATGAAGAGATGACAACCCTAATAAACCTCTATCTCCAAAATATGGCTACTTGTGTATTGCAACCATGTATCCTCACTTTTAAGGTTATCTCAAATATTTCATCAATACAACTACATATTACCATATAAAAATATGATCCCAAACTCGAGTCGCCTTCATGCAAGGATTAAAGAGTGCTATCTCAAGAAATTCTCCTTACCCCTCATAAAGAGGACGGGCCAGCTAGAAGATGTTGGCTCAACGAAAGAGGACCGGCCAGCTAGAAGAGCTTTGACGGTGTTCGACTTCTTGGTCACCATCAATCATGAATTTGGTGGCCGAGTCACAATCTGGCAAGACATACCAAATGGGGGGAGGGGGGGGGGGGGGCATCGCAACAATGTCATGTGGAGGATGGGAGGCGCGGTGGGTGGAGGGTGCTACGACAACATCAACTCAGAGGAGAGGGAGTGTGGCTAGGAGGAGAGTGTAGCCAGGGTTGTTTGTCCCCCATGATAGACATTGTTTGTGCCCATGGGCCAATGGCCCATTTCAGGTACATTGTGCATGTGATTTACCGGCGTACACACAGATGCATCAATGGGAGCAATCCCAATAGCCTATTGAATATGCATTTGTAAGTAGATACTATCTAGGGGAGGCTAATATTGATAGCTCCTAAGTCATGCAGTATGTATATGTATGTTTGCAAAAATGTATGTATGTATGTATATGTGCCAAAAAAAATGTGCATTCATTTATAGTAAGTGTATTATGTCCGATGTGTCAAGACACTAAAATGATATCACTAGGCATGTACTTAGGCCTATCCATTGAGTTATCCTTTTTTTTTTCCTTTTAGGATCTACAAATTTATATTGTAGGCTACTCGCTGGAAGACACTTAGGGTGGGCCCAATCAGTACTCACACATATTTATTGCATTGCATGATACTAGTCTGTGTTTGTTCATTCTTTCTCTTTGCACAATAAAAAAAGGGAACGGAAAAGTGCTCATCAGCTGTATGATCTTTGCCTTATGCCTCCGCGATTCTTTGTGCACGTTATGGTAGGATCTTGTAAAAACTGCAGGCAGATCAATTGATTCATGCCGGGAGGGAGTTTATACATATAGGGAACAAAGAAAGAACGAAGTAGAATAATTGTACATTTCTCTATATATCGAAGAAGTACGTATACGAGATCGAGTGGTGATTAACGTCGGGTTACTAGTGACTGATTGACCCAGCTTTGCTCTCGATGAGTCATCACTCTCTGACCACGGGGAACATGCACCTGTACACCTTGGACAGGAAGGACCTGCTTCCCTTCCCCTTCTTCTTCCCGTACCCGCCTGGCGCCGGCGCGTACTGGTCGGGCGACATGCGCTGCGCCGGCGGCGGGGCGGCGCCGCGGCGGCCTTGACCTCCTCCCGGTGCCGCTTCACCTTCTCGAACTGCACCGTGAACCCCTGCGCCGCCATCGCCGCGTTCTGCTCGTCCCACACGCCGAACCTCGGCACGGCCGACGGCGCCTTGGGCCTGCGCAGCTGCGGCGGCGGCCCGCGCGGCGGCGACGGCGACGCGTACGGCCGGTACTCCGACGCGGGCGCGCCCTGAGGGTGGTAGTTCACGTACTGGCCGTGGCCGTTGCCATTGCCGTACGCCGCGCCGCCGCCTTGCTGATGCTGCTGGTGGTTGTAGTGGTGGTGATCATTGTTGTTGGTGGCGTAGCGGGGCTGGTACGGCCTGGGCGGCGAGAACTTGCTGGCGCGGCTGCTGGTCTCAGACGCCGCGCTGACGCTGCCGTTGCTCCCCGTCCGCCGGTGGTGGGACCCGTTGTTGCCGCTGCCGCCGCGGTGGTGGTAGTGCTGCTGCGCCGGCGGCGGCGGGGCGTGGCCGCCGTGCGAGCTCGGCGGCCGCGACGGCACGTTATTCCTGTTGCTCTGAGTCTCGTAGTGCTCGTACGGGTCGTAGTCGTAGCCGGCGGCGTGCGCCCTGGGAGCGGCAGGCCCGTGGCTGTGCGAGCTCGGCGGCCGCGACGGCACGTTCCTGCTGCTCAGGTTCTCGTAATGCTCGTACGGGTCGTAGTCGTAGCCGGCAGGCGCCGCCTTGGGAGCTGCCGGTGCGTGGGCGCTGTGATGGCCATGGCTGCCGTGCGAGCTCGGCGGGCGCGAGGGCACCTTCCTGCTGAGATTGTCGTAGTGCTCGTAGGGGTCGAAGTCGTAGCCAGCGCCGGAAGCCGGCTTGGGCGCGGCCGCCGGAGGGGCTGGCTTGTTGTCGCGCACGTTCTCGAAGAAGACGGTGTAGCCGATGTTCTCGGCGTCCCAGGAGCCGAACTTGGGTACCGCCGCGGGTGCCTGCAATCAGTCAATCAGCCATTTCAGTTAGCGGCTACGGTAATTAACTAATGATGCAAGCTGCGTAATTTAACAATGGACCTGAGTTTACCTGGACATTTAAGTCAGCTAAAAAATGATTTCGTCATGTGTTAAATAAAATTGTACCGCTACTCGGAATAAACAGAGCACGGAACATATGACAGCGCAACAATCCGTGACTAGAGCTTGCAAACCAAGCAAGGTTCCCATCCCAGCTAACACCTGACGAATAGCGCGTGTTATGTCAGCGACAGCTAATCAGAGCGGTGCCAAACTCAACCGTGCGTTACACATTGCTTTGCCTAAACTTTTTCCCGCGAACCTCTCCACATGTCCGCCCGATCCAGGCAATCACGGTCAGGTGTGCATACGAAATGATGCGCCGTTCCTTTTCACTTGTACGACGAGTCGCCTTGACTCCTAAGCACTCGTCCATGGCAAGCAAAGCTCACAATTTCTCCAAGAAATCCCCTGCTCCAAACGAACGGATTGGGCTCCCGCTCTCCGAAGAGCAGCGCACATGGCTGGCCGGTGGGAACGAGACCGGCGAGTCCAACCCAAGCAACCGCGGATCACGCCATGTGCACGCCGGAAACGCGTTGGATTTCCGAGCCGGCGCGCGCGGCGACACCACGTTCAGATCCGTGAGCGTTATCCCTGCCGGCCTGCTGACCACTGACCACCACCAAACTACAGAGTAATCCTAACAAGGCATGTTACCAACCAACTTGCTGTCGCTGGATCGTAATATAATGGCACCGCCACGGTTGGGGAAAGGTGACCCTCACGCACATGGGGCTGGAAGGACGGCTAACCATGAAGTCCATGATCCCTGTGTGAATTTTACAGCACAAAAGGTATTCGGAAAAAGATCTGTGATCATGAGATTCACAGTAGCAAATTTACTCGGGGTACAGAACATGGTAATACGTTGAGATTAACCAGGTGTGACAAACGACAAAACCCATGATCATGCATGCCTGTTGCCAATAATGTCCAGAGTCACGCAGCTACCACTAATTATGCGTGGCATCATTGATCATTCTATAGTTGCGAGAACAAGCAACGCAAGAGACGATCAAATTCAAATGTAACTGCGGATGAACAGATAAAATACTTACAGCCATGTTGTTGTTCCCGGTAAAGAAGAAGAAGAAGAAGAGCTGATCGGACTATCGATGATGAGGCCGGGCCCTGCTTAGTGTACCTTCCTCCCCCTTCCGTCCTCTCCCTCTCCCTCTCCTCTCTCAAGAGGAAAGAGAGAAAGCAGCAGGAAGAAGGAGAAGAAGGGATGATGATTATGGCAGGGCAGAGACCTGAAGCGCCCGGAGAGACGGCTATATGGTTGAGGGGTTCAGAGCCTAACAACTGAACACAACAGCCTTCCTAATTAAAGCAGGGACATTGCGCTGCTGCGGCGCCGATCGAGCTGTGCCTGCCTCTGTGTTGTATCCGTAGATGACTTGGGTGTATTATGTGCAGAGAGAGACGGACGAAGGAACAGCTCAGGCCTTAACAACCCGGGAGCTAGCTACCAACCGAGGTGGCTACGACACGGGCACAGGGTGGTTGCCTGCTGGATCGCCTCGTCGTTTCTGCTTTCATTTGGTTCGTGGCAGCTGGCGCTGCCCTCTGCCTTTGACCTGCTGCTCCCTTAATCCGCGTTTTAGGACCTTGCTAATCAATGCCGACGCGCGCTTGCTAGTAGTATCTTTGCCGAGTTGTCAGTAGGAGATTAAAGCCTTGTTTTCTGTTGGTTTTCTCCTGTTGTAATCATCAGGTTTTTAGTTAGGACCGAGAATTTTTCTTTTTGATGTTTCAGGTTTTTAGTTACAACCGAGAACAATTTTTTGATGTTTTGCTGGCGTCAGCCATAGATAAGGATAGGCCTGTGCAATGTTCCGGATTTTATGGCATGTATCTAGTAATAAACTGTTAAACGATATAGCTATAGCTGCTGAAACAGTTTGCAGCTTCTCCCACCACCCCTCATGGGAAAGACAATTCTCGTGAAGCCCACCCTGCATCTCTGCTCAAATTGTGAAGCATGCATCACGAAAATCTTCTTTGAATTTGAAACTTTAAACCTGGCATGTTTCTGCTTGCCCCCCGTGAGATTTTATTATAATTTCTCTTTGTGGTAACCCTTAGTTCGGGAAAGAGACATCGCAACATCATCATTTCTATGGAACTGAATCATCACCATCATCATTAAATAGCATTTGTTGTTTTGTACAAATGGAGTGCATAGTGAGCAACGACTCACACGTACTTAGCTTGCAGGCTCGCATTTCATCAACAGCTGATGCATAACACTAACATCACTACAACGAATGAAGCAATTTGAGTTAATCGCGACGTAGATGCAAAAACATCTCCATCAAACCACAATAGCCCTGCTCTATTGATAAAAGTTTTATCATGCCGAGACGTCCAGTTGTGAACAACCCACAAACGTCTACCTATCAGCACCATCGGTGTCAGCTGAATAGCACACGGAATTGGGTGAGCACATGGGGCGAGACGCTTGCTTCCTCTTGCATGTTGATTGGCAGACACCATAGCGTGAGATATGGGGCAGCTGAAACAAAAGATACAGATAGAGCAATTGTTTAGTCGGTAATCAAAACCATCAATAATACAGCCAGAATCTACAATAAAATGAAAACACATACATGTTATAAGAAAGCTATGCAGAGACAGGAATCCACATTATCATGGAAAGCTGCTGCATAGGTGCGTGCAAACTTTCTGGCATCTTTGGCAACTAGCAGCATAATAACTTAATCATCCATATGCCAAGGATTATTTAATATTTACTGAATCAACAATGATATGTCATGAGCTTTCTCTTTACTTGTACATAATAAGCAGATAAACACAAATGCCCCCTGCGTGAAAGAGACAACTCAAATAGATACCACATCAATGTGAAAGGTACAGCAATAAAATAGCCATCACAATGTTAATTAGCACTCAGAACAAATAGCACTAGAATAAGTGCAACAAAAGGAAAGCCATTGTTAGCAGTTGTGGATGGTCTCCTTGTGCCAAAGACCAGACATGTCAAAGCAATATCATGACCATCCATATATGAACATACATTCCATGGAAAGGGTTAAAAAGAAAGCGTTTGGGTCCATTCTAGGTGCAAAATGACAGTCATCCAAAAAAATGGTAGAGCATTTACGGTGTGCACCCACTAAGCAAGGAAGTATTAAAATGAAAGAAAACTATTTACTAGTAATTATCAAATAAAAATGGCATACTCATTTGAAACAAAATTACATAATATGCTAGTCTCATAGCCGATGAAATAGAAACAGATCAAAGGTTCACACTGCCAGATTTTTTAATCAAATTATTGTTCCCACATCAATGGTACCTCATAAAATTTGTTTCCGCCCTTAATTTGTGAGTACTGATAAACAATAAGAAAATGTTTTCAACAAATTTAAACGAAGCCTAAACAAATGAGTGGTTTTAACAGAGTTTCCATTTTTATCCCATCTACGAGATTAGCACAACAGTACAAGGTGCAACCCACACCCCTTTCACTGCCAGATTAGGACAAGGCATTAGGGTATCCTATCTGGACTCATGAAAATGCTATATACATGAAGAAGCACGAAAATATGTCCAAGTACTTATCATGGAAAATTTCTCAAGAATAAAGTTAATCAGTGTTCAATGCATACTTTCACTATTTCTAAAGAGCAAAATATTCATAAATGGCATAAACAAAAATAAAATCAGAAACACAGAGATGATTCCACAATAAAAGCACAGCAAGTCAGGAACACTGCCAGTGTGCAGATAACCACTACCGATATTGACAAAATGGGTAACAATATTTATGCAAACATGCAGGCGTTAAAATCCACAATATTGTTATCATATTTCATTTTTTCTTAATAACTCTACAGTATGTGCGTCCAACATTTACTCTTGCCGTCTCCGACACAAGAGAAGCATGTGCTATCACGACCAACACCTCACAGCGTGAGTGAGAAATTCACCGTGCATGTCACATAGCCAGGTCATGTGTACACGTGTTGTTCAGTCCTACATGGTGGTTACATGACTGAGTCGTGTGCATCATTTTTGTTTTCTCAAATAAAGTTTGCTTACCCCAGAACTAGCAGGCATCAACAGGTTAAATTACTGTGTTGATAACTAAGAAAATACAGGTGCAGTGAGCTTATTGTAAGCTTGGAAAGAAGCATCCACAAACATCTCAGAAACAATTGCAGTGTAATGGATTGCACTACTTCTTCAGCAGACTTGTTCAGTAACTCAAACTCTTAAGTATCAGTAGAATACCTTTGGCCAAAGGTAGGGAGATCCCCAGGTTTACTATAAACATGATTCATATATGTAGTATCGATTGCTTATCATGGCGAAACATGAAAGAAGAAAGAGGGAAGTGCATGTTTTAATTAGCCAGCTATCTAAGCCATAGAGCTTCCTAGATGAACACAATTTTGCACTGATAAGATGGATATCACACCATGTTTTTCAAGTGACTTGTAATACCGCTAGCAAAGTGCAGCATTAATAGATCATGCCTTCTAGGGAACACCAAATTATGTGAATTCAGCATAAATAAATATACCAAGTGTTAACAACATAAAAGAGACATGTTGTGTTTAGTGTCACAGTACAAGGATGGAACTCATGAAAGGTCATGCACAGAAAGCAATACATGCTACATACAAATGAAATCAAAACTTCAACCAGAATAAGTAAGCACATAAAGACTGTAAAGTTCTACCACTGACAGTACAATTATAGGTTCAGCAGTGAAATTCTCCACAAATCACAACAAACACATAGAGTAATCAACTACCGCTTAACAAAGCAAACAACACAACATTGTGTGAATAACATTACCTTCTGCTTCCTTAATGTCGACAAGGTTCAGATGATCGATAGTTGACTGAAGGCTTCAATGGTAAGAAAGACGAAAAAGGATTACCGTTGCCAAGCTCACCTCCCACATATAATGGAAGAAAGAAATATGCATTTCAGTGAACTAAGTCTGAAAAAAAAATCTTTTGTTACATATTGTTATTCTTATCTTGCCCAACAGGATAATATTATAACAATAATACCTTTCACATATGCAGACCCCTTCATTGGTCGTAGTAATTGATCCTGCTAGAAACATAGCATTTCTAAAGCTCATATGTGCTACAAGGAAATAAAGCTAATGTTACACCACCAGGTAATGCGTAATGTGCAGGCATATTTAGAATCATTCAGGTAAAAAGTACTAGTTCGAGATCTCCAGGTTCTCTAATAGCAGAGGTTATCTGTAACAGCATAATATCAACCCATAAATCTACCTCACATTTCAATTAACAAATCACCTGAAATTGACAATATAGTACAACACTCTAGACAGCAAAACTTTCTCATATTCTGTTATGGGAAACTGCAACAATGCGAAACAAGCTATAAGAACCGGGCTTGTGGATTTATCAAGATTAAATGACAGTAGCACAAGCACCATGGAAATGAATCCAATAATGGTTCTCAAAGAATGATGGCTATAATAAACTTTGAGCCCTATAGTCCTATAGCTATAGATCATCCCAGATGAGTGACAAATTTACTTCAATTGCAAACAGATGATATTGAAGAGTAAAGGTAAAACATAAGAAAAAGTTTAGCTAAAGATGAAAATAAGTTACTTTAGCTGCCTCTTTCCTCACAAGAGGAAGGAAGTAAAATGTTGCTATATTACAGCACAACCGCAGCCGCATGGAGCTGCCGCCCGACTCGGTAATCTACCATCACCAATCGCCGGCAACAAGCATGCAGATACATAGATCAGGGTGTAATAACTCATCATCAGATCAAGTAAACAACAACAACTGCGACACAGTGGAGGGAAAGTCGTATCTGCTACAAGAGAAGGGAAGAACCAAATATTTTTCTCCTTTTCCTCTTTCTCTACGCAGCGGCTTGACCTGGGCTTGGTCACAGCCGCAGCGCCGTGAGCCTGAGCTCGTCCTCGTCGCCGCAACACACAAATCCGCATCCGCCAGGAGGCAGGTTGAGATCGAACGGGAGCGGAAGACGGCCGGACGGCGAGGCGGCCGCGTCCGTACAATCGTCGTCCACGACGGAGGCCGAGGACCCGCAGTCGCTGTGGCAGTCGCCGTCGGGGATCGGGGGCGGGGGCGGACGCGGCGGGAGCACGGGCCGCGCGCGCGGGCCGCCGAAGGACTCCACGGTGGAGCTTAGGCTGCTGCTCGCCGGCCTAGCGGCGGCGACAGGCGCCGCCGAATTGGCGGCGGCGGCAGCGGTATAAGGCGTGTACGCAGCGTGGTGATGATGGGCGGCAGGGAGAGGGAAGTTGGTCCTGGCCTTGGGCCCCCGCAGCGTCCGCGCAGCGGCGTCGTAGGCGCGGGCGGCATCCTCGGCGGAGTCGAATGTGCCGAGCCAGACGCGCGCCTTCTTCGCCGGGTCGCGGATCTCCGCCGCGTACCGCCCCCACGGCCGCTTCCGCACGCCGCGGAACCGCGTGACCAGGTCACCCTCGGGCTCCGCCGCCACCGCGCCGCCGCCCCGCCGCATCTTCCCGCCAAGCCTGCCGTACGCGAGGGTAGAAATGGAACCGGAGAATCGGGGAGGTGGCCGAAACCGGAGCTGGCGGGATTAGGGAATCGGGGAAGGTGGGGAGGAGTTAATTGGAAGGTTTGCTTGTTCGCGCTGCCACCGCCCACGACGCCCACCCCACCCGCTCGCCTCCCACCACCATCTCCACCATCACCCCCGCCCTGCCTGCCTTGCCTTTTTTTTCTTCTTCTATATCTTCTCTCTCTTTTTTTCCCCTTTCTTTTCCTTTTCCGACAAGGTTTACTGATTGCTTTTGGCTTTCACTTCTTTTCTTTCGAAGCTGTTCACACACCGTCTATCTTCTCTGACTTTACCCAACAATAAGATAGGTTTTGACGGATAAGTTATTCTTGATGAACATAGCGAAGTTAATGTTTTCCAACCAAGCGAATTCATCTTTTAATCCTTTTTATTTTTTAAGTGATCAATTAGCCTCCTCCATTTGACATCTAATCCACTTATCATTTTCTCATTCTCATTCTCATAATAGCATCACGGCAACAACATGACGTTGGCCAGCACTGCCTAACCAATGATCTACATTCAGCGATCGATATCATCCACCGTCTTATCCTGCATGATGCATCTCCCATCATTTTCTAGGCCGCCTTGCTCCCACGGCTCCCTCATGACGAATCAAACAGTGTAAAAATAAATAAATCAAACACATACGAACTCCTCTGTTCTCTCAAAATGTCACCCTTGCCAACTATCCTTGTTATGGCCCATGAACTGGAAAGTTCAAATAAATATAATGGAAGAAAATCATTTTGAGTTGCATCTAAATTTCTTCACATAATGAAATGATGATGAGGCTTGGAGGTAAAGTTAATTAGGTTTACATTTTTTATAGGACTTGGAGACAATTTTAGTTTTTTTTTTGCCATTGTGTTCAATAGTTACATGTACCATCATTTCCTTGATCGCAGGCATAGGACTTATTTCAATGCTATCCTATAGATTGAAAAAAAGAGCACCCGTATTTCAAAGTTCTCTTGCATACAATAATTTCTAGTTTGTGTTGTAATATTTGTCGACCACAATTCTTGCAAACAACGAAGAGCCTTGCTTTGTTGGCAGCGCCTAGTTTTAGCTTTCGGCGGAGAACCGATTTTACTCCCCCAACTTTAACAACGAAAAGCTATAAAACACAAATCCAGAATAACACAAAGAAAATTAAACGTACTTGTGGCACCACTTTCCTTGATAGGCAAAGCGAGGTAGGCTACCAAAGGACTCTCCAGATCAACTACTGGTGGTAGGTACCTCTGTACGGCATGAATCTTGATGATACTAGAACAATCTACTCATGTCTCCCTCATTTGGTTTAATACTACATGTAAAATATAAGTGTTTGTTAATTTTCAGGAATTACATTTGGTCATTCATTTTATTTTAAAATTTCTAAAAATATTATTTACTTTATTATATTTTGATATATCTTTAAATATATTTTAAATATAATAGATTTATTTCGATATTTTTATAAAAATAAATAAAACAAACGATCAAATACAGTTCTAAAAAAGTAAAATACTTACAATTTTTTCTTTTTGTTTTATTTGCCTGGTCATTTTGGCCTATGCATTCTGCAGCCAGTGGTGCCTCTACCTGCAGGCAGGGCTGGCAGTGTGCCACGGGGTTTCGTGAGCAGAGCGCCTGGCGCTTCTCTCGCCGGCCTCTGCCGAATTTCTGAATTGAAATTATTGACGACGACTCCACAGCCGCTGCGCCCGCTGCCGTGGAGCGGTGGCGTGCCTGGTTATTTCAAAACGATTATTTTAAAATAAACCGGCCGCTGGCTGGCTACCCGCTGCTGCCGGTGGTGATGGCGAACTGGCGGGCCATGTGCACCGGCACCGCCGGCGCTGTTCTCCTCGTGACGCGATCGATCGTGCACGCATGGGTGCTGCCGCTGCCTGCGCGACGGTGCAGTAGCCGTCGTCCCCGCTGACAGCACGCCGCGTTTCGCGGCTTTCGCCAAGGCTTTAGGCCCCTGTTCGTTTCCTGCCTCTAAAAATTATACCCATCACATCGAAGATAATCTTAAGTAGATCTTTTATTAATTTAATGACAAAACCTATGTCACGACCCCCTCTAATTTGCGAGACGAATCTAATGATCCTAATTAATCTATGTTTTGCTACGGTGATGCTACAGATAAACATCTTCTAATAACATCATAATTACCCTCGTTGGATTCGTCTCGTGAATTAGATAGGAGGGTCTGCAATTAGTTTCGAGATTAGACTTTATTTAAGATCTTCGAAAATGATAAAATTCTCTTTGATTTGACCTCTAAAAATTATATACTGGAAACGAACACACCCTTATTTAAATCCCGGCCTCTGCGAGAGGGGTGGGGGTCACGCCACCTTCCGGAAGTTGGGAATTCCCCAGTCTTGCGAGCCACGCATCTTCGCACGTCTCTTTGTCTAAATTTTATAACTGTCACGTAAAATAGGATCTTACTATTTATGAGTATTAAATAAAGTTAAATTATAAAATAAATTATATGTCGTTAGACTAATTCATAAGATGAATCTAATAAGATTAATTAAGTTATAATTAGATGATGGTTACTGTAATATCACTTTAGTAAAACATAGATTAAATAAATTTATTAGATTCATCTCGAAAATTAGCACTAATCTATCAAAGGGGTTTTATTATTAAATTAATCGAAATATTCATAAATAATTAGATTCTCTCTTTGATATGATAGTCTTAAATTTTAAAGACCACGAAACGAACAGGACCAGTGGCCACCACTAGTAGTAAAGCCAAAAAAACTCAAAGCATGTTACCCGAAGGTACTTCGTCCTGATATACGAAACGTACCTCAGAAACGTAGTACTTTGTATTTGCTGTGCGTTGTTGTACGTACAAAGTAGCACACTACAGATCTAAAAAAGGAAATAAAACAGGAAAACGAATGTAAATACACTCGACCGTCCCACCGGCGAGCGAGCAGGCGATGATGCGCCGCGCTTGCTACGGTGATGTTTGTTGCCGTTGCACCTAATTCCACGCGTCCGTAGCGAGTCACATGCCAAATGAAATGATGAGCCAGCGGCCCGCGAAAATGATGTCCTCCGTGGTCCACGCCGGCCCAACCGCACGACAAACTGCAACAATTTGGGGAAGAAGCAAGGGCAATGGGCAAAGACGATGATGTGATCACCAGTCCTCAAGCAGCTAATTCCGTCCACGGATTGTTCTTCATATACTACCTACTATTATTACGTAATAGAGAGCGCTAAACGGCAGAAATGGCGCAACCGCCAACCATTCTTTGGGTCCACGGAGCGAGCAGGTCATGTTGTTGCTGTCAGTCGGAGTTCAGTGTTCTTGTTCAAACATGTACGATGCCTATTGTTACAAAAAATCTGATTTCCCTTTTTAGAACACAAAATTTGATTTTCTGCATCATGTTTTATAAGCTGCTGAATTCAGTTAGTTTCCTTCGCAATTTCATGGTTTGATTTTTTTATAAAAAAACCCATGGTTTGGAACTGGTTTGCCACATAGGCCTTATATGCTAAAAGTTGCTACCCTATCCGGCCAAGTTTCCGTAGGCTTTTACTGGTCCACCATAGAGGCCGATATCAGAAGCCCAGAACATATTCGTAAACGACTGTGGATGGCGTATTCCCTGCTCCCAACGAAGGCGGAAAAGCAGTTCAAAAAAAAAAAAAAAAAAAAAACGAAGGCGGAAAAGAGACGCACGCCTCTTTCCACTTTCGTCGTGCCACGCCGCCGCTAACCACCGGTCGGATCAGCACACATCCTTTGCCGCGCGGCGCGCCGGAGGCCCCTGGAGCGTTGCCTGCTTCAGTGAACACCGCGTTGCAGTTCACCACAAGCTTGCAGCCAAGCAGCTTCCTGTGCGTCCCTACTTCGCGCCTGGGCGCCAAAGCAGCCGCGGCGCGCCCGACCACACGCCCGTCCGCACCAGGGCGCAGGATCCTCACGCGCGGGAAATGTGATAATCAGGTACTACGCTCAACTCTACACACTGCCATTTAGCACAGCTACAGATATACCCGTACGAGTGAAAATTCGATCTAAGTAGTGTCGCATTCGGTCGCTGAATGCATCGACTATATTCATGTGAAATCCGACTAATAAAAAGGACCTTGACTAGGCTGTGCAACTATTTGTGATTGCTAAATTAGGTGCACAGCTATGAATTGCCAGACAAGGGAACCAGTCGCCTTCAAATTTGACCTTACTTTTTTCAGATGTGAATTTCTAGTAAGAAGAGTAGATTGGCTCTGAATTTCTTAGCTACAGTAACAAGACACTGTGCGGACAGAGTAGTCCATAATTGCTGAAAAAATGTTAGAGGCTTCCTGAACTTCTTGCTTTGTTGGATCCTGGTGTGAAGTGCATCTCGCCAAACTTATTGGGAGAGGATTACTGTATTTGCTTTCTTAGGATTCAGTATTGTATTTGCTTTCTTAGGCTTCTCAGCGAATAAGCACTGAAATTGCACGGACAACAATGCAAATCGTGCCTAATTGTCTGGAATGCTCCACATTAACGATGCACATATAGAAACTAGTATAAACTAACATTTCGAAAAGTATCTTGTACTCTATTGTGTTTTTAATTGTTTGTGTTGATTCTACTACCTTTCATGTTGAGATCATGAAGTTAAGAACGTGGTAATCTGCTTGTCCAATGGGTATAATGATTGCGATACATGAATCATAGAAGAATAAGATTAAATAAAACATATGGTGTGTCTTTCTTATACTGATCTTTGCAACACTAAAATCCATATCCAGCACCCAAATTGATATATTATCAACTCGGTACAGTTTTGTTTGATAATCAATATTAGGAGAAATGCACCTTGGTTGCAAATAAAGTGGGGAAACATCAATGGTCCAGTGAGTATTTTACATGTTGATCCACAGAATTTTAAACATTTTTAACAGAATACCAAATTTATAGCATAGTGCTTAGTAACCTTGCAAAATGTCAGTGCTAGCTACCACCTTGTTGCAAACTAACCAATCCAAAGTATGTTCCAGAGGGACCCTTGGCCATTAGAGATGCATGAGTGCCCTTCTCCACGATCGTTCCTTTGTCAAGCACAGTGATCAGGTCACAGTTCTGGATAGTGCTGAGCCTGTGTGCCACTACTATACTTGTCCTGCCGACCATCACTCGGTCCAATGCCTCTTGCACCTCCTTTTCAGACTGGCTGTCCAGTGCACTTGTAGCTTCATCAAGTAGCAGGATAGCAGGGTTCTTCAGAATGGCACGGGCAACTGCAATGCGCTGTTTCTGGCCTCCTGAAAGCTGAACACCCCGTTCACCACACCACGTGTCATATCCATCCTTGAGGCCGCTAATAAAGTCATGTGCATAGGCAGACCTTGCTGCATTCTGTATTTCTTCCTCGCTGGCTGTTTCAGAGCCATACACAATGTTCTCTCTGATTGTAGCTGCAAAAAGTGTTGGCTCCTGGCTAACCAGTCCGATTTGTCGTCGAAGAGATCGAAGATTATATGTTCTAATGTCTCTACCATCAATCTCGATCACCCCCTTTAGTGGGTCATAGAACCTCTCTATAAGCCCAATAATAGTAGACTTGCCCGAGCCACTTTGCCCAACAATGGCTGTTGACTTGCCTGATTGGATTCTTAAGGAGAATTCTTTGAAAATGATCACATCTGGCCTGGATGGATACGCAAAATCAATTCCTCTAACGTCCACTTCACCTTTGATCATATCTTGTCTGAGTCCTTGAGGGTTATCAGGGTCAATTTCTGTTTGCCGGTCAAGAACAGCAAACACTGAAGCAACTGCATCAGCACCCTTAGCAAGGTCTGTTGTCATGCTACCTGCATCTGCAATCATACGTCCTGTGCCTACTAGAATAATAAAGGTCTGAAAGAGGGCTGTAGAAGTAATTTGGTGCTCAGCCATTAGCATGCCACCATACCAGAAATCAAGGGCCGATGTACAATGCAAAAGGCTGCCGGAGGTGCCAAGGCCAAGGCCTGCGTACCATGATTGTCGGATGCTTTCCTTTCTTGGACCATCCTGTGCTCGGTCAAAAAGATGCAATATACGGTCCTGTGCTGAAAAAGCAGTTATGGTACGGAGGTTGGAAACAGCCTCAGCAGCTAGCTTGCTGCATTCAGATTGTGCGTTAGTTGATTTCACAGACATGCTCTTTATTAGGACACGACGAGCATAAAAGGAAATAATGACAAGAGGCTGCACTGCTATCATCACAAGAGCCAAACGCCATGCTATCACTAGACCCATAATGCAGGCGATGAGTGCCGCAGATAATGTCTGGATCACCAAAGACAATCTATCACCCACAAGTGACCTCACCTAAAACACAAATATTTTAGGGTCAGGTCTTTACCGTATTAGTCCTTTCCAAATAATGCATGATCTTTCATGTAGTCTTTTTACTTACAATGTTGGCGTCCTTGGCAAGCTGTGAGCATATGGCACCGCTGGAATTCTTCTCGCGATCAAACCACCCAATTTCAAAAGTAAGGATTTTTGCAAGCATTTGTTCCCTTATTCTCTTGGTGAGGTATTCCCCCATGGCACCAATATTGTAATGCTGACAAACATTTATCAGGATTGAGAACACCGCAAGAGCAACAAAGAAGAGCGAGTAGGTCCTTGTTTTCTCCTTGATCTCCTCATGGTCTTTCA
This sequence comes from Chloris gayana, assembly GCA_031894775.1. Classification (NCBI taxonomy): domain Eukaryota; kingdom Viridiplantae; phylum Streptophyta; class Magnoliopsida; order Poales; family Poaceae; genus Chloris; species Chloris gayana. Next base: position 74,328 of record JAUNZO010003009.1, on the reverse strand, counting down.
AGAAGTAGATCATGATCATGGTACCCATGGAATAAGAGTTTATGGGCTGTATGGCGCCAGAAATAATTGCACTTATACCTCCCATCAGTGCATGCTTCCACTCTGGTGCGTTAAGCATAAGAAGTCTTCTGAAGGATGGCACAGGAAGCTTCAACTTTTGTGTGTTGTCCTTAAGTTGTGCATCTTCCATTGACTGTGCTGCCCATGATCTGGTATCTTCAGAGAACCTCCTGCTCATGCTAAAGGTGTTGAATGGTTGCACCAGCAGATATGCTTCCAGTTCCACTAACCTCATCGGACTCCCATGAATCTTGGGCCTTCTGAAGGCGGGCAAGAGATGAGTAGAGGCCATTCTCATTGGCAATGAGCTCATCATGGGATCCCAGCTCTTTGACTTCGCCGGCCTGCATGACTGCAATCATATCAGCATTTCGGATGGTGGAGAGCCGATGTGCAATGACAATTGCAGTTCGGCCTTTGGAGGCCATGTCAAGGGTCTCCTGCACAACACGCTCTGAATTAGTGTCCAGTGCGCTGGTTGCTTCGTCAAGGAGGAGGATCTTTGGTGACTTTATGATTGCCCTTGCGATGGCAATTCTTTGCTTCTGTCCTCCAGAAATTTGGACACCATGCTCACCCACCTGTTTTTATTCACCTTGCTTAAATTAGTTTAGATATGGTTAATCTGCAAGTGACAAACTGGCCCTTGATTTGGCCAATGTTAACTGGTTAAAATGAATCAATTATAACACTTGTGACTACCTGTAATCATTTAGTGATCTAAAAAAATGACCAAATTCTGCTATGTCAAGAATTGTGCTTTAGTTACTTATGGAAAACCTTTTCTAGTAGGACTCTCGTTTCTCTATTTCATTGCTTAGCCGTTTTCTTTTTCTAAGTGATGAACTGATGATGCTTAACTGTTAATGTGCATCATGTGTGTTATGTTTCTTAGATGATGGCATATGTACCGATGCTTAAATGTCAATGTTCATCCTTCATGATGCGGACACATTAGTAATGGCATTTTGAAGTCAAAGATTGGAGGTGAAATTTCTGAAATTTGTCATATGACATTGCCATTTGGACATCAAAGACTTCACTGCTGTTTAGGGTTTAGCATTATATTCTAGTGTTATAATGGTTCATCTAATTGCCTTTCTATGTGTGCTGCATATACCAACTCTGACGCATAAAAGAATTAGGTAAACATCTTGGTTCAATATTGATTATTTGAAGAGATACTTCATTTACTGGGTCGTATCACAAACGTAGTAGCAATTGACAGATGGTGAATTGCCCATTTATAAAGGTGAGATGGGGCATAGCATAGGGAAGCTAGATGTATTTCCTCATCTTCTCTGAATATTTTTGAAAAAAACATATGTGCAGTACTGAGCTGGAGCTATAGATATTGTGGTGTTTGATGCCACTGCTCTTCCTGGAGTTATAAATATTATAATGTTTGCCTATTTGACAAGCTTGCTGCATGCACATTACTTTTTTAGCTATATTCTTTTTTTTCCCTCACAGATTTAAAATTCTGTATCAGATTGGGCTTGGAGGATACTGGAGCATCAGCTTGATAAAGATGTTTATAGTTGGCTCAGTTTTATGCTGGTGGAGTGAGGTTACCTGCGTGTCGTAGCCTTGCGGCAGCTGGGAGATGAAATTGTGGGCGTTGGCTGCTTTGGCTGCGGCGACTATCTCCTCTTCTGTGGCATCTTCCTTGCCGAAGAGTATGTTCTCCTTGATTGACGTCGCGAAAAGCGCCGGTTCTTGGCCGACGAGGCCCATCTGTGCGCGCAGCCACTTGAGGCGCAGCTGCCGGATGTCGACGCCATCCATGGTCACCTGTCCGGCCGACGGGTCGTAGAACCGTTCCAGCAGCGCGATCACGGTTGACTTCCCTGACCCGCTGCTGCCGACCAATGCTACTGTGCGCCCAGCGGGCACGCGCAGATTGAAGTTGACGAAGATGGGGCTCTCCGGCCGCGAAGGGTAGCAGAATCCCACGTTCTTGAACTCCACCTCACCGACGACGTTGTCCAGCTCTTCTCCGGCGTCACTTTCCGAGTCAATCTTGGGCACTCGACGGATCACCTCGTCCACCCTCTCCGCCGCCGAGCTCGCCTCCGAGATGTATTTCACATTTGACAGAGCCGACCCAAGCGACCTGCAGGTTTGCGTACGGAAAGAGGATGATTCCTTGATTGCAGCTTCATCATCACTAAACAACTTTACGTACATGCCTCCGATGACAATGATGGTGTTGACGGCGAAGACGGTGCCGCCCTTGTAGCCGTGGTACATGACGAGGCGGCTGCCGTACCAGATGTTGAAGGCATAGATGGCGAATCTGACGCCGTTGCTGCCGATGGCGACGCCCTTGGCGAGCCCCTGCTTGAGCCCGAGCCGCACCGACTCCTCGAGCGCGGCGGAGAACTGCGCCATGGTGCTCTGCTCCGCCACGAACGAGTGCACGGTGCGCACGGACGACACTGCCTGCTGAGCGATGGCGCCTGGGCGCGTGTATTGCTCCCTGATCTGGCGCGAGAGGCCGATGAGCATGCGACCGTAGAGGAAGCCGGGGACGATGAGCAACAGCACCGACGGCAGCGCCACCAGCGTGAGCCGCCACAGCAGCGCGAACGCGGTGGCGTAGCTGCCGATGAACGTGGCGCAGTTCACGATGAAGTTGGGCAGCTTCTCGCTCAGCATGTCCTGCACGACGAGGCTGTCGTTGGTGACGCTGGTGATGGCCTCCGACGTGGATCCTGCCTGGACGTCGAAGTACTCGATATCCTGCCGGAGCACCGCCCTGAGGTACCGCGATCGCATCCGTGATGCCTGCCGGTCCGCCGTCCTCGTCCAGCAGTACCCCTCTGCATATATATGTCAGGAGCAGCAAACACATCAAGTACTCCACACTGCCATGCCTTCTCTTAGAGTGTAAAGTGCTCGCTCACCTAGGAACGCCAAGGCCAAGGTAGCAACCGCTAGGAAGAGGAGGTTCCGCGCGTTCTGATACGTGGGTGGATTCGTCAGTGAAGCACATTACGTTGTGGCTAGGATCTCGGAGGTCAGGGGATGGAGCTTAATTTACCTCGTTCATCACGGAGCGGAACTGCAGGAGCATGTCAGGGCCGGTGCCCACGGCGTTGAACACACGGCTGCCGAAGAACATCATCACCGGTGTCGACACCCCGTCGCCGATGGCGCCCACCAGGCCCACCACCATGAGCGCCACATCCACCGTGTGCGCGTGAGCGAACACGGACACTAACGATCGCAGCGCCGACTTTGCCTTCGCCGTCTCCGGCGGCCTGGTATTGTCCATTTCGATGCTAGTAGCGTCGCGCCGGAGTTGACTACAGTTATGCAGATGACCAAGCTACATGCAAATGCCGACCTGACCCAGCTGGGGCTTGGAGTTGGAGACGGGATTCAGACTTGATCAGAGACATGGTTTCAGGTACTAATAAGCATGCTCTTTTTTTTATTAAAAAAAAACATATGAGCTCGTTGACACGCGAAGCACTCAAGCCTTTTCGGGTCACTGTGCATTAGGAATCTAATTAGCTCGTTGACCCTGTGCATTAGGAATCTAATTAGTTAGAGCGGCATAATCTCACGTTATTCTGTTCCAATACAAAAAGACACGGGATCCATTCGTGAAGTCCAACTATAATATAGATCCTATAAGCAGACGACTTTGTGTTGGTTTGAAATAAATAGATGACTTGGGAACTGATTGGTGAATGAAAATGCCAATAGTACGGCAAATCTGAGTGACTGAGTCCAACACTCAAATGAATGATATCCAGCTTGATGATTCATAGATAACATGATCGAGCCAGAACACACGAACAAACTTTCAATGAGTTACGACCTCCTTTTTCTCTTTCCCTTCCCTTCCCTTCCTCGTCCCAACAATCCCATGATAATCGCTGCACCTTATTTTAGTCGAATTCTAAATACAAGTTTGAACTTGGAAACAATGCATATTGTCCTGTTGCAGATTATTTCAAATTCTAAAATTATTGATATACACGTAGAAAATTATCAGTTTGTGCTGTCTTCATTTTGCTACATGTTCAAAACAACCCTTTGGATCCCTTCGAATATCGGGTCCCTTGCCCATATGCTCCTAGGCTCTCAGCAGGACATTAAGTGTGGTTTTGGTTTTGATTCCTAGATGTCGTCGCAGGTAGCAATACCCATTTTCATTGGACAGCTTTAAATAATGCATTATTTATTTATTTTTTAAGCCAGCTTCCAATGGGCCTTTGAGGGCATTACTATTTCGTTTTTTTTTAACTTTTTTTGAGACAATTTTTTTTTAACTAGGCCTCACATAAGCCCAAAGAGTGAGCCCGTTTCCGAAGTATGAAGCCCAAAGAGTAAGCCCGTTTCTCGACGACTGGCACCGCCGTGAGCCCGTGACCTTATCTCGCCTGCCGGCCGCCGCTGCTAACCGCGGAGCGCAACTTCTCTCCGTGCGGCAAGCTGCTGTCGGATCTCCTGGAAATGTGCCAATCCAACTCATGGCCTTCATCCCGCACTCGTGTGCTTGGACACCCCCTGCTGCCCTGCATTCATCTGCCTCCGCCGACGCCAGGAGCCCCGCGGCCCGTTCCAGGCAACACGACTCCGGCTCGTTTTGCTTCAGCCAGGTGATACACTTATAACGCTACCAGTTCTTCTACACTATGATGATGCTGTAGCTAGCTTCAAAAAAATTTCGTAGGCGTAAATCAAATCAATATCACACCCGGCAGGCAAAATTGCTGAATGATGCATGCTATAACTGTTTGTCATATGGTTCGGGCTCTGGCCACTAGAAAGTCCTGTTAATGAATCTTCCTTGAGTATCCATAGATATAATAATGTACAACAGTAAATTGTTGATACCAGACATGGATATTAAGTTTGACTTCCCGTTCAAATGTGTATTAGATTTAGAGTTTTAGAGAATTCTGGAATAGCGCATCAGTTGGCACCTCGAACTGGCACTTTCAGTGGATCTTAGTGAACACATATTTGACAAATCCTCGTTACAGCTCGTACTAAATGTCCGATTGTTGCACATTTAAAATGCACACATAAAAGCTATAATCTGATACTTGAAGTATTGACTTATGCTCAGTTACTTGTTGTGTTTCTTTTTCTTGTATCAATTTTGAATTTTCCTACAGGTCATACTAAGGCTACAAAGTTCTGAATTTATCAATCTGCTTCGTCCGCAAAAGAATAAGATGTAATACACCACCAACTTCTCTGATATTCCTTGACCCTTTGCAACACAACACTGACATTACATATACAGTAGTTACATCAAGAAACTATCAGGTGGGTACACTTTTGTAGACTGATATGAACACTATCAAAATATACCGCATTGACACAAAGAAAAAACAAATCATGCTATACTTAGCCTTACTGAATGTTGCTAGAAAACTAGCATGCATTTTATACAGGCAGAAAAGTTTGGACATATTCTAGTGATGCAAAACCTTAGTGCCCGTTGCCTGCTTGTTGCAAACTAACCAATCCAAAATATGTTCCAGAGGGACCTTTGGCCATTAGAGATGCATGTGTGCCCTTCTCCACTACAGTTCCTTTGTCAAGCACAGTGATCAGGTCACAGTTCTGGATAGTGCTCAGCCTGTGTGCCACTACTATGCTTGTCCTGCCGACCGTAAGTCGGTCCAATGCCTGTTGCACCTCCTTTTCGGACTGGCTGTCTAGCGCACTTGTAGCTTCATCCAGTAGCAGAATAGCAGGGTTCTTCAGAATGGCACGGGCAACTGCAATGCGCTGTTTCTGGCCTCCTGAAAGCTGAACACCCCGTTCACCACACCACGTGTCATATCCATCCTTGAGGCCGCTAATGAAGTCATGTGCATAGGCAGACCTTGCTGCATTTTCAATTTCTTCCTCACTGGCTGTTTCAGAGCCATACACAATGTTCTCTCTGATTGTGGCTGCAAAAAGTGTTGGCTCCTGGCTGACCAGTCCGATTTGTCGTCGAAGGGCTCGAAGATTATATGTTCTGATATCTGTACCATCAATCTCGATCACCCCCTTTAGTGGGTCATAGAACCGCTCTATAAGCCCAACAATGGTAGACTTGCCCGAGCCACTTTGCCCAACAATGGCTGTTGACTTTCCTGATTGGATTCTTAAGGAGAATTCTTTGAAGATGATCACATCTGGCCTTGATGGATATGCAAAATCAATTCCTCTAATGTCCACCTCACCATTGAGCATATCTGGTTTGAATCCCTCTGGATTATCAGGATCAATTTCTGTTTGCCTGTCAAGAACAGCAAACACTGAAGCAACTGCATCGGCACCCTTAGCAAGGTCTGTTGTCATGCTACCTGCATCTGCAATCATGCGTCCTGTGCCTACTAGGACCATAAAGGTTTGAAAGAGGGCCTCAGCAGTAATTTGGTGCTCAACCATGAGCATGCCACCATACCAGAAGTCAAGGGACCATGTGCATGTCAAAAGGCCCATGGTGGTTCCAAGGCCGAGACCTGCGAACCATGATTGTCGTATGCTTTCTTTGCGTGGACTATCCTGTGCTTGGTCAAAAAGGTGCAAAATATGATCCTGTGATGAGAAAGCAGTTATGGTTCGAAGGTTGGTAACAGCCTCAGCCGCTAGCTTGCTACATTCAGATTGTGCCTTAATTGATTTCTTAGACATGCTCTTCAGTAAGACACGGCGGGCATAAAAGCATATAATGACAAGAGGCTGCACTGCTATCATCACGAGAGCCAAACGCCATGCTATCACTAGACCCAAAATGCAGGCGATGAGTGCTGCAGATACTGTCTGGATCACCAAAGACAATCTATCACCCACTAGGGACCTCACCTACAACACAAACATTTTCTGGTGAGCTATTATTGTATTAGTGCTTTCAAAATAATGTGTGACCTTTCATTTTAGTTTTTCTACTTACAGTGTTGGTGTCTGTGGCAAGCTGTGAGCATATGGCACCACTGGAATTCTCTTCATGGTCAAACCACCCGATTTCAAAAGTTAGGATTTTTGAAAGCATCTGTTCCCTTATCCTCTTGGTGAGGTATTCCCCCATGGCACCAATGTTGTAGTGCTGCCAAATACTGATGAGGATTGAGAACACCGCTAGAGCAACAAAGAAGAGTGCATAGGTTCTTATTTTGTCCTTGATCTGCTCATGATCTGTCCAGAACAAGATATTGATCATGGTCCCCATGACATAAGAGTACACAGGTTGTATAGCCCCGGACACCACTGCACTAATACTTCCCATTAGTATCTGCTTCCACTCTGGTGCATTAAGCATAAGAAGTCTTCTGAAGGATGGCACAGGAAGCTTCGACTTGTGTGTGTTGTCCTTATGTTGTGCATCTTCCGTTGGCTGTGGTAACCATGATCTGCTAGCCTCGGAGACCCTCTCGCTCGTGCTGAGGCTGTTGGATGGCCGCACAGTAGATGTACATCCCAATCCACTCACCTCATCAGCCTCCCTTGAATCTCGGGTGTTCTGAAGGTGAGCAAGGGATGAATATAGGCCATTCTTATTGGCAATGAGATCATTGTGGGACCCCAGCTCTTTGACTTCACCGGATTGCATTACAGCAATCATATCAGCATTTCGGATAGTGGACAGCCGATGTGCAATGACAATTGTAGTTCGGCCCACTGAGGCCAGGTCAAGGGTCTCTTGCACAACACGCTCTGAATTAGTATCCAATGCGCTGGTTGCTTCATCAAGGAGGAGGATCTTGGGCGACTTCAGGATTGCCCTTGCAATAGCAATTCTTTGCTTCTGTCCTCCAGAAATTTGGATGCCATGCTCACCCACCTATTTTTATTCTGTATATGGTTAATGTCCAAATGAGGAAAATAATCTTTACTTCATTGAAGCAAAAAGTTTGGTTCCAAGGCCCTTGACTTGGACAACGTCAACTAGTTAAAATGAATCAGTTTGATGAAAAGCTAACACTTGCGACTATATATAATCATTTAGCGATAAAAAAATAACCCAAGGCTGCTATGTCAACTATTTGAAGAATCGAGGTTTGTTACTTATGGAAACCTTTTTTTTTGTTGGACTCTGTTTTCTCTACTGTCAGTGTGCATCATGTGTGTTCTGTTTGTAAGATGACATCTCCTGATGGCATTCCTCCCTGACGTAGACACATTAGTGCTTCCATTTTGAAGCCGTATATTGGAGGTGAAATCCTTAAATTTCTCCACACGGTTGTCATTTCGAATGCGATGACTTCACTGTTCAGTCAGCGACATATTCTAGTTTTAAAGGTCATCTAATTCTTCAATAATAACCTTTCTTTGTATTCTGCCAATAACAACGCTGGCACCTAAAACAATTAGATACATGCCTGGACTCAATATTTGATTGTTTGAAGAGATCATTCTTCCTTAAGTAGGCCACTATGTCACACAAAAAGTTAGTCACAATTGGCATATGAAACATAGCCCATCTATAAAAGGGATCGGGATTCTCTGCATTAGCTGTTGCTTGCCGGTATCAATGTAGAGAAATTCTTTTTGGCATTAGCTTACATCTGGGACGTTCGTATGCAAGACAATGACTGAGATTGTTTGCCAGTTCTTTCCCCATCTATGCCTCTGACGCCTGAGCACTGAGCAAAGATCCGCCATCACTCCTGCTCTCTGAAGGCCGCAAGAAGCCAATAATGCTTGCTCGTGTGCTCGCCGGAGGACGCAAGGACGCCCAAGGTCCCAAGCACCGGAGGCCGCAAGGATGCCCAAGGCCCCAAGCACGAGCTCGCCGGAGGCCGCAAATGGAAGCGACGCGACAGCGCAATGGATTTGGTCGCCCAGCACCCGGAGGCAGGGCTCCATGGCTGAACAAACAGACGGGCAGCAAGCAGCAACCGGATATTGCTCAACAAGCAGCAATCCGATATTGCTCAATGAGGAGCACACCACACACGGATATTGCTCAACGAGCAGCACACCACACACGGATGTCCTTGTTCCATACTTCCATATCTAATTTCAACTCTCACTCATCAATAAACACTAATAATATGGAATTGCAACTCAAAACCGTGGAGGCAATTGGATTGGATTGGAATCCATCCATGATTATCTTGATTTTTCAGTCTAGCTTGGTCGTTTCTTCTTGCCCAAAGGAGAGATAGAGGAGTGACCAGCTTGCAATTCTTACAGGACCGCTCAATAAAGCACCTCGAATCCTCCATTTGATGGGTCAACAAAAGCGCTCTGATGTTGGAGACGAATGAGCTGGTGCCGGCCGCCATGACGAACGAGCTCACAAGGAGACAGAGCAAGGCAAAGTACTTGGCACTAGTGGGAAGATAGCAGAGGAAGAAGCTCCGCCGTTTGATTCCAGATGAACGCTCCTGATTGTGACTAATTCCCAAAAGTGCTTCTCTGCATTGATACCGGCAAGCAACAACTAATGTAGAGAATCCGGATCCAAAAGGTGGGACACGGCATAGGAAGACTAGATATATTTCCTCATCTTCTGTGTGAATGTTTTGAAAAACACAACTTACTATTTTTTTAGAGGAAACAGGAAACAACATGTGTGCACTATTGAGCTAGAGTTATAATATGTTTTATAAGTTTGATGACACTGCTCTTCTTTTCTCGGATATTTATCGTTTATCCCTTCTCAACTGTCTAAATGGATCTTTATCCCTTCTCAACTGTCTAAATGGATGTTTAGCTGCTTGCTGCATAAACTTTACAGTATTAACAATATCCCCTCTCTTTTTTTTTCAGATTTAAAGTGATGTCGGGCTTCGAGGATACTGACTCAGCATGTTACCTGCGTGTCGTAGCCCTGCGGCAGCTGAGAGATGAAGTTGTGAACGTTGGCCGCCTTGGCTGCAGCGACGATCTCCTCCGCTGTGGCATCTTCCTTGCCGAAGAGTATGTTCTCCCTGATGGACGTCGCGAAAAGAGCCGGTTCTTGACTGACGAGTCCCATCTGCGCGCGCAGCCACTTGAGCCGCAGCTGCCGGATGTTGATGCCATCCAGGGTCACCTCTCCGGCCGATGGGTCGTAGAACCGCTCCAGCAGCGCGATCACAGTGGACTTGCCAGACCCGCTGCTGCCGACCAATGCGACTGTGCGGCCAGCAGGCACGCGCAGATTGAAGCTCACGAAGATGGGACTCTCCGGCCGCGAAGGGTAGCTGAACTCCACATTCTTGAACTCCACCTCACCGACGACGTTGACCAGCTCTTCTCCTGTGTCGCTGTCCGAGTCGATCTTGGGCACTCGCTGGATCACTTCCAGGATTCCCTCAGCTGCAGAGCTTGCCTCCGAGAAGTACTTCACATTTGACAGCGCCGACCCAAATGACCTGCAAGTAATTAAGAGGATGGGTCGTTATTGGCGCGACTTCAGCATGATTTTGGGATGGAGTTACATGACATACGTGGCTCCGAGGATGATGCTGGAGGAGACGGCGTAGACGGTGCCTCCCTTATAGCCGTGGTACATGACGAGGCGGCTGCCATACCACAAACAGAAGGCATAGATGGCGAATCTGATGCTGTTGCTGCCGATAGCGAAGCCCTTGGCGAGCCCCTGCTTGAGCCCGAGCCGCACCGACTCCTCCAGTGCTGCGGAGAATTTTGCCATGGTGCTCTGCTCCGCCACGAACGAGTACACCGTGCGCACGGACGACACGGCCTGTTGAGCCATGGCGCCTGGGCGCGTGTACTGCTCCCTGATCTGGCGGGTGAGCTCGATGAGCATGCGGCCGTAGAGAAATCCGGGGATGAGGAGCAACAGCGACGACGGCAGCGCCACCAGTGTGAGCCGCCACAGCAGCGCGAACCCGACGGCGTAGCTGGCCAGGAACATGGTGACGTTCTCGATGAAGTTGGGCAGCTTCTCGCTCAGCATGTCCTGTACCAGAAGGCAGTCGTTGGAGACGCTGGTGATCGCCTCCGATGTCGAGCCCATCCGGACGTCGAAGTACTCCACGTCCTGCCGGAGCACGGCCTTGAGGTACCGTGCCTGCATCCGCGAAGCCTGCCGCTCCCCCGTCCGCGTCCAGCAATATCCTTCTGCATGTCTCAGGAGCAGCAAAGTTTACTCAGCAAAGTTTGCAACCGTGGCGCCTGATTCAGTGTAAACTCACCTAGGAACGCCGCCAACCAGCTAGCGGCCGCCAGGAAGAGGAGGTTCCGCGCGTTCTGACCGACCGGGGAGAGATTTTCGTCAGGTGTTCTCTCATCACGCTGGCTAGGATCAAAGGTCAGGGATTGAGTGTTTTACCTCGTTCATCACGGAGCGGAATTGCTGGAGCATGTCAGGGCCGGTGCCGACGGAGTTGAAGACAAAGCTGCTGATGAAAAACACCACTGGCGTCGTCATGCCGGCGCCTATGGCGCCCACCATGCCCAGCACCATGAGCACCACGTCTGCTGCGTCCGTGTGAGCGAACACGGATGCAAACGACCTCAGCGCCGACTTTGCCGGCGGCCTAGTATGCTCCATTTCCTGCGAGTTAGCTGTAGCTAGCGTCGCCATGGAGTTCTGACTACATTTTATACAAACGACCCAGCTGGGAATTGGAGGCGTGATTTATATATTAATTAGAGGTCTCCTCTTTATTTCTTCGACGAAGCAACGCCAAGAGCTCACAAATTAGAGATCTCTTTGATACGATTTTTTTTTATAATTAGTAGTTTTATCGTGCGCGCGTAGCTCGTTGCGGTCTTGACTTTAACCTCTAGCTTTTCGAGTCATTGTGAAACCCTGTGCATCATTAGGCATCTCATTTGTCAAATTATTAGCATCATTACATGAATAATGAGGAGGTTTCATATACAAAAAAATACCATAAGTGAAGTCAATCTCAACTATAGAAGTATATATAATATAATATAAAGACCCCAAAGAGACGACTTACTGTTAGTCCAAAATAAAATGATGAACGCAGTGCACACCACCTACTAGAAACTCTTTCATTGCATGAGGCATGCTCATTGCTCGGTCCAAGCTAAGTCATAAACAAGGATAAATAATCCGTGATGTTCAGTAAGAACACAAATCCGGCTGACAAATATCTCCTACTCCTAGTGAGCCTTGTATATCCCAGTCGAAGCATGCAATGGGCAAATATTTGAGATTGACTTCACTTAATTAAGATCACAAGCTAGGACGCTAGGATTACTTACTTGCAAATATTTGAGATTGACTTTTAACACGCACACAAGCTAGGAGACTGTCAATTAAGATCACAAAATTGTAACTTTATGAATACAAAAGTGCAACCAAGATTGTTTTGAAAATTAGGTTCAGTAAAACAAATGCCGTATTAAGCTCCATTTAAATAGTAAGACTCATTTTTTTCTTGAAACTTACATAAGGGAATAATTTGACATCAAATAATAAAACAAAATAAAAAAAGATCCAAATTGCTGGAAATAAAGGACGCCTTTCTTTGCCTCTTCTTACTATCTATAAACAGAAAATTCCCTCCTTGGCCTCAAAACAAATGCCCCTTCTTCCCATGACCCTCAAAAATTCAAAGTTCCCTGTTAGGCCCAAAATCGTTGTCCCCTTCTCTGGATGGCCTTTCCGTCAAATCTGAGAGTTGACGGTGTTAAGCGAGGGTAAAAAGACTGTTATACCCCTGAACTTCAAAATAAGTAAAAAAATTTAAGAAAATATTATTGCGACTTTAATAGTGTACTGATGCATTTGTATATTTATCTTTTGCATTTTGATTCTGGAACCGTTAAATGAAATTAAATTAGTGCGTTATTTGTGTATTCAAATTCGATAATGTCCAACACCTTGTATGCACTATCTTTGAACAATTGTTTTTGAACACGTACTATGCACAAACACAATTTCAATCTTCTAAAAAAAATGGCCGTAAATAGTATGTAGTACGCATTCAAAAAAATTGTTCAAAAGTAGTGCATAGAACGTGTTGTACATTATCGAATTTGAATACACAAATAATGCACCAATTTAATTTCATTTAACAGTTTCAGAAATCAAAATGCAAAAATTAACTATACAAATGCATCAATACACTGTTAAAGTCGCAAAAATATTTTTTATTTTTTTTACTTATTTTGAAGTTCAGGGGTAAAATGGTTTTTTTACCCCTCACTTAACACCGTCAACTGTCAGATTTGACGAAAAGGCCATTCAGGGAAGGGGAAAATGATTTTAGGCCTAATAGGGTACTTTGAATTTTTTAGGGCTATGGAAGGAAGCGACATTTGTCATGAGGCCAAGGAGGGATTTTCTCATCTATAAACAAACTCTGTTACAGCTATAACTTGTCTTTTTTCTTTGCGGTGGCTGATAGTTTCTTAGCCTCCAAATCTTATACACTTTTATAATAAATGGATTTATAAAATTCATATATTGAAAGATATGGTAAAAAGCAAACTAAATCTAGCTTAGATGATTAGATGCCTTGTGGTGGAACCAACCCACTTGGGATTAAATTTCAGATTTGACACAAGTGTTGCATCTTTTCAGGACATCCCTCCAGCGAGGCACCCATTGTGACTTGTGAATCTCAAAATTAAATCAGTTTAGCCTTTCCGAGGTGTTCATAGGGGTAGGATGTTTGTGTGAATATTCATAGGGTGAGTATATCGTACTGTGTTCGATTAGCAAAAAGAAAAAAACAAGAAAAAATACAGCAAAAGGATGATAGCACAAAGGTAAAAATAGTTCCAAGATAATTACATGCTAGATGAGTAGATATCCACTCCACGTGAAGAGTGAGAGCACAATTATATGTACGCCACATCACCAAAATACTTAAGAGTTATGAAGAAAATGACCAAATTGAAATATATGAACTAGTATAATGGCTATTTTGAATTTTACTCAAAAAGAAAAAATAAAAAAGAGAAGGGCTGCATGAATATATATAGGCGCAGGTTTAGACCCGTAACATATGTGGTACTGTGCAAATACTGATTTCTATTTTTCGTTGCACCTTTCATGAGCATCTTTTATAGCCCAATTTTTTTAGTATTAGAAAATAGTGTATACTATGCAACCATATTTTTGTTTAAATGTGCCATGCAGCACTAGAGCTGAGATGTCTCCTTCCAACCCATATGGGGAATCTAAAGCACAAACCTTTTCTTATAAAAAGGACTTTACTCTTAAAAAAGAGAAAAAGAAGGTTTGGCAAGGAATACGAGGTTTGAAAGAAAAGATGGTGTCTAAAGGAGGGAAAGAGATCTTGATCAAAGCAATAGCACAAGCAGCAATACCCACTTATGCTGTTGTGCTTTGAGTTGGTAAAAAACACTGTGTGATGATATTAACACTACGATATGTCGTTATTGGTAGTGATCAGAAGGAGAAAGAAAGCAAACTAAATTTCCTAGCATGGGATAGTTTTTGTCAAAGCAGTAGGAAAAGAAGTCCCGCCTGTTGTCAATTTCGATAGTAGCGTCGCGCCCCAGTTGTGACTGCATTACCCGGATGACCCAGCTCCAGCTATACGCCAATGCCGATCTGACCCAGCTGGGACTTGAAGTTGGAGACGGGATTCAGACTTCAGACACATGGTTTACAAGTAGCAAGCACCAAGCATGTTCTCCTTTTTATTTTTTTACATATAAGCTCGTTGACTTGTGAAGCTAGTTAAAGTCTTGACCTCAAGCCTTTTCGAGTCAGAAATCTAATTAGTTAGAACGGCATAATCTCACATTATTATTGTTCTCGTACAAAAAAGACTGGGATCCATGGGGGAAGTGATCAACTATAGTATATGATCCTATGAGTAGTTGACTTGGGGACTGGATTGGTGAAAATGCCACAATTAACTTATTCTGATCAGTGGTATCAGTGGTACGGACAAATCTGAGTGACTGGGTCCAATATTCAAATGAATGATATCCAGCTTGATGATTCATAGATAACATGATCGAGCCAAAACACACGTTTTCTGCAAACCGAACAAACTTTCAATGATTTAAGACCTCTAACTTTTTCTCTTTCACTTCCCTTTATCCACCAATCCCGTGATAGCCCTGTAACTTTTTCTCCAATTAGTGTACCACTAATTATAACTTTCAAGAGAGAGAATAACTACACCTTAGTTTAGTTGAATTCTAAATGCAAGTTTGAACTTGGAAGTACCGTGTACTTGTTGCATATTATTCTAAATTCCAAAATTATTGATATACACATAGCAAATTGGGACAATTGCACACTCGATCTCGTTTCAATCTCAATGACGCACTTGATACTATTTTTTAGGGTTTGTGCAATTGATCCAACCTTTTCAAATTGAAATCCTCGTCTGACCCTGTTTTGAGCCGTCAGTTAGTCCCACCCAATTTCCATGATTAAAATATATCTGACAAAATTAAAAATAAAAGATAAAAGAACAAATTGCCCTTGGCATTGTGAGGAACGCTCAACCCTTCTCCTCTGCTTCTCTTCCCTTGCCTAACCCTAGCACGCAAAGATGGCGCAAGGCGGGAGGACACGGCTCAGCACGGATCCGAGGCGCTTTTAGATGAGGCCGCGTGGCGCGGCGCGGGGAGCACGACGCCTAGCCGATGCGAGATATTGTGTTCTTTATACCTTTGTTGGATGTATGTAATAATCATAAGTTTGCTAGATATTGTGTTTTTTTGTCTATGTTGTGTAATTGTTGTAATATGTGGTTATGAGCCAAAAATATTTGAAATTTTAAATTTCAGTTAAAAAAGTTATATAATATGTGATTTGTGGCTATGAATATATTCAACCAATGCTTTCATTTTTTAAAAAATAGGATAAAATATGTAAACCCTAAAAAGTAGGATCGTTTGTGCAATTAGAATCGAAAATGAGGCTAGATATGCAAATGCCCGTTGAAAGTTATCGGTTGGTGCTATGTTCACTTCATTTTGCTACATGTCAAAACCACGCTTGGATCCATACGAGTCTCGGGTCCCTTGCACGTTTGCTATTAGGTGTGGTTTTCATTTTGAATCATAAATTTCGTCACAGGATATCAATACTCGTTTTTTTGCACAATTTAAAAATTATTATCATTTTTATTTTGTAATCCATTTTTTAGCCAGGTTCCAATGGGCTGAATTGAAACTAGGCATTATTACGGTTTTACTTTTTTTTAAACTAGGCCTCACATAGAGCTCAAAGAGTGAGCCCGTTTCCGAAATGTGAAGCCCAAAGAGTGAGCCCGTTTCTCGACGACTACCGCCGTGAGCCCGTGACCTTGTCTCGCCCGTCGGCCGCCGCCACAAACCGCCGTGGGGAGCGCAACTTCTCTCCGCGAGCGCGGCGAGCTGCCGCCGGATCTCCATGAAATGTGCCGATCCAACCCATCGCCTTCATCCACGCGTGTGTGCTTAGACCTGCCCTGCATTCACCTGGCTCCGCCGGTGCCAGGAGCCCGCGGCCAATTCCAGGCAACACGACTCCGGCTCGTTTTGCCTCGACCAGGTGATACTCTTATAACGCTACCAGTTCCTCTACACCATGATGTTGCTCTAGCTAGCTTCAAAAAAATAAATAAAATATCTGTAGGAGTAAATTCAAATCAATATCACACTCGGCAGGCAAAATTACTGAATGATGCATGCTAGAACTATTTGTCATAAGGTTCTGGCTCTGGCCACTAGAAATTCCTGTTAATGATTCTTCCTTGAATCTGTAGATATAATAATATATAACAGGAAGTAAATCGTTGATAGCTGACGGGGATATTATTGGTTGGCCTTGCACACATGTTTCACTTGCTGTTCAAATGTGTATTAGAGTTTAGGAAATTCTGGAGTGGCATCAGCTGACACCTGGAACTTACACTTTCAGTGGATCTTAGTGAACATGTATTCGATAAAAATTCTCGTTACAGCTCATACGAAATGTCCCATTATTGCACATTTAAAATGAACACATAAAAGCTATAATCTGATACTTGAGAAAATGACTTATGCTCAGTTAATTGTAGTGTTTCTTTTTCTAGTTGTATCAATTGAATTTTCCTACCTTTCATACTGAGACTGAAGTTCTGAATTTATCAATCTGCTTCGTCAATAGTTTTAATAGTATGAAACAAAATTCACAGAAAAATAAGATGTAATACACCATAATATAAATCTTCTCTGACATTCCGTGACCTTTGCAACACGATGCCGACACTACATATCCAATAGTTAGATCAAGAAACTATTAGGTCGATACAATTCTGTAGACTGAAATGACATCCGGAGGAAAACACACCATTGATACAAAAAGAAAAAATAAATCATGCTGTGCTTAGCCTTACTGCGTGTTGATAGAAAACAAGTATACATTTTATACAGGCAGCAATATCGGAAATATTCTAGTGTTGCAAAACCTCAGTGCTGGTTGCCTGCTTGTTGCAAACTAACCAATCCAAAATATGTTCCAGAGGCACCTTTAGCCATCAGAGATGCATGTGTGCCCTTCTCCACTATAGTTCCTTTGTCAAGCACAGTGATTTGGTCACAGTTCTGGATAGTGCTCAGCTTGTGTGCCACTACTATACTTGTCCTGCCGACCATCACTCGGTTCAATGCCTCTTGCACGTCCTTTTCAGACTGGCTGTCTAGTGCACTTGTAGCTTCGTCCAGTAGCAGGATAGCGGGGTTCTTTAAAATGGCACGAGCAACTGCAATGCGCTGTTTCTGGCCTCCTGAAAGCTGAACACCTCGTTCACCACACCACGTATCGTATCCATCTTTGAGGCCACTAATGAAGTCATGTGCATGGGCAGTTCTTGCTGCATTTTCTATTTCTTCCTCACTGGCTGCTTCAAAGCCATACGCAATGTTCTCTTTGATTGTAGCAGCAAAAAGTGTTGGCTCCTGACATACCAGTCCGATTTGTCGTCGAAGGGCTTGAAGATTATATGTTCTGATGTCTCTACTATCAATCTCGACTACTCCCTTTAGTGTGTCATAGAATCTCACTATAAGCCCAATGATGGTAGACTTACCCGAGCCACTTTCCCCAACAATGGCTGTTGACCTGCCTGATTGGATTCTTAAGGAGAATTCTTTAAAGATAATCACATCTGGCCTTGATGGATATGCAAACGTGATTCCTCTAATGTCCACCTCACCTTTGAGGATATCTGGTTTGTAACCCTCGGGATTATCAGGGTCAATTTCTGTTTGCCTGTCTAGAACAGCAAAAACTGAAGCAACTGCATCGGCACCCTTAGCAAGGTCTCTTGTCATGCTACCTGCATCTGCAATCATGTGTCCTGTGCCTACTAGAACCATAAAGGTTTGTAAGAGGGCCTTAGCAGTAATTTGGCGTTCAGCCATGAGCATGCCACCATACCAGAAGTCAAGGGACCATGTGCATGTCAAAAGCCCCATGGTGGTGCCAAGGCCGAGACCTGCGAACCATGATTGACGTATGCTTTCCTTGCGTGGATTATCCTGTGCTTGGTCCAAAAGGCGCAATATATGTTTCTGTGATGAGAAAGCAGTTATGGTTCGGAGGTTAGTAACAGCCTCAGCCGCTAGCTTTCTACATTCAGATTGTGCCTTAATTGATTTCTTAGACATGCTCTTTAGTAAGACACGGCGAGCATAAAAGCATATAATGACAAGGGGCTGCACAGCTATCATGACAAGAGCAAAACGCCATGCTATGACTAGACCCAAAATGCAGGCAATGAGTGCTGCAGATACTGTCTGGATCACCAAAGACAATCTATCACCCACAAGTGACCTCACCTACAACACAAACATTTTCTGGTGAGATATTATTGTATTAGTGTTTTCAAAATAATGTGTGACCTTTTATTTTAGTCTTTCAACTTACAACGTTGGTGTCTGTGGCAAGTTGTGAGCATATGGCACCACTGGAATTCTCTTCACGGTCAAACCACCCAATTTCGAAAGTGAGGATTTTTGCAAACATTTGTTCCCTTATCCTCTTGGTGAGGTATTCCCCCATGGCACCAATGTTGTAATGCTGCCAAATACTGATCAGCATTGAGAACACCGCAAGAACAACAAAGAAGAGTGCATAGGTTCTTATTTTATCCTTGATTTCCTCATGATCTGTCAAGAACAAGATATTGATCATGGTCCCCATGACATAACAGTACGCAGGCTGTATGGCTCCGGACACAACAGCACTAATACTTCTCATTAATGTATGCTTCCACTCTGGTGCATTAAGCATAAGAAGTCTTGTGAAGGATGGCACATGAAGCTTCGACTTGTGCATGTTGTCCTTATGTTGTGCATCCTCCGTTGACTGTGCCAAGTGTGATTTGCTAGCCTCAAAGAACCTCCTGCTCGTGCTGAGGCTGATGGATGGCTGTACTGCAGATGTACATCCCAATCCATTGACCTCATCTGCCTCCCCTAAATCTTGGGCCTTCTGAAGGTGAGCAAGGGATGAGTACAGGCCATTCTTATTGGCGATGAGATCATTGTGGGACCCCAGCTCTTTGACTTCACCGGATTGCATTACAGCAATCATATCAGCATTTCGGATAGTGGACAGCCGATGTGCAATGACAATTGTAGTTCGGCCCACTGAGGCCAGGTCAAGGGTCTCTTGCACAATACGCTCTGAATTAGTGTCCAATGCGCTGGTTGCTTCATCAAGGAGGAGGATCTTGGGCGACTTCAGGATTGCCCTTGCAATAGCAATTCTTTGCTTCTGTCCTCCAGAAATTTGGATGCCATGCTCACCCACCTATTTTTATTCTGTATATGGTTAATGCCCCAATGAGGAAAATAATCTGTACCACATTGAAGCAAAAGGTTTGGTTCCAAGGCCCTTGACTTGGACAATGTCAACTAATTAAAATGAATCAGTTTGATGGCAAGCTAATACTTGCGCCTATCTATAATCATTTAGTGATAAAGAAACAACCCAAGGCTGCTATGTCAACTATTTGAAGAATTGAGCTTTAGTTACTTCTGTTTGTGAGATTACATCTCCTGATGGTATTCGTCCGTGATGTGGACACATTGGTGCTGCCATTGTGATGTCGAATATTGGAGGTGAAGTCCTTAAATTTCTCCACATGTTGCTGTCATTTCGAAGTCGATGACTTCACTTTTCATTTAGGTTTTAAAGGTCATCTTATTTATTCTTCAATGATTACCTTTATTTGTATTCTGCCAATCGCAACGTTGGCACCTAAAACAATTGGATACACGTATGGACACGATGTTTGATTGTTTGAAGAGATCATTCTTGCTTAAGTAGGCCACTATGTCACACATAAAGTTAGTCACAATTGACATATGAAACATAGCCCGTCTATAAAGGTGAGACACGGAATAGGGAGACTAGATATATTTCCTCATTTTCTATGTGAATGTTTTGTTATAATATGTTTTATTAGTTTGATGGCACTGCTCTTATTTTCTTGGATATTTATCATTTATCCCTTTTCAACAGTCTAAATAGCTATTTGGCAAGCTTGCTGCATAAAGTTTACAGTTTTAACAGCATGCTATTTTTGTTTTCAGATTTAAAATGATGTGCCGGGTTTGGGCCTTCGAGAATACAGGAGAGTCAACATGACAATACATTTCCAGTTGGCTCAATGTTATGCTAGTGGGATACAAGGAGAACATGTTACCTGTGTGTCGTAGCCCTGCGGCAGCTGAGAGATGAAATTGTGGGCGTTGGCCGCCTTGGCTGCAGCGATGATCTCCTCCGCTGTGGCATCTTCCTTACCGAAGAGTATGTTCTCCCTTATGGACGTCGCGAATAGAGCTGGCTCTTGACTGACGAGCCCCATCTGCGCGCGCAGCCACTTGAGCCGCAGTTGACGGATGTTGACGCCATCCAGGGTCACCTCTCCGGCCGACGGGTCATAGAACCGCTCAAGCAGCGCGATCACAGTTGACTTCCCTGACCCGCTGCTGCCGACCAAAGCGACTATGCGGCCAGCAGGCACGCGCAGATTGTAGCTCACGAAGACGGGACTCTCCGGCCGCGAAGGGTAGCTGAACTCCACATTCTTGAACTCCACCTCGCCGACGACGTTGACCAGCTCTTCTCCTGTGTCGCTCTCCGAGTCGATCTTGGGCACTCGCTGGATCACTTCCAGGATTCCCTCGGATGCAGAGCTTGCCTCCGAGAAGTACTTCACATTTGACAGCGCCGACCCAAACGCCCTGCAAGTAAGAGTTATTGGTGGCTTTCAACATGATTTTTGGATGGAGTTAAGCCAGTTTACGTACGTGGCTCCGACGATGATGCTGGTGGAGACGAAGTAGACGGTGCCGCCCTTACAGCCATGGTACATGACGAGATGGCTGCCATACCACATACATAAGGCATAGATGGCAAATCGGATGCTATTGCTGCCGATAGCGAAGCCCTTGGCAAGTCCCTGTTTGAGCCCGAGGCGCACCGACTCCTCAAGCGCGGTGGAGAAGTTGGCCGTCATGCTCCTCTCCGCCACGAACGAGTACACGGTGCGCACGGACGACACAGCCTGTTGAGCCATGGCGGCTGGGCGCGTGTACTGCTCCCTGATCTGGCGGGTGAGCCCGATGAGCACGCGTCCGTAGAGAAATCCGGGGATGAGGAGCAATAGCGACGACGGCAGCGCCACCAGTGTGAGCCGCCACAGCAGTGCGAAGCCCACGGCATAGCTGCCCAGGAACATGCTGACGTTCTCGATGAAGTTGGGGAGCTTCTCGCTCAGCATGTCCTGCACCAGGAGGCTGTCGTTGGTGATGCTGGTGATCGCCTCTGACGTGAAGCCAGTTTTGGTGTCGAAGTATTCCACGTCCTGCCGGAGCACCGCCTCAAGG
This sequence comes from Chloris gayana, assembly GCA_031894775.1. Lineage (NCBI taxonomy): Eukaryota > Viridiplantae > Streptophyta > Magnoliopsida > Poales > Poaceae > Chloris > Chloris gayana. Next base: position 52,518 of record JAUNZO010003009.1, on the reverse strand, counting down.
TACCGTGCTTGCATCCGGGAAGCTTGCCGCTCCCCTGTCCGGGTCCAGCAATACCCCTCTGCATGTGTCAGTGTCAGGAGTACTCAGCACGGTTTGGCATGCCTGTTTCAGTGTGAAGTGCGCGCTCACCTAGGAACGGCATGAGCCAGCTAGCAGCCGCGATGAAGAGGAGGTTCCGCGCGTTCTGAAAGATCGGCGGGTGGTCAGTGAAGCTAAGGTGTCTTCTCACATCACGTTTGTGGCTAGGATCTCGGAGGTCAGGGGATGGAGTTTTACCTCGTTCATCACGGATCGGAACTGCTGGAGCACGTCAGGCCCGGTGCCGACGGCGTTGAACACACGGCTGCCGATGAACATCATCACCGGTGTTGACACGCCGGCGCCCATGGCGCCCACCAGGCCCAGCACCATGAGCACCATGTCCGCCGCATCTGCGTGAGCGAACACGCATGCGAACGACCGCAGCGCCGACTTTGCCTTCGCTGTCCGCAGCGACCTGGTATTGTCCATTTCCTGCGAGTTGTTCTAGCGTCGCACCAGGGTTGTGACTGCAGTTATACAAATGACGCTTACTAACCGCTGGCCTGGTGCTTCATGTAAATTTTCGTGTAAGGCCTTTCCTAATATGATACATTGTAAGGTCGTCGACCTCTTTCTTCTTAATGAAATGATGCGCAGTTCTCCTGCGTATTCTAGAAAAGGAATCAACTGGTAGTGCGATTTATAATAACTAGAAATGTCTGTGTGTTACTGACTGCAGGCAAATGTCATGAACAAAATTCTTAGTAAGACAGTTCCGTTATATTTATTATTTATTATTATCTGAAATTAATATCATATAAGGTAGCAATCTTGTTTCATTTAATTTGCATGAGATGTTAATAGTTCAACCAAAAACTTTACAAAAATTCACCACCATTTTTCTAAAAAAAAACAATTCACGATCATTACACAGTGCGTCAAGATAATTTTCTGACATTTGTAGCTTTCTTCTTCGTTGGCTGGCATGAGCCAGAGGTTGATGGATGTCCTTGCTCATTACCTCAGCCACGGCTATCTCTCGTTTTCAGTCCTGAACGATGAGAGGTGAAAAGCTACTGGACGGCCAGGCAGTGATGGCGAGCGCACGGTTAAGGAGCAGCGAGCTAACACCAAAAGTTCATACCGGATGACTTGCAACGCAGCAACATCACAGGGCGTAGGGCTTTTTTGTTTGGCTCGTCGAGCTTCTGAACCTGGCCCTCATTGGCTTGACCAAGACAACAACTGCCATCCCATAGCTAGAAGCTTACAATAGCGTTTGAATTATTCAGTGAGCAAAATATAACTGTGCTTCGTGTGATGCTAGAAGTGATAGCAGCTCACTGCTTTAAATATCGTTATGCAGGTCAAGTGTTTATGCTAGCTGCCTGCTTCCTTTGAGCATAACTGTCAGAGCTTCAGTCTTAGTTCAGTTTGCCTGTAAATCTTTCCTGCTAGCACTTAGCTTTTGTCCTCTCTCATTATCTGTTACTCACGTGCTAAGAAAAAAAAATAGTAGCTTTTTTGATTGGCTTGTATGGTGGAGACTGAAGCACAATTTCCAGCAGCTCAGGTTGTTATTTCTTATGATACAATAAGCAATTCATTGCTTGCCGGCCTTCACTTGTGTGAAGGAATTACATGCGGTGATCCGGGCTCAAGCATGCAGGTGACATATTCCCCCTTTTTTTTTATTAAGCTGCGCCTCTCCTATCCATTTTCATCTGCGGTATATGTTGAGATTAGCAAAGATACCGAAAATGTTGTCTTCCTTACATACATGTGGAGACGAAAGAGATGAACCAAGTCAAACAGATGTTCAGTTTTTATCTGCTACTGCAAGAAAGCAGAGGAGGCAACCAAAAAAGCAGAGGAGGCAAGAAAGGAGAGGAGGCAACCAAAAATCAGATGTTCAGTTTTGTAGGTAAGCTACCTTATTGTGGGTGCCTTACTCTAGAGATTTATAGGGATGTGAAATACTGAACACAACTTTTAAATATTGCTCGAACCTAGCAATGGGCTTTGGCTTGTGTGTAGAAAATATACCATACTTGAATGAGTGAACTCAGGCTGCCACTGTCCTATATATTCTGTTTGGAAATATACTCATTGTTGATTGATTCCCATAGTTACGCAGGCTTCTGAAATTGCTATCATGTCAGACCTGTATTAGTTTTGAAAAAAAATGCTTTTTTATTGTTTTGAAAAAACATAATAGATCCTAAAGATACAAATGCACTTCTATTAGTTTTCATACGCCCTCACCTCTTTCATGACATATGTGCATATTATTAATGTAAATACAACATTTCTATGAAGTGTATCAGATTTTTTAAAACACATTCATATCCCACGTGCATTATGCTAGTACTATTAATGACAGTCCGGCTTAAATGTACCACTTATTGATTATGAGTAATGATATGAAAGTTCTTAGCTTTGGTCTTTCGTCGACGACTTCTTTGTTCCAATGCTCTCAATTTCGCACCCTCTTTACTTTCAATAATTGCAGGCATGTCTAATGTACCGGAATACTAAATTCACAATTTCACACTCATTTTTCTATCAATAGTTTCAACGCATGTGTAAAGTACGACAATACTAAATTCAATTTATGTGCAAACATTGTGAAGCATGTAGTACAACATTGGGGTCGAACATGAAGACCTTTTCTCCTAACCTTGGAAAAAGATGATAATATAGTATGCCCTATGAAAGTTCAATGGTATAAACATCTGCAAGAATATGCCCATGAGCCATGTGCAAAAAAAAAGAAGTTATATTTAAAAGGGAAGAGACTTACCTTATGTTTTAAATGAATTTGGGGATACATCCATAATAGCTGTATTTAATTTCTTACCACTTGTAAGATTTGTCACATATAAGCCATAGAAACAGTCTAGAGTAAAGTTCTTGCAAACTAAAAACACATGTCTGGTAAAATACCTCGCCTTTATAATGTATTCTTCTGACCTCACACATGTATTGTCTTGAACCTGCGTCACTCGAGTGCTTTCAAAAATATAATGAGGACTGTCAAAGGAAACTTATAAAATAAGAAAACAAAAGAGGACACTATGAATAAGTGAGAGCAGCAAATTTGCATGATGTAATAGTTCAACCAAAAATCATCAACAATTCACGACCAATTTCACAATACTTCACATCCAGATTATTCTCTGACATAGTATTAATGACAGTCAAGTTTAAATGTGTTACTTATTGATTATGAGTAATGATATGAAATTTATTACTTAGCTTTGGTCTTCTATCGACGACTTCTTTGTCCCAATGCTTTCAGTTTTGCACTCTCTTGTCTTTCAATAACTGAAGGCATGTCTAATGTATTGGAATACAAAATTCACATTTTCACACTCACTTTTCTTTCAATAATTCAATGCATGTGTAAAGTACGACAATACTAAATTCCATTTATGTACAAACCTTGTGAAGCCATCGTGATGGCACAAAGGTAGTACAACATTGGGGTTGGACATGTAGACTTTTTCTCCCATCCTTTGAAAGAAATTGATAAGATAATATGCCCCAAGAAAGTTCAATGGTATAAAAATCTGCAAAAATATGCTCATGAACCATGTGCAAATAATTTTAAGGCTGTATTTAAAAGGGAAGAGTTTTACCTTATGATTTAAATGAATTTGAGGATACATTTCATAAGGGCTGTAATCTAATTTCTTACCACCTGTAAGATTTGTCATATATAAGCCATAGAAACAGTCTAGAATAAAGTTCTTGCAAACTATATAGAAAAACACATTTCTGGTAAAATACCTTTCCTTTATAATCTAACGTGCTGACCTCACACACCTGTTGTGTTGAGCCTCTGTCACTCAAGTTCTTTCAAACAGATAATGAGTAGCTGATGGTCAGTGGAAGTTTATAAAATAAGAAAACAAAAGAGGACACTATGATTAACAAGATGTGTGTGAGGTCAACAAATTTGCATGAGATGCTAATAGTTCAACCAAAAACTTCATCAGCAATTCACGACCAATTTCACAATACTTCACGTCCAGATTATTCTCTAACATAGTATTAATGACAGTCAACTTTAAATGTATTACTTATTGATTATGAAATTTCTTACTGAGCTTTGGTCTTCGATCGACAACTTCTTTGTCTGACAATAATAAATTCCATTTATGTGCAAACCATATGAAGTCTTTACTTGTGGCACAAAGGTAGTCCATCATTGGGGTCGAATATGAAGACCTTTTCTCCCATCCTTTGAAAAAAATGATAAGATAGGATGCCCTATGAAAATTCAATGGTATAAAAATATGCTAATATATGCGCATGAGCCATGTGCAAAAAAAATGCTATATTTAAAAGGGAAGGGTCTTATCTTATGATTTAAATGAATTTGATGATACATTCATTCTAGCTGCAATATAATTTCTTAAAATTTGTAAGATTTTGTCATATATAAGCCATTGAAACAGTCTAGAGTTAAGTTTTTGCAAACTATATAAAAAACACAATTATGGTAAAATATCTTGTCTTTAATCTAATTTGCTGACCTAACACTAGAGTTAAGTTTGCAAACTATATAAAAAACATAGTTATGGTAAAATATCTTGTCTTTAATCTAATTTGCTGACCTCACATTGTGTTGAGCATGATTCACTCAAGTGCCTTCAAACAGATGATGAGTAGCTGCTGTCAAAGTAAGTTTAATAAAATATAAGAAAGCAAAAGAGGACACTATGAATAACAAGACGTATGTGAGGTCAATAAATTTGCATGAGATGTTAATAGTTCAACCAAAAACTTCATCAACAATTCATGACCATTTCACAATACTTCACATCTGGATAATTCTCTGCCATAATATGAATAACTCGTCAAGTTTAAATGTATTACTTATTGATTATGAGTAATGATATGAAATTTCTCACATAGCTTTGGTCTTTGGTCGACGACTTCGTTGTCTAGATGCTCTCAGTTTCACACTCAATCTCTTTTGTTTTAAGAATTGAAGTCCTCTCTAATGTATTGGAACACTAAGTTCACATTTTCGCACTAATTTTTCTTTCGGGCCTCCTTTGGAATGTAGATAGAAAAAACATAAGAATATGATAAATGTACAAATTAAGATGGTATGTTTTTGAAATCCTATAGGAATTGAAAACATTGGAATTGAGATGACAAGGTCTTTGGTAGTCTCATAGGAAAAACAAAGGAACCCCTAGCTTCCTTGCTCTACATGAAAACAAAGGAAAGAAAAAAGAGGTCTAACCTCTTGCTTTGTTTCCTTCAAAATTAAGCATAGGAATCCATTCCTATGGAAAGTATCCTTTGTTTTTCCTATGAGCCAAAGGGTCAAATAGGAAAATTTCCTTTACAATTTCCTTTGTTTTTCCTTGAATCCAAAGGAGGCCTCGATAATTTCAATGCATGTGTAAAGTAAGATAATACTAAATTCCATTTATGTTCAAACCTTGTGAAGCTGTATTTGTTGTACAAAGGTAGTACAACATTGGGGTTGAACATGAAGACCTTTTCTCCTAACATTTGAAAAAAAATGATAAGAGTAGGTATATTTATAGTCTGATTTCAATCTAAAATTGAAAATATATATTGTGTGTTGTGATTTGTAGGGCACCTGGAAATGAATTGCATGTTGAGGTTAAAGTTGTTTCATATTTCACTTTACCTAATGGGTAACCCAAAGGGTTATCATAAAGAAAAAATAACACTTTACCATTGTTTGTTGTTGACAAACGCGTAACTATGGGCTGCTGAATTTGGTAGACTACATAGGCCCCGTTCGTTTCCTGCCCTCTAACATTTAGCACTGTCACATCAAAGAGAATCTTACTATTTATGAATATTTTGATCAATTTAATGACAAAACCCTATTGACAGATTGGTGCTAATTTTTGAGATGAATCTAATGAGCTTAATTAATTTATGTTTTGCTAAAGTGATGCTACGAGTAACCGTCTTCTAATCATGACTTAATTAACCTCATTAGATTCGTCTTTTAAATTAGTCTAGGGGCCTGTAATTTATTTTATAATTAAACTTTATTTAGTACTCTTAAATACTAAGATTACTGTTGACGTCAAAAGTCGCCAATACACCGTTGTCCGGAGAGTCCACCGAAACCCGAGTCGAAGCAGGGCCCTGTGCTCCCAACGGACCGGCTCGGCTCGCCGATTCTCGTGTGCGCTGGTGCGTGCCGGATGGTTTTCCTGCAAACCAACAAAGACAATAAAAAGTGTAAAATTCCGGGTCATCGGCCTAGATAGACCGATGTGCGGCCGTGGCCGATTCTAGCGTAAGATAGACGAGAATCGGCCATCGACGGGGAACAACACGGCCCATCCATTTATGTATTAAATACCGGGCAAGCGAACTGTGATACAAATGATACGAAATCGGCCGACGCTATAACATGCGATCGGTGGCTAGCAGCCGATTTCGTCGGTGAACAATCAAATCATTAAGACTTTGCAGGGATGCATTATCGAATAAAGTATAAACAAGGTAATTATTAATGGGATGTAATTAATTTGATAGCAAAAAGATGGTTTAATCGTCAAATCGGAGTAATAAATCGGCCGATCGGGCATCCGGCCGATTCTGCCATCGATTATAACGAGTGAGTTATTAGATCTATCTAGATGTATAATGATGATCAACGAAATCATACTAATAACTCGAGGTTCAAAGGCAGTTTTAACAGATTCGGTACTAATTGCACATAAAAAACCGGCTAATGAACGTGATAAACAATCGGCTAAACACTCCGAAAGAACGAGTAAGACAAATACAACCACGCAGATCCCGAATCGACCGATCGCTCCAACGGGACAAGTCAAGCGATGGTACGCGATCGGACCAGATCTAACGGCCGCGCACGCCGGCCGATTCGGGACAAGCACAATCATAAACGCCTTAGCTATGAAAGTAGATTTACACCCTAACCAATCGGCTGCATGCGCCTAGGACAAGTCAACTATCGCAAAGGCAAACACGGGACACGTCAACCGAGTCCGCACGATCGAATCGGCCAAGATGTAAAAGAATTCTCATAGCGGCTACGTGACTCGGACGATCGGATCCGAGCCAATCGGCGTTGCGAGCAAAGGCTGGGACGGGGAGGCGGGACAAGTCAAACTACCTCCACCACGAGCCCGGACCGGGTCGACTTGACTCATCCGGCCGATACTCACTACGACGATCAAGAACAGATCCGGTCGCCGGATAACTAGTAATTAAGCCATCTAATTACGAACAATGCGCCGAGAACTAGACAACATAATTACCTTATCAAGCCAACGTATCGTCGACCGGAGCCCCGAGGATCCCCGCGCGAAAACAGTAGATACTTGACAGAAAATTAGGGTTTGGCGATGCGCCGAAAGTTGTATTGGATGTGAATCGAGTTTACATGTTACACCCGAGTACATATTTATACCCGGCACAAAGAATCCTACTCGGACCCCCTTCGGGCCGATTTCCTAACCGACTAGGATCTTTTTCCAAAATTAAACTATTATTTCTAATTTTACAACGTGGGCCAGGCCCATCAATATTATGCTCTTCCGTTGGCATCCGCGCACGATTCCCGGGAGGGACGCGCCTCTTACTCGTCCATGCGGCCGTCGGCCTTCGGCCCACCGGCCCTCTTTTGACCTATAGTCGCCGACAATGGGTCCCTTGGTCAAAAACCGGCGTCAACGGATTCTTTTTGATGTGACATCTATAAAGTTTAGACCCCAGGAAACGAACACACCCATAGGCGCGAGGGGAGGAGGGCGGGGCAGGCTAGCGAGCATGGCTTGGAGCTTGATCAAACTACTTATCTTAGTTTTTATGTTTGTTAGACATTGAAGATACACTAGGCCCCTAGTGAGTTTTGGTGATAAATGACAAAGAATTAAAACTTCTAATGTTATCTTAAGTACATGTGCAGGATATCCCAAGATCGTACCCATAATGTGAGAAAGTGTACCCCTTATACAAAAGATAAACAAGTACTCAAAAGCAAGAGCTAAAAGAATAGATTCGTAGCCTTTTGACTATAGGTGTGCCAAACTATCAAGAGGGGTGAAACGATCTTACATGCAGGGAAGAATATGCTCTAGTTACCTAAAACCAACTTGGAAACCAAATTACCAACCAAAAGCCAAAGTCCAAAAAGCCTAGCCAAAACCATCACACTTAGAAAGGATGGAAGTTTCTTCTCCGGCGACCATGAACCCTGTTGTTGCTGCTGCTGCTGCGCCGCCGCCGGCCGCGTCGTCGCCACCACCAACGCCGTTCCGGAGGTAATGTACATTCGGGCATCCCTCTTTTCTACCTTTGCAATTTTTTTTTTTGCGTTCTTGTTCTTGTTCATTTTCACAATTTATCTTCTTCCCGTTCCGCTTCTCATTTTAGCCCTATTTCTTGTTTTTAGGAGATCCGGAACCAAGTCGTTATTCCGTCCAACATCCCGACTCATTTCTTCTTGGGTCCTATGGGCGATCCCGACCCCACGGATCTCATCCGTGCCGAAACGGACCGGGTTCCGTTTCGGCAACGATCCCGCTATCGGCCGAGTGGGCCAACGGCTTCCGGTCATGGCCGACCCCCGTCGCGAGGATGGCGTGATTGGTATAAACGGGTGTCGGCCGTCTATTTGCAAGGTTGGGCCAACATCGTCATCGCCCATGCCATCAAGCTGTCTCCGGCCGATCACCGGAAGAATGAACCGTTGTCGGCGATCGCTTGCTACTTACAGTCGGACGCCCTGAACTGCTTCATGTTCGACCACGGCCCGGCTACCATGACCTTATTGGATACGATCATGTTGGCCGATCCGAACATCACGGCGGAGGCCACTCCGGACGCTGTCCGCATTAAGTCCTCCCACCGGATCAACCCTAAAGACACCGGGGGCTGGAAGGGCTATATTCGGACTTACAACAAGGGGCACGGCACGGTCGATCGCCGCGAACATGTCGCCTTCCTCAACATATGGCTTGACCATTTCTTCTTTTGTGGGGTCGGCGTGAGCCCCACAAACAATTTTCTGCCGATGGCCGATGTGTCGGCCGACAGCCATGCCCTTCCCATGGGCAAGTATCTTACGGGGTCGGCGTACCTCCTTCTTCACCGGGTTTCGGTGGAGCTGCGCGCCGGCCGATCGATCAAAAACCTAGGTGGCCCTTGGTGGTTTATTCAAATGTGGTTGACCCTCCATACCACCAAGGCCATCAATCTGGATCTCGGCGTGCTCCGCTTCCCCGGCGACTACGCCGAATCGGCCGTGCCCGGATTCAGTCGGTGCATCTCTTTCGGGGAGGCGTTATCCATGGCACCGGGGGCGGCCATGTCGGACAAGAACACTGGCGTATTGGTTCGCCGCCTTCTACAAGGGCCTCAACGATGAAAGTACGGACTGGTACCCGTACATTGATTTCTTCGAGAGGGAGTACGACACCCCCTTTTTGATCGACCCAACTTTCCCGACGGCCGACGGGGAAGCAATCAAAATCTTCACCACTTGCCTCCGCCCTGTCTGCTGCCGACGGGACTCATCGGCTGGGAGCAAGGCCTTCTGCTCCTATGAGTTCTACCACCCGTCGATATCGGCCCGTCAACTCGGCTTCGGCCGGTTGCCCCCGACCTCTTCTATGTGGGGCGGATAAAGGCGCGGGCTGCCGTCGACAATGCCATTCGGTGGAAGCGGCTCATCGGCCGTACCGCCGATATCGTCACCGGTGATTTGGCCGGATTTTCCCCGGCGCCCGGAGTACCCGCCTTTTTGACCGTTGGTGGGGTGAGTGGAACCGACACCTTCGCAGCCGGAACACCGCTTCCTTCTTCTCCGGCCTAGTCCTGGAAGAACCTTTCGTCGAGGTACGTGTAGCTGATTTATTTTTGTAAGGCCGATTTTGTAAATGAAATCGGCCACTCCAAATGCTCATCCTTGTATCTTCTCTTTCGGTCGGACTCGGAGGAGCCGCCGACCCAAAGCATCGGTGGCCGGCCGATTGCATATTTATTACCGAGCCCAATCGTTCCAAATATCGGCTTCACCGACCGCACTCCCGCTCAAGCATTTGCGGCGATGAGTCGAGGGCGCCGGCTGTCCGCAAGGCCAAAACCAAAACGGCCGCCCCCAAAAGAGGAAGGCTAATGTGCCAGCTGCGGGGTCGACTCGGGCCCGAAGCGATACCGCGCGCTGCTAAAGCAGCCTGTGCGCTCGTCGACCCGGATTACTATAGCGAACCGTCTCCGCTGCGTCGGGTTGTTATTGCATGATCGCCGATTCCTTTTCACTTAACATGCCATCTAATTATGAGTTTTTAGCGAGGAATCGGCGGTCCCTTCTCCTCGGGCTCGGACGCCAACGCCCGATAGGCCGATCCGCCTGCCGACTCCTCCACGGGCCAAGACGCCGACGCTCGAAAGGCCGACTCAAACAGCTCCGGAGCTGCGGTCGTACCAAGCCGAGGCCGATCCAAATCCTACGGAGAGCCCAACTCACTCGGATCGGCCTGCGTCTCCCGAGGCCGCCACCGAAGCTGAACAAGCCGGCCATGTGTCGCCCACGGCTCCTCCCAAAGGCACCGCTGCCGACGAAGAATCGGGCGGCCGGGAGCCGCCCGCGGCTTCTCCTGAAGGTAATGCTGCCGATGAGCCGGCCGGCGAGCGTCGCCGATGCCGCCTCCGAGGATGTCGCCGGTGAAGGTGGATCGGCCGGCCGAGAGCTGCTTGGAACACACGAACCTGTGGGTTCAATGGCACGGCCGATGGACGTCCGGCCGCTTCGCGTCGACGCTTCGCAGGTCTGTTTTTACTATTTCCTCCTTGATTCGCCGCTGATCATTAGTTTTATCTTACTCTTCTTGGTATTTCGGGCGCTCGGCTTCCCTCGTCCTGCGCCGATTTCGGTATCTTCCGCTGGTCTTATCACCATGACCGAAATCGCGCGCCGGCTTGAAGTGTCATCGGTTGAAGGCTTGGTGGCCGACGCCCACTCTATCCGGGAGCGGTACTTGGAAATCCGGGCTGAGCTCCCGGATGATGTGCGCGATGCTCTACACCGCGTAGCATACATGGAGTACTTGGCAAATGGATTTCATCCGTGCCCGGCAGCGTCTAGCTCGCCACGCGGAGCAACGAGCAAGCATGCACTACTCGCCGAGAACTCCATCAAGCGTTCCGAGGAGGAGGCCCGCAAGACCCTGGAGATGCAAGAGCAACTCTCAAATCGGCGAGGGCGAACCGCAAGCAATCAATCGGGAGATTGCCGATTTGAGAGCAGCGGCGGCTCTCAAGGAGAAGGATGCGGCGGCTTTAGAAGCCATCATTGCACGGTTGGCGGTTGATGTGGCGGCCCAACAAAAGACGACGGACGAGGCAATCCAAGCGGCCGATAAGATGGTTGCCGCGGCGCATGCGATGTCGGCCCCATCGAAGATGACCTGTCGGTCATGGCCAAACTCGACTCCATGCTGGCCCGCGCCTTATCTGCCATCCAAGACCTTCCGTCCCGCGCCGAGGCCGTCGACTACGCTTAGATGTAATAGGACTTAAACAATCTTTTGTTGTAAATATTTTTTGTACTAAGGGCGATATACGATAATATCGGCCATCCGAAGACGATGCTTAAAACACCGGCTGTAACTCATTTGTCCATTACTTCCTGCGTTTTGCTTTCATGCTTTACGGCTAAGGGCGATACTCTCGATATCGGCTGTCTCAAAGCGATGTGCATCGACATCGGCTGTAGTCCCTTTTAGACCGAACACTATGAATTAATCCAAATACTAGGATAATACTTGCTTCAAATACTTCCCATTAAGCGCTCGGCCGAATTCCTCCCCTGCTAACTCTTTCAAAATATATGCATTACCCAGCGCCGATCGGCTAATCAAATAAGGTCCTTCCCAATTAGGCGACCATTTACCAAACCGATTGTCCTTCACACCGATCGGCATCCTAAGCTTCCGGACCAGATCGCCCTTTTTAAAGCTGTTTCAGCACAACCTTCTTATCATAATGGCGGGCGACCCTCGCCTTATTCTGCTCTATCTTTTCCAATGCATCCAGCCGATTTTGTACCACGTCTTCTAATTCATCCATCATCAACCCGTGGTACTGATCGGCCGATAGCTTTTGTTGCAATTCAACCCTTCCGGAGCCGATAGCTGTCTCCCATGGTAGTACGGCTTCGTGCCCATACACAAGCTGATACGGTGCGACTTGCATGGCCCCATGCCGTGACATACGATAAGCCCACAAAGCGTCCATCAACTTCATGTGCCACTTACGAGGATGCTCTTGTATTTTCCGCTTGATCAACTTGATCAGACTCTTATTTGCCGCTTCGGCTTGACCATTGGCTTGGGCATAATAAGGCGACGAATTAATCAATTTAATCCCCATCTCTTCAGCAAAAGATTGAAATTCGTCCGACGTGAATACTGATCCTTGATCTGTCGTGATTGTTTCCGGAATCCCAAATCTATGAATGATATGCTCCTTAACAAACGTTATCACGTCGGCCGTCGAGACTTTGCGATAGGGTGCCGCTTCAACCCACTTTGTGAAGTAATCTGTAGCTACCAATATGTATTGATGTCCTTTGCTTGATGCTGGATTTATCCGGCCGATCATATCCATGGCCCAGCCTCCGAATGGCCAAGGTTTGATGACTGGATTCATGGCCGACGCGAGTGCCCTCCGTATAGGCCCGAATTTCCGGCAATCTTGGCAACTTTTATAATATTTGAAACAATCGGTCAACATTGTCGGCCGGTAATAACCAGCTCGCCTTAGCAGCCATTTCATTTTATGGGCCGATTGATGCGTTCCGCAAATCCCATCATGTACTTCGCTCATTACCACTTTGGCTTCGGTGTCATTAATACATTTGAGAAGCACCCCATCAATTGTCTTGAAAAATAATTGATCATCCAACGAACATATTTCAAGGCTTTATATCTTATCTTCTTATCCGTAGGTTGGGATGGATTGCTTAAAAAATTTTGAATTTCCGTGCGCCAATCGGCCTCTTCAATATCGGCTATTTCCAAGCTGTTTTCGGCGAACCGATATCCGGATGCTAGTTGAGCCAAGTTATTTGCTTCGAAGTTCTGCTCTCTTGGTATATGACCGATTTTAACACACTTGAATCTTTTCATTAACTTCTGGCACTTTCTATGATATTGCAACAATATTTCATCTTTACACTCATACTCATCGGCCAGGTGACTCACGACCAACAAGGAATCGCCGAAAATTTCCACAAAATCAGCCCGGCATCGATGAGTAGTTCCAGTCCTTTTAATACTGCCTCATATTCGACTTGGTTGTTGGTGTGCGCCTCTACTGTAATAGAATATCCACGTATTGCCCCCGAGGCGACACAACAAACAAGCCGATTCCACTTCCTTGCTTGCAAATTGACCCATCGAAGAACACCGTCCATGGCACCGGTTCAACGTATTTGGCCGAGTGTTCACCGTGTTGCACTATTAAATCGGCCAATACTTGTGCTTTCACTGCTTTGGCTGATTCATAGCCTAGATCAAACTCCGCGATTGCTAACATCCATTTGCCCAATCGGCCTTTGGGGACCGGGGCCGATAGCATATATTTTACGACATCGGCCTGGCAAACCACGAGTACACTCCTCGGCTAACGAGATAATGCCTTAGTTTTGTGCATGAAAAATACGAGACGAGAGACATAACCTTTCCACCTCCGGATACCGTGTTTCTGCATCAATTAATTTGCGGCTGAGATAAAATATGACCCGCTCTTTTCCCTCCTGTTCTTGAGTCAATGCAGAGCCGATGCACCTATCATCCGCCGATAAATATAACTTAAAGGGTGTGCACGACTTTGGCGGAACCATCATCGGCGGGGACACCAAATATTTCTTGATATCTTCTAAAGCCCTTTGATGGATCGGCTCCCACCGAAATTCTTGATCTTGGTTGCTTCTGTCCCACTGGGCGTGCCAAAAGTGTGTTGACGTCAAAAGTCGCCAATACACCGTTGTCCGGAGAGTCCACCGAAACCCCGGCTGAAGCGAGGCCCCGTGCTCCCAACGGACCGGCTCGGCTCGCCGATTCTCGTGTCGCGTCGGTGCGTGCCGGATGGTTTTTCTGCAAACCAACAAAGACAATAAAAAGTGTAAAATTCCGGGTCATCGGCCTAGATAGACCGATGTGCAGCCGTGGCCGATTCTAGCGTAAGATAGACAGAATCGGCCATCGACGAGGAACGAGCACGGCCCATCCATTTATGTATTAAATACCAGGCAAGCGAACCGTGATACAAATGATACGAAATCGGCCGACGCTATAACATGCGATCGGTGGCTAGCAGTCGATTTCGTCGGTGAACAATCAAATCATTAAAACTTTGCGAGGATGCATTATCGAATAAAGTATAAACAAGGTAATTATTAATGGGATGTAATTAATTTGATAGCAAAAAGATGGTTTAATCGTCAAATCGGAGTAATAAATCGGCCGATCGGGCATCCGGCCGATTCTCGCTATCGATTATAACGAGTGAGTTATTAGATCTATCTAGATGTATAATGATGATCAACGAAATCATACTAATAACTCGAGGTTCAAAGGTAGTTTTAACAGATTCGGTACTAATTGCACATAAAAAACCGGCTAATGAACGTGATAAACAATCGGCTAAACACTCCGAAAGAACGAGTAAGACAAATACAACCACGCAGATCCCGAATCGACCGGTCGCTCCAACAGGACAAGTCAACCGATGGTACGCGATCGGACCAGATCTAACGGCCGCGCACGCCCGGCCGATTCAGGACAAGGACAATCATAATGTTGACGCCGGTTTTTGACCAAGGGACCCATTGTCGGCGACTATAGGTCAAAAGAGGGCCGGTGGGCGAGAAGGCCGACGGCCGCTTGGGCGAGTAAAGGCGCGTCCCTCCCGGGAATCGTGCGCGGACGCCAACGGAAGAGCATAATATTGATGGGCCTGGCCCGCGTTGTAAAATTAGAAATAATAGTTTAATTTTGGAAAAAAGATCCTAGTCGGTTAGGAAATCGGCCCGAAGAGGGTCCGAGGAGGATTCTTCGTGCCGAGTATAAATTTGTACTCGGGTGTAACCTGTAAACTCGATTCACATCCAATACAACTTTCGGCGCATCGCCAAACCCTAATTTTCTGTCAAGTCTTTACTATTTTCGCGCGGGGATCTTCGGGGCTCCGGTCGACAACAAGTTGGCTTGACAAGGTAATTATGTTGTCTAATTCTCGGCGCATTGTTCGTAATTAGATGGCTTAATTGCTAGTTATCCGGCGACCGGATCTGTTTTCGACCGTCGTAGTGAGTATCGGCCGGGATGAGTCAAGTCGACCTGGTCCGGGCTCGTGGTGGAGGTAGTTTGACTTGTCCTGCCTCCCCGTCCCAGCCTTTGCTCACAACGCCGATTGGCTCGGATCTGGTCGTTCGAGTCACGGTAGCCGCTATGAGATTTCTTTTACATCTTAGCCGATTCGACTGTGCAGATTCGGTTGACGTGTCCTGTGTTTGTCTTTGCGATAGTTGACTTGTCCTAGGCGCATGCAGCCGATTGGATAGGATGTAGATTTACTTTCATAGTTAAGGCGTTTATGATTGTGCTTGTCCTGAATCGGCCGGGCGTGCGCGGCCGTTAGACCTGGTCCGATCGTGTGCCATCGGTTGACTTGTCCTGTTGGAGCGACTGGTCGATTCGGGATCTGTGTGGTTGTATTTGTCTTACTTGTTCTTTCGGAGTGTTTAGCCGATTGCTTATCACGTTCATTAGCTGTTTTATGTTCAATTAGCTAAATCTGTTAAAGCTGCCTTTGAACCCGAGTTATTAGTACGATTTCATTGATCATCATTATACATCTAGATATGATCTAATAATTCATTGTTATAATCGATGGCGAGAATCGGCCGGATGCCCGATCGGCCGATTTACTGCTCCGATTGATGATTAAACCATCTTCTTGCTATCAAATTAATTACATCCCATTAATAATTACCTTGTTTACATTTTATTCGATAATGCATCCCTGCAAAGTCTTAATGATTTGATCGCTTACCGACGAAATCGGCTGCTAGCCACCGATCGCATGTTATAGCGTCGGCCGATTTCGTATCGTTTGTATCACGGTTCGTTTGCCTGGCATTTAATACATAAATGGATGGGCCGTGCTGCTCCTGTCGATGGCCGATTTTGTCTATCTTATGCCATAATCGGCCACGGCTGCACATCGGTCTATCCGGGCCGATGACCCGGAATTTTACACCTTTTATTGTCTTTGTTGGTTTGCGGGAAAACCATCCGCACGCACCGGCGCACACGAGAATCGGCGAGCTGAGCCGGTCCGTTGGGAGCACGGGGCCCTGCATCGGCCGGGGTTTCGGTGGACTCTCCGGACAACGGTGTGTTGGCGACTTTTGACGTCAACACACTTTTTGGCACGCCCGGTGGGACCGAAGCAACCAAGATCAAGATGTCGTACATGCGAGGCTGTCGGGGAGGACGGGACACCAATGGTCGATGCTGAAAATCGACCGATTTTTGTTCCGGTTCCTCTTAGGACGGATGGCAAAGGGCATGGAGAAGTTTCGATGACAACGAGGTTTCGGCCCGGGGAAAGATGACGACGAGAACAAAAGCTGCAGTACCAGGAATACCTGGCCGAAGCAATGAAAAAGTACTTTCAAGCCACTGAAAGTGACACGTGGCGAGTGGCCACAAAAGGAGACATCCCTCGGATTCTGCATCCGGAAGAACTAGACCAAATCAAAGCCCGAGAGACTGCCGGATGCCAACCAACTCGGTGATATGGTCAACTCGTCCGTTCATCGGGCCCTAATCAATCAATCGGGCGTGTTGACCAACACCATCGGGAATTTGATCAAGGACACGGTTGATGGCAGATCGTTCACTGAAGGATATTACGGACCTGCGTACACTCGGCCTTTTGGCACTCTTGTACGACCAATTCAGGGAGTCGGCCTCCGAGAATACCACACCGCCGGCGGGGTTTCAGCCCTCGTACGGCATGCCACCTCACCTATGGCCTGGCAAGGACAATGCAAATGCAAGTACCGGTACGACCCAGCCGGGCAAAGAGGATGACGGTGGCCCCAAGAAGTCGGTAACGGAGGAGGGCGACAAACAAGATGTACAACAGCCGACTTCCGAGTTAGGGGCAGCGACCAATGTGGCAGCGGTCCCGCGGATGGCACGAGCAGCCCAATTTCTTCTACGTACCAAATACCGGCCCGAGTAGAATTGAGAACTCACCCACTATAGTACGGCCGATATCTGGTATTCCACGACCAACTGCATCGGGCTGGGGACAGGGATTCATGAGCTGGACGGCCGATCCAATCGGCCATGAATTATGGAATCGCTCCGCGGTTCTCTGTTCCCGGCTACGGCATCGGGATTTCTGGAAACGGCCGGTTGATACACCCGACCGGGGGCAGCCCAACACAGCTTATATGACGGGGACCGGATCGGCGACTGCTGAACCCAATGATATGAATAGCCTCATGGCTAAGATCGCCGATATGATGAAAGATCGGTTCGATTTGAAGCCTAAGGAGAAAAGTGCATTGTATCGGCGACCTTACCCTGACTGGATGGATTCCGTGGCTTTACCCAATAAGTATAAAATTCCTGAGTTTTCCAAGTTTTACTGGGCAAGATAACACATCAACTATGGAGCACATCGGCCGGTATGACGCACGGCTTGGTGAGGCGTCTACTCGGGAGGCTTTGCGGGTTCGGCTATTCCCACTTGTCATTGTCCGGATCGGCCTTTTCATGGTTTGCTTCGCTGTCACCTGGTTCTATTCAGAGTTGGGCCGATCCGGAGAAAAGGTTTCACTCGTACTTCTTCACGGGCATTACCGAGCTTAGTTTGTCCGATTTAATGGCGGTGAAACGAAAGCGGGGAATCGGTGGCTGATTATATACGGAGGTTCGGGACTACGAGGGGACGATGCTACAATCTGAACCTGACAGAGCAACAGTTGGCCGAAATCGCTTATGCGGGGCTATTTTCCAACATTAAAGAAAAGTTTACCCCACATGAGTTTGATGGGCTGGCACAGGTGACCCGCGAGGCGATCGGCCAGGAAGAGAATCTCCAGCTCACCGAGGAATCGGCGGTATCGGGTGACTTATGCTGATTTCGACGGTGAGGAAGATGAAGAGGGAATTAATGCGGTTGAGTGGACTAATAACAAACGGCCGATATTTTCTCCGCATGTCAATCCTAAGGAGAAGAAATATGATTTTGATTTATCTAAGGCCGACGAAATATTTGATCAGCTGCTGCGGGAAAAGAAAATCCAGCTTTCCCCTCATCACAAAATTCCTACGCCGGAAGAATTGAAGAAAATGGCTAAGTGGTGCAAGTGGCATGGAAATTCGCATCATAACACCGTTGATTGTTATGCTATGAGAGATGAAATCCGAGAGGGCAGTTGACGGTGGGATATTGCGAGCAGCCGATGTAAAGAAGAAGATGAAAGTTGATGGGCACCCTTTCCCGGCTAATACGATGTACATCAACACCATCGGCGGTGGATCGGCTGGTTTCATACGCCGATATGAGAGGAAGAGAGAGAGGGAAGAAAGAGCCCAGGTGGCACGTGAACAGGAATCTATCGACCAAAGTCGGCGAGTACGGACAAGACGTGATCCGCCGAGAAGATTTTGACCCACACTTGGGCTTGTCCTTTCTTTCGATCTGCTTGGGACCAAAACATGAAGCTTCCATCTATCGAGAACTGCCCGAGTGCATTGGCCGAAAAGAGTATCGTGATGGCGGGTCATCAAGTTACCGGGGACGGCCGATTAGTCGCAACTACGAATCGCAACAATCGGCCCCCGGAAGAGCGATCGGCTATGATCACGGCTATGATGAACGGAGATACGTAGTGCCAAAGAGAACCTCCGTTCACGATCGGGTGGGGCCAATCAACGATGAAGAAGAGTTTGATCACCGGTACCATGAAGATTCGAGAGGCGATCAAACCGAGAACGAAAAACGGTGGTGCCCCGGTGGTTTGCTCGGCAAAACCCGGAAGAGGAGGCTCCAAAGAATGCGCTGTCGAGAAATCAAGGGTGGACGATATTACGAGAGATGACCAAGATGATGAGTCCAAGCCCAAGAAGGAATGGAGGCCGAAAGTGCAGTCTCAAGTGGTCCGGGCTGAAGCCGCGGTGAATATGATATCCATGATGCCCGGGATTGTCGGATCGGCCGATGAAAATTCGGGCTGAAGAAGAACCGGTTGGGGAGACTTCGAGAGATTCTGTGGACGCCGGAATCGGCGGTATTTGATAAGCCGATCAACTACGATCATTTGCATCTCAAGGCATTGTACATTAGCGGCTACGTCAATGGGTCACCAATGAGGAAAATGTTGGTCGACGGAGGGGCAGCGGTCAATGTCATGCCGATTACTACATACCGCAAGCTCGGGAAGACGCCGAGAAGAAATGATGAGGGCTAATCTGACGCTCAAGGATTACAGCGGGAGAAGTCAAGATGTGCGTGGGGCCGCAATAATGGAGATCACCGTGGGCAGCAAAACCATACCCACCACTTTTTTCATCATCGACGGGAAAGGTGCATACACAACTTTGTTGGGGAGAGACTGGATTCATGCCAAGCTGTTGCATCCCATCAACCATGCACCAGTGTTTGATTCAATGGGTCGGCAACAAGGTCGAAATCGTACGGGCCGATAAGTCCGTAACCATTGCAACCGCCGATTTCGAGTTTGCCGGTGCTGGAGAGCCTGCCTTGTTTATCGGGCACGTATTGGGATGCGGAGGCCATAAACATCACCGACGACGGAGTTATTGTGACCGGGGGTCGGGTACCCCCGGCTGCTCCGATGGGCCCCACGGGAGAATTGACGGACAATCGGCCGATCGATACACGCACGCTGGGGATATGATGAGTCGGCCGATTAACGAACCGGAAGACGGGAAATTAGGTCACGGTTTTGTGTCGGCCGACGAGTTAGAAGAAGTAGATATAGGGGATGGAGACAAGCCTCGGCCGACATATATTAGCAAGAAATTGTGTAAAGAAGTAAGAGATGAATTAGTGGCCTTATTGGAAGAATTTAAAGATTGTTTTGCTTGGGATTATAGCGAGATGCCTGGACTCGGCCGATCGATCGTTGAACATCGGTTGCCCACCAAGCCCGGATATCGGCCATATAAGCGGGGGCTCGGAAAATTGACCCTAGGTATTATGAAGCCGTCAAAGAAGAGATTATCAGATTATATGAGGCCGGCTTCATTAGGCCATGCCGATATGCGGAGTGGGTTTCCGAGTATTGTGCCGGTGGAAAAGAAAAATGGAAAGATGCGGGTCTGCATTGACTTCAGAAATTTGAATAAGGCGACTCCGAAAGATGAGTACCCAATGCCAAACGCCGATTTGTTAGTTGATGCAGCCGCCGGCAACAAAATTTTGAGCTTTATGGATGGAAATGCTGGGTACAATCAGATTTTTATGGCCGAAGAAGATATATCGAAGACAGCGTTCGGATGCCCGGAGCGTTGGGACTATATGAGTGGGTTGTCATGACCTTCGGACTAAAAAATGCTGGTGCTACATATCGAGAGAGCCATGAATTTTATATATCACGATTTGATCGGCCGATTGGTTGAAATTTATATTGATGATGTCATGGTGAAGTCAAAATCGGTTGGAAGTCATGTGGCTGATCTCGGAGAAGTGTTGAAGAGGACAAGACAATACGGCCTGAAGATGAACCCGCTCAAGTGTGCGTTTGGTGTCTCGGCTGGACAATTTCTGGGGTTTATTGTGCATGAAAAGGGAATTGAAGTCGGCCCTAAGAGTATTGATTCTATCGAGAAAGCTGGAACCGCCGACGAACAAGACAAAGCTCCGGTCCCTGATCGGCAAGATTAATTTTATTAGGCGATTTATCTCAAACTTGTACTAGTCGACTTGATGTATTTACGCCATTATTAAAACTCAAGGCCAATCAAGAATTTCGGTGGGAGCCGATCCATCAACGGGCTTTAGAAGATATCAAGAAATATTTGGTGTCCCCACCGGTGATGGTTCCGCCAAAGTCGGGCACACCCTTTAAGTTATATTTATCGGCCGATGATAGGTGCATCGGCTCGGCGTTGACTCAAGAACAGGAGGGAAAAGAGCGGGTCATATTTTATCTCAGCCGCAAATTAGTTGATGCAGAAACGCGGTATCCGGAGGTGGAAAGGTTATGTCTCTGTCTATATTTTTCATGCACAAAACTAAGGCATTATCCGTTAGCCGAGGAGTGTACTTGTGGTTTGCCAGGCCGATGTCGTAAAATATATGTTATCGGCCCCGGTCCCCAAAGGCCGGTTGGGCAAATGGATGTTGGCAATTGCGGAGTTTGATCTAGGATACGAATCGACCAAAGCGGTAAAAGCACAAGTATTGGCTGATTTGATAGTGCAACACGGTGAACACTCGGCCGGATACGTTGAACCGGTGCCATGGACGGTATTCTTTGATGGTTCAATTTGCAAGGAAGGAAGTGGAATCGGCTTGGTTGTTGTGTCGCCTCGGGGGCAATACGTGGATACTCTATTACAGTAGAGGCGCACACCAACAACCAAGTCGAATACGAGGCGATATTAAAAGGACTGGAATTACTCATCGATGCCGGGGCTGATTTTGTGGAAATTTTCGGCGATTCCTTGTTGGTTGTGAGTCAGCTGGCCGGTGAGTATGAGTGTAAAGATGAAATATTGTTGCAATATCATAGAAAGTGCCAGAAGTTAATGAAAAGATTCAAGTGTGTTAAAGTCGGCCATATACCAAGAGAGCAGAACTTCGAAGCAAATAACTTGGCTCAACTAGCATCCGGATATCGGCTCGCCGAAAACAGCTTGGAAATAGCCGATATTGAAGAAGCCGATTGGCGTACGGAAATTCGAAATTTTTGAGCAATCCATCCCAACCTACGGATAAGAAGATAAGATATAAAGCCTTGAAGTATGTTCTGTTGGATGATCAATTATTTTTCAAGACAATTGATGGGGTGCTTCTCAAGTGTATTGATGACACCGAAGCCAAAGTGGTAATGAGCGAAGTACATGATGGGATTTGCGGAACGCATCAATCGGCCCATAAAATGAAGTGGCTGCTAAGGCGAGCTGGTTATTACTGGCCGACAATGTTGGCCGATTGTTTCAAATATTATAAAAGTTGCCAAGATTGCCGAGAAATTCGGGCCTATACGGAGGGCGCCTGCATCGGCTATGAATCCGGTGATCAAACCTTGGCCGTTTAGAGGCTGGGCCATGGATATGATCGGCCGGATAAATCCAGCATCAAGCAAAGGACATCAATACATATTGGTAGCTACAGATTACTTCACGAAGTGGGTTGAAGCGGCACCCTATCGCAAAGTTTCGACGGCCGACGTGATAACGTTTGTTAAAGAGCATATCATTTATAGATTTGGGATTCCAGAAACAATCACGACAGATCAAGGATCGGTATTCACGTCGGACGAATTTCAATCTTTTGCTGAAGAGATGGGGATTAAGTTGATTAATTCGTCGCCGTATTATGCCCAAGCTAATGGCCAAGCTGAAGCGGCAAATAAGAGTCCGATCAAGTTGATCAAGCGGAAAATACAAGAGTATCCTCGTAAGTGGCACATGAAATTGATGGACGCTTTGTGGGCTTATCGTATGTCACGGCATGGGGCCATGCAAGTCGCGCCGTATCAGCTTGTATATGGGCACGAAGCCGTACTGCCATGGGAGACAACTATCGGCTCCGGAAGGATTGAATTGCAACAAAAGCTATCGGCCGATCAGTACCACGGATTGATGATGGATGAATTAGAAGATGTAGTACAAAATCGGCTGGATGCATTGGAAAAGATAGAGCAGAATAAGGCGAGGGTCGCCCGCCATTATGATAAGAAGGTTGTGCAGAAACAGTTTAAAGAGGGCGATTTGGTCTGGAAGCTTAGGATGCCGATCGGCGTGAAGGACAATCGGTTTGGTAAATGGTCGCCTAATTGGGAAGGACCTTATTTGATTAGCCGATCGGCACCGGGTAATGCATATATTTTGAAAGAGTTAGCAGGGGAAGAATTTGGCCGAGCACTTAATGGGAAGTATTTGAAGCGGTATTATCCTAGTATTTGGATTAACTCATAGTGTTCGGCCTAAAGAGACTGCAGCCGATATCGATATGCATCGCCTTGAGACGGCCGATATTAAGAGTATCGCCCTTAGCCAAAAATATGAAAGTAAAACGCAGACAAATCAGCCGATGTTTTAAACATCGTCTTCGGATGGCCGATATCATTGTATATCGCCCTTAGTGCAAAAATATTTACAACCAGATTTTGTTCAAAGTCCTATTACACCTAAGCATGATCGACGGCCTTAGCACGGGACAAGAAGTCTTGGACGTGTTGACGCCGGTTTTTGACCAAGGGACCCATTGTCGGCGACTATAGGTCAAAAGAAGGCCGGTGAGCGAGAAGGCCGACGACCGCTTGGGAGAGTAAAAGGCGCGTACCTCCCGGGAATCGTGCGCGAACACCAACGAGATGAGCATAACATTGATGGGCCTGGCCCACGTTGTAAAATTAGGAATAATAGTTTAATTTTGGAAAAAGATCTTAGTCGGTTAGGAAATCGGCCCGAAGAGGGTCCGAGTAGGATTCTTTGTGCCGAGTATAAATACATACTCGGATGTAACATGTAAACTCGATTCACATCCAATACAATTTTCGGCGCATCGCCAAACCCTAATTTTCTGTCAAGTTTTACTGTTTTCGCGCGGGGATCTTCGGGGCTCCGGTCGACGACACATTGGCTTGATAAGGTAATTATGTTGTCTAGTTCTCGGCGCATTGTTCGTAATTAGATGGCTTAATTGCTAGTTATCCGGCGACCAAATCTGTCCCTAATCGTCGTAGTGAGTATCGGCCGGGATGAGTCAAGTCGATCTGGTCCGGGCTCGTGGTGGAGGTAGTTTGACTTGTCCTGCCTCCCCGTTCTAGTCTTTGCTCACAACGCCGATTGGTCCAGATTTGGTCGTTCGAGTCACGATAACCGCTATAAAAGTTCTTTTACATCTTGGCCGATTCGACTGTGCAGATTCGGTTGACGTGTCCTGTGTTTGCCTTTGCGATAGTTGACTTGTCCTAGGCGCATACAGCCGATTGGCTAGGATGTAGATTTACTTTCATAGTTAAGGCGTTTATGATTGTGCTTGTCCTGAATCGGCCGGGCGTGCGCGGCCGTTAGACCTGGTCCGATCGCGTGCCATCGGTTGACTTGTCCTGTTGGAGCGATCGGTCGATTTGGGATCTGTGTGGTTGTATTTGTCTTACTTGTTCTTTCGGAGTGTTTAGCCGATTGCTTATCACGTTCATTAGCTGTTTTATGTTCAATTAGTACTAAATCTGTTAAAGCTGCTTTTTGAACCCGAGTTATTAGTATGATTTTATTGATCATCATTATACATTTAGATAGATCTAAATAATTCACTACTATAATCAATGGCAAAATCGGCCGGATGCCTGATCGGCCGATTTACTGATCTAATTGATGATTAAACCATCTTCTTGCTATCAAATTAATCACATCCCATTAATAATTACCTTGTTTACATTTTATCCGATAATGCATCCCTGCAAAGTCTTAATGATGTGATCGTTTACCGATGGAATCGGCTGCTAGCCACCGATCGCATGATTATAGCGTCGGCCGATTTCGTATCGTTTGTATCGCAGTTCGTTTGCCTGGCATTTAATACATAAATGGATGGGCCGTGCTGCTCCCGATCGATGGCCGATTTTGTCTATCTTACGCCGAGAATCGGCCACGGCTGCACATCGGTCTATCCGGGCCGATGACCTGGAATTTTACACCTTTTATTGTCTTTGTTGGTTTGCAGGAAAACCATCCGGCACGCACCAGCGCACACGAGAATCGGCGAGCTGAGCCGGTCCGTTGGGAGCACAGGACCCTGCATCGGCCGGGGTTTCGGTGGACTCTCCGGACAACGGTGTGTTGGCGACTTTTGACGTCAACACACTTTTTGGCACGCCCGGTGGGACGGAAGCAACCAAGATCAGGATGTCGTACATGCAGGCTGTCGGGGAGGACGGAACACCGATGGTCGATGCTGAAAATCGACCGATTTTTGTTCCGGTTCCTCTTAGGACGGATGGCAAAGGGCATGGAGAAGTTTCGATGACAACGAGGTTTCGGCCTGGGGGAAGATGACGACAGAACAAAAGCTGCAGTACCAAGAATACCTGGCCGAAGCAATGAAAAAGTACTTTCAAGCCCTGAAGGTGACACGTGGCGAGTGGCCACAAAAGGAGACATCCCTCGGATTCTGCATCCGGAAGAACTAGACCAAATCAAAGCCCAGAGACTGCCGGATGCCAACCAACTCGGTGATATGGTCAACTCGTCCGTTCATCGGGCCCTAATCAATCAATCGGGCGTGTTGACCAACACCATCGGGAATTTGATCAAGGACACGGTTGATGGCAGACTGTTCACTCGAAGGATATTCCGGACCTGCGTACACTCAGCCTTTTGGTACTCTTGTACGACCAATTCAGGGAGTTGGCCTCCAGAATGCTACACCACCGGCAGGGTTCCGGTCCCTGTACGGAATGCCACCTCACCTATGGCCTGGCAAGGACAATGCAAATGCAAGTACCGGTACGACCCGGTCGGGCAAAGAGGATGACGGTGGCCCCAAGAAGTCGGTAACGGAGGAAGGCGACAAACAAGATGTACAACAGCCGATTTCTGAATTAGGGGCAGCGACCAATGTGGCGGCGGTCCCGCAGATGGCACAGACAGCCCAATTTCTTCTACGTACCAAATACCGGCCCGAGTAGAATCGAGAACTCACCCACTATAGTACGGCCGATATCTGGTATTCCACGACCAACCGCATCGGTTGGGGGACAGGGATTCATGACTGGACGGCCGATCCAATCGGCCATGAATTATGGAATCGCTCCGCAAACACTGTTCCCGGCTACGGCGTGGGATTTCTGGAAACGGCCGGTTGATACACCCGACGGGGGCAGCCCAACACGGCTTATATGACGGGGACCGGATCGGCAACTGCTGAACCCAATGATATGAATAGCCTCATGGCTAAGATCACCGATATGATGAAAGATCAGTTCGATTTGAAGCCTAAGGAGAAAAGTGCATTGTATCGGCGACCTTACCCCGACTGGATGGATTCCGTGGCTTTACCCAATAAGTATAAAATTCCTGAGTTTTCCAAGTTTTCCGGGCAAGATAACACATCAACTATGGAGCACATCGGCCGGTATGACGCACAGCTTGGTGAGGCGTCTACTCGGGAGGCTTTGCGGGTTCGGCTATTCCCACTTGTCATTGTACTGGATCGGCCTTTTCATGGTTTGCTTCGCTGTCACCTGGTTCTATTCAGAGTTGGGCCGATCTGGAGAAAAGGTTTCACTCGTACTTCTTCACGGGCATTACCGAGCTTAGTTTGTCCGATTTAATGGCAGTTAAACAGAAATCGGGGGAATCGGTGACCGATTATATACGAGAGGTTCGGGACTGCGAGGGACGATGCTACAATCTGAACCTGACAGAGCAACAGTTGGCCGAGATCGCTTATGCGGGGCTATTCTCCAACATCAAAGAAAAGTTTACCCCACATGAGTTTGATGGGCTGGCGCAGGTGACACGTAGGGCGGTTGGCCGGGAAGAAAATCTCCAGCTCACCGAGGAATCGGCGGTATCGGGTAGCTTATGCTGATTTCGACGGTGAAGATGATGAAGAGGGAATTAATGCAGTTGAGTGGACTAATAATAAACGGCCGATATTTTCTCCGCATGTCAATCCTAAGGAGAGAAAATATGATTTTGATTTATCTAAGGCCGACGAGATATTTGATCAGCTCGCTGCGGGAAAAGAAAATCCAGCTTTCACCTCATCACAAAATTTCTACGCCGGAGGAGTTGAAGAAAATGGCTAAGTGGTGCAAGTGGCATGGAAATTCACATCATAACACCATTGATTGTTATGCTATGAGAGATGAGATCCGGAAAGCGGTTGACAATGGGGTATTGCGAGCAGTGATGTAAAGAAGAAGATGAAAGTTGATGGGCACCCTTTTCCGGCTAATACGATGTACATCAATACCATCGGCGGTGGATCAGCTGGTTTCATACGCCGATACGAGAGGAAGAGGGAGAGGGAGGAAAGAGATCAGGCGGCACGTGAACAGGAATCTATCGGTCAAAGTCAGCGAGTACGAGCAAAGCGTGGTCCGCCGAGAAGATTTTGACCCACACCGGGATTGCCCTTTCTTTCGATCTGCTGGGACCGAAACATGAAGCTTCCATCTATCGAGAACTGTCCGAGTGCACTAGCCGGGAAGAGTATCGTGATGTCGGGTCGTCAAGTTACCGGGGACGGCCGATTGGTCACAATTATGAATTTCAACAATCGGCCCCCGGAAGGGCGATCGACTATGATCACGGATATGATAAACGAAGATACGTAGTGCCAAAGAGAACCTCCGTTCACGATCGGTCGGGGCCGATCAATGATGAAGAAGAGTTTGATTACCAATACCATGAAGATTCGAGAAGTGATCAAACCGAGAACGAAGGACAGTGGTGCCCAGGTGGTTTGCTCAGCAAAACCCAAAAGAGGAGGCTTCAAAGAATGCGTTGTCGGGAAATCAAGGGTGGACGGCATTACGAGAGATGACCAAGATGATGAGTCCAAGCCCAAGAAGGAATGGAGGCCGAAAGTGCAGTCTCAAGTGGTCCGAGCTGAAGCCGCGGTGAATATGATATCCATGATGCCCGGGATTGTCGGATCGGCCAATGAAAATTCGGGTCGAAGAAGAACCGGTTGGGGAGACTTCGGGGATTACGTGGACGCCGGAATCGGCGGTATTTGATAAGCCAGTCAACTACGATCATTTGCATCTCAAGGCATTGTACATTAGCGGCTACGTCAATGGGTCACCAATGAGGAAAATGTTGGTCGACGGAGGGGCAGCGGTCAATGTCATGCCGATTACTACATACCGCAAGCTCGGGAAGACGCCGGAAGAAATGATGAGGGCTAATCCGACGCTCAAGGATTACGAGTGGGAGAAGTCAAGATGTGCGTGGGGCCGCAATAATGGAGATCACTCGTGGGCAGCAAAACCATACCCACCACTTTTTTCATCATCGACGGAAAAGGTGCGTACACAACTTTGTTGGGGCGAGACTCGGATTCATGCCAAGCTGTTGCATCCCATCAACCATGCACCAGTGTTTGATTCAATGGGTCGGCAACAAGGTCGAAATCGTACGGGCCGATAAATCCGTAACCATTGCAACCGCCGATTTCGAGTCTGCCGGTCCGGAGAGTCCGCCTTGTTTATCGGGCACTTATTGGGATGCGGAGGCCATAAACATCACCGACGACGGAGTTATTGTGACCGGGGGTCGGGTACCCCCGGCTGCTCCGATGGGCCCCACGGGAGAATTGACGAACAATCGGCCGATCGATACACGCACGGAGGATATGATGAATCGGCCCATTAACGAACCAGAAGACGGAAAATTAGGCCACGGTTTTGTGTCGGCCGACGAGTGTTGGTATTTCTTACGTCACGAATGAATCCGCAAGCGCACGGAATACCGTTGTAGCACTTCACCCGGGAGTATTCCAAGGTATCGTATTTATATCCGCGAGGAACAGAGTATTTCTGCAACAAGGTTAGTTTACCCAAGGACAACCAAGACAACGTAGCAAAATAGGGTCGAGAGGGTGACTCTTATCTATTTATCCTTTAAAGGTAGACGAACGCAAGCTAGACTTGTTTACTTCGGGCACCGTCTTAGGCTTGGTCCGCCAAGCCACTCCGGTCTACGAAAGCTCTACTATGTACCCGAACGTGGAGGGTTCCTTTGGATGACAGGGCTGTCACTTCCTGCCACCTACCTCTACAAACCGTGGGGCACACAGCAAACAAAGGCGATCTCCGGCCTAGACACCACGTCTATGCTATTGACCACTACTCTAGCCTCGGCCTAGAACCGAGTTCGGAAAGCTAGAGTACTTCTTGCGAAGCGATGATCCCGTAAACAAGTATAACAAGAATTACGTCTAACACAAAGATATGTCACGATAGATAAGTAGATCACCACGTATAAATCACCAAAAAGAGTGTTTACACGCCAAGGTAAAAGAAAAGGAAATACTACTCCACTTTGCAAAAGGGAGGAACACTCCTTCCTCTTCCTTGCCCTCTCTCCTATTCTACTAAAATACAAGAGGCCCTTGGCCTAAGGATGAGAGTTTTGTCTTGTATCTTGATGTTGGTGGTGTGTTGAGAGAGGGGGTGTAGCCCTTTATTTATAGCCTTGGAAGGTCGGCAACTTGGAGGCGGTTCCGGACGTCGGTGGCATTAATTGCAGGTAGAACCGACCTCCGGACGTCGGTGACAAACCGCCGGAGAAAGATGGGCCGGGGGGCCCACTGTCGGTTCGGCCGAACCCACTAGGGTGGTTCGGCCGAACTGGTCCGGATTCCCCCGGGCTTGATTCTTCTCTCGGTGCCTTCCCCTGGCTGTGTACTGGCCCAATCCACTTGCTTGGTTTGATGTTGAGGCTCTGTTTTGTGGTTTTGGGCTTTTGGACTATATTCTTTAGTCCGGGGAAAATCCGTCGATTGCAAAGTCCATATTTCGTGCATGTTTTCCCCTCGTTTTCATATGAATTGCACCTGCATTCATAATTTCACCAAGACTAGTGGAATTTGTTAGAAATAATCCCTATGTCTATTCTTGGTGATGGTGTTTGATTCAAAAAGATGCAACATGTTGACGGTAAAATTGGACCATAAGGACCGTCAACAAGACCCCCACACTTAGCTCTTTGCTCGTCCTCGAGTAAAGGTGGGAGCGTAAGTTGAGAGATCTCTCCCCTTAGAGACCTGCACACATGTTATTACAAGCCACACCGTTTTACTTGTGAACATGACGGTGGCTAACATGCATTCTTGGATGATTGATAAGTGGAACAGCTCATGACTCAAGTCACTATACTTTTGCTCACTAAGCACCTTGGGTTTTTGAAAGTTTTGAAAATAAACAACATGACTCCCGCTCCTCTTCGATTCTCTTGAATCGCTCAAAAAGTGTTTTCCTCACCAAGGCATTGTGTTGCCTCTCTTTTTCCTACTTCTTAGGCTTGTATGTGGAGCTCGGTAGGGAATGAGAGAGGCATACTTGTATCACAAATATTGCTAAGCCAAAAGAAAGGATCCATGGAGAAGCCAAGTCATGTAACCTTGATCAAGAAGTGCGTGTGTGTATGGATATGAAAAAGTGACAACTCCTATTGCAATTGGCCTCTCTTTATTTTGCATTTTCGAGACATGGCTATCTTTTTATTTTCTTTCTTTTCTTTTCTTGCTCTATGCTTGAGCATCTCTTTTCTTCTCTCTTTTTCATTGCTCATCTTTGTGAGCTTTCTTTTCATTGCTCATCCGTGTGAGCTTTTTTTTTTTTTTTTTTTTTTTTTTTTTTTTTTTTTACATAGCCATGTCTCGTTTATGCGTGATTGAGAGAGAGAGAGAGGTAAAAAGAGGTGCAAATGAGGAGTGTCTTTATTTTGGTGGGGTGCTAGCTCCTAGTGTAGGAGTTCAGCCCTTTTTTTTTTTTTTTTTTTTTTTTTCTCGGTGGAGTGTACGTGATCTTGATCAAGAGAGCATGACAAGTTTCTCTCTAGGGTCACTCAATTTTGGTAAAGCTCATTACAATCACAAGCAGCATATGTATGTAAGTTTTGCAAGGTATGATCATCATATGGCATTGGTAGGAATTTTTGTATCAAGAGAGGAGCATGAAGCCATGATATTTTTGTTTTGTGAAATAAAATTCCCAAGGACTCGGTAAGCTAAGCATAAGATCATTTCGTCGAGCCATATCACACTTGCCAATAATCTAGAAAAACATGGGTCCTATGGATTTGATTATTTGTTCACAGGCAAGTGGTGATGAAGCGAGTAATAAAAAGTGTGCAAGATCATCATGAGAGCATTAGGGAGAGACTTGGGAAAAGGTATTCAAAAGAAATCTTCCCAAGTTTTAGTTGGTCAAGTTTTGGTAATTGTTTTTCGCGTCTCGTAATGAACTTGACAAATAAAGTAGGCGAAAAGGAAGTGTGGGAAACAAACTCAAGTGCCACGAGGAAGCAGGGCTGAGTGGGACCCACCAGGGTTCGGCCGAACCACCCTTGTGGGTTCGGCCGAACCGGCCTCGGGCCCCCCGCTGCTCTCGTTTCGCAGGTTGTGTTTGTGTTGTTTTCCTCGTGATGTTTCTGCGCGCTACGCATGTGTTTGTCTTTGCTTTCCGCGATGTCCCCCCCACACTTGCCTTTTTGCCTCGTTTTCTTCAAAATAGACAAAGATATTTCGAAACAAAACTTGCTCTACCGGTAAGGGAAGACCGGGGAGCACTAATATGATTAAAAATTTAAAAGAGCAGGCGCATTGCAATCTTGAGGAATTGAAAAAAAATGATAATAAAGTGCTCATGGGAAATGATGAACGCGGGAAGGTTCATTTTAAACGTCGTATTCGTCCTCCTTCCCCGCGTCCTTGAAGAGACGCTTGATCTTGGAGTTGGTGCTGCGGCGATGGCTCGCCCGGGCATCCTTCAAGTCTTCAATAGCGTCTTTGATCTCCGCGACATTATCACGTAGGCGTTCATGGGCTTCGCGGAGATCAACGTGTTTAGCGAGGAGGATTTGGTAGGGGCTTTTTTTAGGAGTTTTCTCCTCCTCGCTTTCATACATTCCCCCTGCCCTCTTGATGGGAGAGGGAGAGAGACGCCTCCTTATCCTTTTAGGAGGAGTGTCGCCCACGGATTCGCGGCGTCTCTCTTTTCCGCCGAGGTGAGCGGCGGGATGAGCTGCTTTCCGCCACCGCGGATTCCCTTGATCTTGAACCTCTCGCCGGGCTTCTTGATGGGGCTAGGCAGGTTGCGCCCTCATATTGATGGTGCACCACCTGCCCGCTCTTGGTAGCGAGGGTGCCGACGTACTTCTCTCCGGGAGGGAGAGCGTTGTCGGCGGCGTCGGCGTTCTTCTTCTTGGGGGTAGATTTCCCTTCTTTTGGCGAGGTGCCACAGCAGCGGGAGAGCTCTTGGAGGGTGTTCTTGCTGCTGTGGGTGGAGGTTCAATAGCGAGCGGTAGATCATGGATCATCAAGGCTTGCTCGCTGGGAATGGAGACATGATCAAGGATGTCTTCGAGGCCGACTTGGCGGCAAAGCTCGCCGGTGGTGACGGAGACGTCGAGGCTTGGGATGCTACCGTCCATGGTGCTGGGCAAAAGCTTTTTTTTTGTGCGAAAAGGACAAGGTGGAAGAAAGGTGCAAGGGAAAGATGAAAGAAAACACCTTCATTTATAGATAAAAGCATGGAAAGAATTAATTTGATTTTTCCCGCAGCATGGAAGGCACTAAGCGTGGAGATTTGATCTTGTGACCGTTGGAGACAAAAGATGAAAGAAAAAAGTGACCGTTTGGGGTTCAGTATCGGTTCGGCCGAACCAGCAAGGGGGTTCGGCCGAACCGTAGTGGGCCCCTCTCGGTCCCCTTCTTTTTCTCGGTTGATTGCTTGCTAAAATTATTTCAGGGAAAGAGATACTACGGGATATAGATAAGAAAGAGCTATCATGAGAGGAAATTTAAATTAATCAAGTGCATGACATCAAATTCTTTATCTTTATCGGGCTCGAAATAAATTTTAAGGCGCCGACCATTTACCTTAAATATTTTACCTTCGTCGTCTTGAAGTGTGATTGCTCCATGTGACGAGGTGTCAATAACCGTGTATGGTCCGTCCCATTTACTTCTTAATTTTCCATGCCCGAAGAGTTTCACCCGTGAATTGAATAGCAAGACCTTATCTCCAACCTTAAATACCTTTATCTTTATCTTTTTGTCGTGCCACCTTTTTGTCCTTTCTTTGTATATAGCTGAGTTGTGGTAAGCTTTGTCTCTCCATTCTTCTAACTCAGCTATCTCCATTTTTCTTTTGCGTCCGGCACCATTAAAGTCCATGTTCCATTTCCGGATGGCCCAATACGCTCGGTGTTCCATCTCGACGGGTAAATGACATGTTTTCCCGTACACGAGCTGGTATGGGGACATGCCTATGGGTGTCTTGTATGCTGTACGGTATGCCCATAGTGCATCGGGTAGCTTGTCCTTCCATCCCTTCCCCATTTCTCGTTACGGTCTTTTGCAGGATCCGCTTGATTTGCTTGTTTGAGGTCTCGGCCTGCCCACTCGGTTTGAGGGTGGTATGGAGTAGCGATATTATGCCTTGAGCCAAGTTCTCTTAGGAAGCTTCGGAAGGTCTTATCAATGAAGTGAGACCCTCCGTCGCTTATCACTAGCTTCGGTGTTCGAAACCTTGGGAAGATAATTTCGTGGAACATCCGGCGAGCATGCTTGGCATTTGCGGCCCTGCAAGGCATTGCTTCCACCCACTTAGACACGTAGTCTACCGCCACCAAGATGTATTCGCAGTCATGTGACTTGGTGAACGGTCCCATGAAGTCAATGCCCCATACGTCGAAGAGCTCGACTTGTAAATTGTAATTGAGGGGCATTGCATCTCTTGCCGTGATGCCTCCAACTTTTTGACATTCCGGGCATCGCTCGACAAATTCCTTTGTGTCTTCGTACATGGCTGGCCAAAAGAAGCCACTTTGCCATATCTTGGCTCCGTGTACGAAACACGCCGTAGTGTCCCCCGTATGGCGATGCATGGCACTTCTCAATGATTCGTGTGCTCTCGGGTATGGGCACACATCGCCTTAGCAATCCATCGGCGCAGACACGGTAAAGGAAGGGCTCTTCCCATAAGTGACGGCGACTCTCATAGATGAGTCGTTTCTTGCTCTTTCCAGGTGGTACGTACCCCGTTGCCATGAAGTTCACAATGTCGGCGTACCATGGATGTGAGTCCCTCACTAGGAGCAGCATGTCATCGCGTAGGAAATCATTGATGGGTAATTCCTGCAGGTTAGTGAATTGTATACGCGACAAATGATCCGCCACGGAATTTTCTACTCCTTTCTTATCACGGATTTCTACATCAAACTCTTGGAGTAGAAGAACCCATCGTATCAAACGAGGTTTAGCATCCTTCTTATTGAGCAAAAACTTTAAAGCAGCATGATCGGTGTAAACAATGACTTTTGCTCCAATCAAGTAGGATCTAAACTTATCAAAAGCAAAAACAACAGCAAGGAGCTCTTTTTCAGTGGTAGTGTAATTTAACCGAGCTCCAGCCAAGGTTTTGCTTGCATAGGAGATTGCATGATGCTTTTTATCTCTAGTTTGGCCAAGAACAGCCTCCACAAGCAAAATCACTAGCATCACACATTATCTCAAAAGGCAGCGTCCAATCGGGGGTTGGATAATTGGCGCCGAGATGAGTGCATTCTTAAGGGTAGTGAAAGCAATCATGCATTCATCAAGTAAACTCAAAGGGTGCATCCTTCGCAAGCAGATTTGTAAGGGGTCTAGCAATTTGAGAGAAATCTTTGATAAACCGACGATAGAACCCCGCATGTCCTGCAAAGCTGCGAATGCCCCTAACATTCACAGGAGGTGGAAGCTTTTCTATAACTTCTAATTTAGCTTTGTCCACCTCTATCCCCCTTTCGTAAATCAAATGCCCCGTAACTATGCCTTCTCTAACCACGAAATGGCATTTCTCCCAATTGAGCACTAAATCATTTCCTTGACAACGTTGCAAGACTTTGTCTAAATTTTCTAAACAATGATCGAAGGTTTTTCCATAAACAAGAGAAATCATCCATGAATACTTCCATAATCTCTTCGATCATGTCGTAAAAGATAGACATCATGCAACGTTGAAAAGAAGCAGTGCATTGCAAAGCCTAAAAGACATTCGTCGATAGGCGTAAGTTCCATAGGGGCATGTGAAAGTGGTTTTACTTTGATCGTCGGGATGGATGGGGATTTGATGATATCCCGAATACCCATCAAGGAAACAAAAGAAAGAATTATTTGCCAGCCTGCTCCAACATCTCATCGATGAAGGGCAGCGGAAAATGATCCTTCTTTGTAGCCTTGTTAAGTTTTCGGTAATCTATGCACATCCTCCATCCCGTGACGGTGCGTTGAGGGATCAACTCATTTTTGTCATTATGGACGACCGTCATTCCTCCTTTCTTGGGTACGACCTGCACCGGACTCACCCACTCGCTGTGTGGAACAGGATAGATAATGCCAGCATGTAAAAGTTTTAAGACCTCCTTTTTAACGACCTCCCGCATCGCATTGTTCAACCTCCTTTGAGGTTCCCTAGATGGTGTACTATCGGGGTCTATGGGAATGCGATGGGTGCAAAGAGCAGGGCTGATTCCCTTGAGGTCTCCAAGCGAGTACCCAAAAACGGAGTGATGTTTTTCTAGCACGGCTAAGAGTTTTGCAGCTTTCCTCTTCCGAAAGCTTGTCACTTATGATGACAGGGGTTTCGGGATTTCCGTGAAGAAAAACGTAGCGCAAGCCTCGGTGGAAGAGTTTTGAGCTCTACGGGAGGTGGCGTAGGTGTAAAAGTTTCTGGCAGCTCAAAAGTTTCCGCCGAATCATCCTCTTCTAAAATGAAATCAAGAGCATCTTCATCCAAGGATGATTCGGGGTTTTCATGAGGAAAAATTGCCATAACCTCCTCCATGCATTCTTCTTCCACCAGCGCTCCTCGGCAAAAGAGTTTTGTGCATGAATGATAGGAAGAGAAAAAGTTTTCTTGCCGAGGGTGAAGTCTAAGGTTCCTCGAAGGTGATATCCCTAAGAAAAGCTTTTCTATGGGATGACCGACCAAAACATCGAAATCCAGGATTCCGAAAACGTGAAAGTCCAAGGAAACCTCTCGCTTCATTACGCTTAATGCAAACATCTCTAATGATCCCCAAACTCTCAAAATTGCCCCGTGGGGCTTTAAGGAGTTTGTCGAAGGTGCCCATGTCTCGTTTCCAAATAAAGTTGAAGCAAAAGATTCGGACATGATGTTGGCACCTACTAGAGGATTATAGGGAACATCTACCATTACTCCCCGAATTGAGCCACGAATGGTTGATCTAGGATGATCAAGTCGAAGAACTTCCGAAGAAAGTTCGTTTTCCATCAACCATTCATCGCTCATAATTGCTGTCAACTTCCGAACAGTTTTTAAGAGAAGAGATTTTTCAATAGGTTCGGGGTTGGTGCAGGGAGTGCTGGTTTCTTTTGATAGGAGTAGTTCAAGGTGTTTCCAAAATCTTCAAAAATTTCTTCCTTGAACTCAAATGGGAAATCAAGAGGTTCATCTTCCTCTATCATTGTTCTTGTGTTAGATGAGGACTCGAGTGCTAGGTGCTCCATCATGGGCACCAAGTGTTGTGTCTCTTGCACAACGAGTTCCTCATCTTCCGACTCCGGCTCTACGAGTAAGTCAGCGGAAAAGGTGTGTTTTCCACAATTCGATCCAAAAGTTCGTGTGCTTCCGCTATGGTCTTATGAGAAAAAGATCCACCCGCGGCCGTGTCAAGATAAAGTGCGGTATTGTTGCTCAATCCCGAATAAAAGTGTTGTAATAAAACGGGTTCGGGAGCAATAATTCTGGTCCGGAGTCCGTTAGAGAACGAACCGAATCCATGACGCACTTAAGGTTTCCTTTTCTTCTTGTCGAAAGCCTATTATTTCCGCTCGTAGAGAAGTGATACGAGATACGGGGAAGAATGCTAGACAAAATTTGTCTCGCAATTCTTTCCAATCACCGTTCACTCTCTTAGCGGTGTAAGTGTACCATTGCTTCGCCTTCTCATTGAGAGAGAAGGGAAACAACTTCCACTTCAATGTTTCTTGTGTCATGCCATGGATCAATCGGCATGAACACAAATGTTCAAACTCTCGCAAGTGTTCATAAGGATTTTCATGTTTAAAACCCGAAAAGGATAAACCTCTAATCATCGAAATGTAATCGGGGAGAACTCATAGCCAGGTGAAGAAATAGGT
This sequence comes from Chloris gayana, assembly GCA_031894775.1. NCBI lineage: Eukaryota > Viridiplantae > Streptophyta > Magnoliopsida > Poales > Poaceae > Chloris > Chloris gayana. Next base: position 15,345 of record JAUNZO010003009.1, on the reverse strand, counting down.
TGTGATGATGATGGTGGCTCTAAGAGTTCACCCCGTGGAGTGGAGAAAGATTGGATGGTTGGGTGTGACTCCATGATATGTTTTTGTGAAATTTTGAATGTAAGAAAAATAAATAAAAACAGAACGGTAAGTAAGATAGATTACGAGGGCAAACCTGATTCGTTACAAAGATAACAACCGTTCCCCGGCAACGGCGCCGTAAATGCTTGTTGGTATTTCTTACGTCACGAATGAATCCGCAAGCGCACGGAATACCGTTGTAGCACTTCACCCGGAGTATTCCAAGGTATCGTATTTATATCCGCAGGGAACAGAGTATTTCTGCAACAAGGTTAGTTTACCCAAGGACAACCAAGACAACGTAGCAAAATAGGGTCGAGAGGGTGACTCTTATCTATTTATCCTTTAAAGGTAGACGAACGCAAGCTAGACTTGTTTACTTCGGGCACCGTCTTAGGCTTGGTCTCGCCAAGCCACTCCGGTCTACGAAAGCTCTACTATGTACCCGAACGTGGAGGGTTCCTTTGGATGACAGGGCTGTCACTTCCTGCCACCTACCTCTACAAACCGTGGGGCACACAAGCAAACAAAGGCGATCTCCAGCTCGAGACACCACGTCTATGCTATTGACCACTACTCTAGCCTCGGCCTAGAACCGAGTTCGTAAAGCTAGAGTACTTCTTGCGAAGCGATGATCCCGTAAACAAGTATAACAAGAATTACGTCTAACACAAAGATATGTCACGATAGATAAGTAGATCACCACGTATAAATCACCAAAAAGAGTGTTTACACGCCAAGGTAAAAGAAAAGGAAATACTACTCCACTTTGCAAAAGGGAGGAACACTCCTTCCTCTTCCTTGCCCTCTCTCCTATTCTACTAAAATACAAGAGGCCCTTGGCCTAAGGATGAGAGTTTTGTCTTGTATCTTGATGTTGGTGGTGTGTTGAGAGAGGGGGTGTAGCCCTTTATTTATAGCCTTGGAAGGTCGGCAACTTGGAGGCGGTTCCGGACGTCGGTGGCATTAATTGCAGGTAGAACCGACCTCCGTACGTCGGTGACAAACCGCCGGAGAAAGATGGGCCGGGGGGCCCACTCGTCGGCTCGGCCGAACCCACTAGGGTGGTTCGGCCGAACCGGTCCGGATTCCCCCGGGCTTGATTCTTCTCTCGGTGCCTTCCCCGGCTGTGTACTCGGCCCAATCCACTTGCTTGGTTTGATGTTGAGGCTCTGTTTTGTGGTTTTGGGCTTTTGGACTATATTCTTTAGTCCGGGAAAATCCGTCGATTGCAAAGTCCATGTTTCGTGCATGTTTTCCCTCGTTTTCATATGAATTGCACCTCGCATTCATAATTTCACCAAGACTAGTGGAATTTGTTAGAAATAATCCCTATGTCTATTCTTGGTGATGGTGTTTGATTCAAAAAGATGCAACATGTTGACGGTAAAATTGGACCATAAGGACCGTCAACAACGAGTTGGAAGAAGTAGATATAGGGGATGGAGACAAGCCTCGGCCGACATATATTAGCAAGAAATTGTGTAAAGAAGTAAGAGATGAATTAGTGGCCTTGTTGAAAGAGTATAAAGATTGTTTTGCTTGGGATTATAGCGAGATGCTCGGACTCAGCCCGATCGATCGTTGAACATCGGTTGCCCACCAAGCCCGGATATCGGCCATACAAGCGGGGGCTCGGAAAATTGACCCTAGGTATTATGAAGCCGTCAAAGAAGAGATTATCAGATTATATGAGGCCGGCTTCATTAGGCCATGCCGATATGCAGAGTGGGTTTCCGATATTGTGCCGGTGGAAAAGAAAAATGGAAAGATGCGGGTCCGCATTGACTTCGTAAATTTGAATAAGGCAACTCCGAAAGATGAGTACCCAATGCCAAACGCCGACTTGTTAGTTGATGCAGCCGCCGGCAACAAAATTTTGAGCTTTATGGATGGAAATGCTGGGTACAATCAGATTTTTATGGCCAAGGAAGATATATCGAAGACGGCGTTTAGATGCCCCGGGGCGTTGGGACTATATGAGTGGGTTGTCATGACCTTCGGACTAAAAAATGCTGGTGCTACATATCGGAGGGCCATGAATTTTATATATCACGATTTAATCGGCCGATTGGTGGAAATTTATATTGATGATGTCATGGTGAAATCAAGATCGGTTGGGAGTCATGTGGCTGATCTCGGAGAAGTGTTGAAGAGGACAAGACAATACGGCTCGAAGATGAACCCGCTCAAGTGTGCGTTTGGCGTCTCAACTGGACAATTTCTGGGGTTTATTGTGCATGAAAAGGGAATTGAAGTCGGCCCTAAGAGTATTGATTCTATCGGAAAATTGGAACCGCCGACGAACAAGACGAAGCTCCAGTCCCCGATCGGCAAGATTAATTTTATTAGGCGATTTATCTCAAACTTGTCCGGTCGACTTGATGTGTTTACGCCATTGTTGAAACTCAAAGCCAATCAAGAATTTCGGTGGGAGCCGATCCATCAAAAGGCTTTAGAAGATATCAAGAAATATTTGGTGTCCCCACCGGTGATGGTTCCGCCAAAGCCAGGCACACCCTTTAAGTTATATTTATCGACCGATGATAGGTGCATCGGCTCAGCATTGACTCAGGAACAGGAGGGAAAAGAGCGGGTCATATTTTATCTCAGCCGCAAATTGATTGACGCAGAAACACGGTATCCGGAGGTGGAAAGGTTATGTCTCTGTTTGTATTTTTCATGCACAAAATTAAGGCATTATCTCGTTGGCCGAAGAGTGTACTCGTCGTTTGCCAGGCCGATGTCGTAAAATATATGCTATCGGCTCCGGTCCCCAAAGGCCGGTTGGGCAAATGGATGTTGGCAATTGCGGAGTTTGATTTAGGCTATGAATCGGCCAAAGCAAGTAAAAGCACAAGTATTGGCTGACTTAATAGTGCAACACGGTGAACACTCGGCCGGATACGTTGAACCAGTGCCATGGACGGTATTCTTTGATGGTTCAATTTGCAAGGAAGGAAGTGGAATCGGCTTGGTCGTTGTGTCGCCTCGGGGGCAATACGTGGATACTCTATTACAGTAGAGGCGCACACCAACAACCAAGTCGAATACGAGGCAGTATTAAAAGGACTGGAATTACTCATCGATGCCGGGGCTGATTTTGTGGAAATTTTCGGGGATTCCTTGTTGGTTGTGAGTCAGCTGGCCGATGAGTATGAGTGTAAAGATGAAATATTGTTGCAATATCATAGAAAGTGCCGAAGTTAATGAAAAGGTTCAAGTGTGTTAAAGTCAGCCATATACCAAGAGAGCAGAACTTTGAAGCAAATAACTTGGCTCGGCTTAGCATCCGGATATCGGCTCGCCGAAAACAGTTTAGAGATAGCTGATATTGAAGAAGCCGATTGGCGTACGGAAATTCGAAATTTTTTGAGCAATCCATCCCAACCTACAGATAAGAAGATAAGATATAAAGCCTTGAAGTATGTGCTGTTGGATGATCAATTATTTTTCAAGACAATTGATGGGGTACTTCTCAAATGTATTGATGATACCGAAGCCAAAGTGGTAATGAGCGAAGTACATGATGGGATTTGTGGAACGCATCAATCGGCCCATAAAATGAAGTGGCTGCTAAGGCGAGCTGGTTATTACCGGCCGACAATGTTGGCCGATTGTTTCAAATATTATAAGAGTTGCAAAGATTGCCGTAAATTCGGGCCTATACGAGAGGCGCCCGCATCGGCTATGAATCCAAGTAATCAAACCTTGGCCATTCGGAGGTTGGGCCATGGATATGATCGGCCGGATAAATCCAAAGCATCGAGCAAAGGGCATCGGTAAATGGTCGCCTAATTGGGAAGGACCTTATTTGATTAGCCGATCGGCACCGGGTAATGCATATATTTTGAAAGAGTTAGAAGGGGAAGAATTCGGCCAAGCACTTAATGGAAAGTATTTGAAGCAAGTATTATCCTAGTATTTGGATTAACTCATAGTGTTCGGCCTAAAAGAGACTACAGCCGATGTCGATGCACATCGCTTGAGACGGCCGATACCGAGAGTATCGCCTTTAGCCCAAAAAATATATGAAAGTAAGACAGAGGAAGTCACCGATAAATTAGCCGATGTTTGAACATCGCCTTCGCATGGCCGATATGATTGTATATCGCCCTTAGTGCAAAAAAAATGTTTACAACCAAAACTTTGTTCAAAGTCCTATTACACCTAAGCATAGTCAACGGCCTCGCCGCGGGACAGAAGTCTTGGACAGCAGATAGTGCGCGGGCCAGCGTGGAGTCGAGTTTGGCCATGACCAATAGGTCATCCTCGATGGGGCCGACATCGCCTTGCGCCGCGGCGACCATCTTCTCGGCCGTTTGAATGGCTTCGTCCGTCGTCTTCTGCCGAGCCGCCACATCGGCCGACAACCGTGCAATAGTAGCTTCCAAGGCCGCCGCCGCCTCCTCCTTGAGAGCCGTAGATGCTCTCAAATCGGCAATCTCCCGGTTGATTGCTTGCAGCTCATCCTCGCCGATTTGAGAGTTGCTCTTGCATCTCCCGGGTCTTCCGGACCTCCTCCTCGCAGCGCTTGATGGAGTTATCGGCAAGTAACGCAGCTTGCCGCTGCTCCGCATGGCGAGCCAAACGCCGCCGGGCACGAGTGAAGTCCATTTGCCAATACTCCATGTATGCCACGCGATGCGAGCATCGCGCACATCCTCCGGGAGCTCAGTCCGGACCTCCAAGTACCGGGCCCTTATGGGTTGTGCGTCGGCCACCAAGCGGTCAACGTAAGAGGCCTCAAGCCCGCGCGCGATTTCGGCCATGGTGGTAAAACCGGAAGCCGATACCAAAATCGGCGCAGACGAGGGAAGCCGAGCGCCCGAAATACCAAGAGAAATAAAGTGAAGTTAATGAACAGCGGCGAATCAAAAGGAAGATAGTAAAAACAAACCCGTGAAGCATCGATACGAAGCGGCCGGACGTCTATTGGCCGCGCCATGGAACCCACAGTTCATGTGTTCCGATCAGCTCTCGGCCGGCCGATCCTCCTTCTCCAGCCGACATCCTCGGAGGCAGCATCGTGCATATGTCCAGCTTGTTCTGTTTCGGCGGGCTCATCGGCAGTGCTCATCGGCAGCAGTATTTACAGGAGAAGCCGCGGGCGGTTCCCGGCCGGCCGGTTCTTCGACAAGAATGGTGCCTTGTTCAAAATCGGCGGCGATTTCGAAGACGCAGCCGATCCAAGCGAGTTGGGCTCTCCGTGGGATTTGGATCGGCCCGGCTTGGTGTGACTTCGGGATCCGGAGCCGTTTGAATCGGCCTTTCGGGTGTCGGCGTCCCGGCCCGTGGAGGAGTCGACAGCGAATCGGCCTATCGGTGTTGGAGTCCTGGGCCCGAGGAGGAAGAACCGCCGATTCCCGCTAAGAACTCATAGTTAGACAAGCATGAAAAGTGAAAAAAGGGATCGGCAATCATGCGATAATAACCCGACGCGGCGGAGAAGGTTCACCGAAATAATCCGGGTCGGACGGGCGCACAGTGCCGCTTCACCAGCCGCGCGGTGTCGCTTTGGGGCTTGAATCGGCCCCGCAGCTTGGCACATTGGCCTTCCTCTTGCCGGGGGCGGCCGTTTTTGTCTTGGCCTTGCGGACAGCCGGTGCCCTCGACTCATCGCCGCAAGAGCTTGGGCGGGAGTGCGATCGGTGAAGCCGATATTTGGAGCAATTGGGCTCGGCATCAAGTATGCAATTGGCCGGCCACCGATACTCGGGTCGGCGGCTCCTCCGTGTCCGACTAAAAAAGAATATACAAGGGTGAGCATTTGGAGCGGCCGATTTCGTCAACAAAATCGGCCTTATAAAAATAAATCGGCCGCACGTACCTCGGCGAAAGCTTCCGTCAGACTAAGCCGGAGAAGAAGGAGGCGGTGTTCCGGCCGCGGAGGTGCCGGTTCCATTCGCCCCACCAACGGTCGAAAAGGCGGGTACTCCGAGGCGCCGGGAAAATCCGGTTAAGTCGCCGGTGACGACATCGGCGGTGCGACCGACGAGCCAATTCCACCGGATGGCGTTGTCGACGATAGATCGCGCCTTTATTTGCCCCACATAGAAGAGGCCGGGGGCAATCGGCCGAAACCGAGTTGGCGGGCCGCCACCGACGGGTGGTAGAACTCATAGGAGCAGTAAAGCCTTGCTCCCGGCAATGAGTCCCGTCGGCAGCAGACAGGGGCGGAGGCAGGTGGTAAAGATCTTGACCGCTTCCGCGTCGGCCGTCGGGAAGGTGGGGTCGATCAGGAAAGGAGTGTCATACCCCTTCTCGAAGAAATCAATGTACGGGTACCAATCCGTACTTTCGTTGTTGAGGCCCTTGTAGAGGGCGGCGAACCAATATGCCAAGGTGTCATCCGACATGGCCGCCCCGGTGCCATGGACAACGCTTCCCCGAAAGAGATACATCGGCTGGATCGGGGCGTGGCCGATTCGGCATGATTGCCGGGGAAGGTGAGGACACCGAGGTCCGGATCGATGGCCTTGGTGGTATGAAGGGACAACCACATTTGGATGAACCACCAAGGGCCTCCCGGGTTCTTGACCGATCGGCCGGAGCGCAACTCCACCGAGACCTGGTGAAGGAGGAGGTAGGCCGATCCCGGAAGATACTTGCCCATAGGGAGGGCATGGCTGTCGGCCAGCACATCGGCCATCGGCAGAAGTTGTTTGTGGGGCTTACGCTGACCCCACGAAGAAAAAGTGGTCAAGCCACATGTTGAGGAAGGCAACGTGCTCGCGGCGATCGACCGAGCCGTGCCCTTTGTTGTAGGTCCGGATGTAGTTCTTCCAACCCCCGGTGTCCTTAGGGTTGATCCGATGGGAGGACTTAATGCGGATGGCGTCCGGGGTGGCCTCCGCCGTGATATTCAAATCGGCCAACATGACCGTGTCCAGGAGGGTCATGGTAGCCGGCCGTGGCCGAACATGAAACAGCTTCAAGGCATCCGACCGCAGGTAAGAAGCTGCCACCAGCAACGGTTCGTTCTTGTGGTGATCGGCCAAAGAGAGTTTGATGGCGTGGGCAATGCCGATATTGGCCCAACCTTGCCGATGGACGGCCGATACTCGGTTATACCAATCGCGCCATCCGGCGACGGGAGTCGGCCATGACCTAAAACTATTGGCCCACTCGGTCGGTAAAGGAGACTCGTTGCCGAAACGGGACCCGGTTCGTTTCGGCACGGATGAGATCTGTGGGGTCGGGATCACCCATGGGGCCCAAAAGGAAGTGAGTGGGGATATTGGATGGGATGGCGACTTGGTTCCGGATCTCCTAAAAACAAGGAATAGGGCTAAAATGAGAAACGGAACGGAAAGGAAATAGATCGTGAAAATGAACAAGAACAAGAACATGAAGAAAATTGCAAAGGTAGAAAAGAGAGATGCTCGAATGTACATTACCTCCGGAACGGCGTTGGTGGTAGCGACGACGCGGTCGGCAGGCGGCAGCCAGCAAGCAGCAAGCAACAAGCAGGATTCATGGTCGCCGGAGGAGAAAAGACGGCGGCGGCGCGGTGAAAGGTTGAAAGGGCTCGAGAAGGCAAAGGTCGCTAGGATAGATGAAGACGAAAGCCAAGGAGAGGAAACAGATGGGAATGACCAGGGGTGGCCTTGGGTTTTATGGAGAAGTGACGGGCAGTAAAACCGGCGCGGTAAAAGAGGATAAATCGGTCCGACGCATGCGTTGCATACCCCGCACCGGGGGACATGTGTTGACGCCGGTTTTTGACCAAGGGACCCATTGTCGCCGACTATAGGTCAAAAGAAGGTCTGGTGAGCGTAAGGCCGACGGCCGCTTGGGAGAGTAAAAGGCGCGTACCTCCCGGGAATCGTGCGCGAACACCAACGGATGAGCATAACATTGATGGGCCCGGCCCACGTTGTAAAATTAGGAATAATAGTTTAATTTTGGAAAAAGATCTTAGTCAGTTAGGAAATCGGCCCGAAGAGGGTCCGAGTAGGATTCTTTGTGCCGAGTATAAATACATACTCGGATGTAACATGTAAACTCGATTCACATCCAATACAATTTTCGGCGCATCGCCAAACCCTAATTTTCTCGTCAAGTTTTACCGTTTTCGCGCGGGATCTTCGGGGCTCCGGTCGACGACACGTTGGCTTGATAAGGTAATTATGTTGTCTAGTTCTCGGCGCATTGTTCGTAATTAGATGGCTTAATTGCTAGTTATCCGGCGACCAAATCTGTCCCTAATCGTCGTAGTGAGTATCGGCCGGATGAGTCAAGTCGACCTGGTCCGGCTCGTGGTGGAGGTAGTTTGACTTGTCCCGCCTCCCCGTTCTAGTCTTTGCTCACAACGCCGATTGGTCCAGATTTGGTCGTTCGAGTCACAAGTAACCGCTATAAAAGTTCTTTTACATCTTGGCCGATTCGACCGTGCAGATTCAGCTTGACGTGTCCCGTGTTTGCCTTTGCGATAGTTGACTTGTCCTAGGCGCATACAGCCGATTGGCTAGGATGTAGATTTACTTTCATAGTTAAGGCGTTTATGATTGTGCTTGTCCTGAATCGGCCGGGCGTGCGCGGCCGTTAGATCTGGTCCAGCCGCGTGCCATCGCTTGACTTGTCCCGTTGGAGCGACCGGTCGATTTGGGATCTCGTGTGGTTGTATTTGTCTTACTGTTCTTTCGGAGTGTTTAGCCGATTGCTTATCACGTTCATTAGCTGTTTTATGTTCAATTAGTACCAAATCTGTTAAAGCTGCTTTTTGAACCCGAGTTATTAGTATGATTTTATTGATCATCATTATACATTTAGATAGATCTAAATAATTCACTACTATAATCAATGGCAAAATCGGCCGGATGCCTGATCGGCCGATTTACTCGATCTAATTGATGATTAAACCATCTTCTTGCTATCAAATTAATCACATCCCATTAATAATTACCTTGTTTACATTTTATCCGATAATGCATCCCTGCAAAGTCTTAATGATGTGATCGTTTATCGACGGAATCGGCTGCTAGCCACCGATCGCATGATTATAGCGTCGGCCGATTTCAGTATCGTTTGTATCGCAGTTCGTTTGCCTGGCATTTAATACATAAATGGATGGGCCGTGCTGCTCCCAGCCGATGGCCGATTTTGTCTATCTTACGCCGTAATCGGCCACGGCCGCACATCGGTCTATCCGGGCCGATGACCTGGAATTTTACACCTTTTATTGTCTTTGTTGGTTTGCAGGAAAACCATCCGGCACGCACCAGCCGCACACGAGAATCGGCGAGCCGAGCCGGTCCGTTGGGAGCACAGGACCCCGCATCGCCCGGGTTTCGGTGGACTCTCCGGACAGCGGTGTGTTGGCGACTTTTGACGTCAACGGGACAACGATATACTGCACGGGCCAGCATGGAGTCAAGTTTGGCCATGACCAACAGGTCGTCTTCAACGGGGCCGACATCAGCATGCGCCGCGGCAACCATCTTGTCGGCCGCTTGGATTGCCTCGTCCGTCGCCTTCCGTTGAGCCTCCACATCAACCGACAGCTGTGCAATGGTGGCTTCCAAGGCCGCCGCCTCCTTCTCCTTGAGAGCCGCCGATGCTCTCAAATCGGCAATCTCCTTGTTGATTACCTGCAGTTCATCCTGCCGATTTGAGAGTTGCTCTTGCATCTCTTGGGTCTTGCGGGCCTCCTCCTCGGAGCGCTTGATGGAGTTCTCGGCGAGTAACGCAGCTTGCCGCTGCTCCGCGTGGCGAGCCGTACGCTGCCGGGCACGGATGAAGTCCATTTGCCGCACTCCATGTATGCCACACGATGCGCAGCATCGCGCACATCGTCCGGGAGCTCGGTCCGGACCTCCAAGTACCGGGCCGGTATGGGGTGGGCGTCGGCCACCAAGCGATCAACCGAAGAAGCCTCAAGCTCGCGCGCGATTTCGGTCATGGTGATGAGACCAGAGGTAGATACCAAAATCGGCGCAGGACGAGGGAAGCCGAGCGCCCGAAATACCAAGAGAAATAAGATGAAGCTAATGATTAGCGGCGAATCAAGGAAGAAATAGTAAAAAAAAATAGACCCGCGAAGCATCAATGCGAAGCGGCCGGACGTCCATCGGCCGTGCCATTGAACCCACGGGTTCGTGTGTTTCAAGCAGCTCTCGGCCGGCCGATCCACCGTCACCAGCCGACATCTTCGGAGGTGGCATCGGGCGACGCTCCGCCGGCTGGCTCATCGGCAGCAGGTGCCTTCGGGAGAAGCCGCGGGCGGCTCCCGGCCAGCCCGATTCTTCGTCGGCAGCGGTGCCTTTGGGAGGAGCCGTGGGCGACACGGGGCCAGCTTGTTCAGCCTTCGGCGGCGGCCTCGGGAGACGCAGGCCGATCCGAGTGAGTTGGGCTCTCCGTAGGGTTCGGATCGGCCCGGCTTGGTACAACTTCGGACTCCGGAGCTGTTTGAGTCGGCCTTCGTGCGTCGGCGTCTTGGCCCGTGGAGGAGTCGGCGAACGGATCGGCCTATCGTGCGTTGGCGTCCGGGCCCGAGGAAGAGGGACCGCCGATTCCTGCTAAGAACTCATAGTTAGATGGCATGTTAAGTGAAAAGGAATCGGCGATCATGCAATAACAACCTCGACGCAACGGAGACGGTTCACCGTAGTAATCCGGGTCGGACGGGCGCACAGAGCTGCTTTAGCAGCGCGCGGTATCGCTTCGGGGCCCGAGTCGACCCCGCAGCTGGCACATTAGCCTTCCTCTTTTGAGGGCGGCTGTTTTAGTTTTGGCCTTGCGGGCAGCCGGCGCCCTCGACTCATCGCCGCAAATGCTTGAGCAGGAGTGCGGTCGGTGAAGCCGATATTCGGAACAATTGGGCTCGGCATTAAATATGCAATCGGCCGGCCACCGATGCTCGGGTCGGCGGCTCCTCCGAGTCCGACTGAAAGAGAATATACAAGGGTGAGCATTTGGAGTGGCCGATTTCATTTACAAAATCGGCCTTACAAAAATAAATCGGCTACACGTACCTCGGCGAAAGGTTCTCTCAGGACTAGGCCGGAGAAGAAAGAAGCGGTGTTCCGGCTGCGGAGGTGCCGGTTCCACTCGCCCCACCAACGGTCAAAAAGGCGGGTACTCCGGGCGCCGGGGAAAATCCGGCCAAGTCGCCGGTGACGACATCGGCGGTGCGGCCGACGAGCCAATTCCACCGAATGGCGTTGTCGACAGCAGCCCGCGCCTTTATCCGCCCCACATAGAAGAGGTCGGGGGCAACCGGCCGAAGCCGAGTTGGCGGGCCGCCACCGACGGGTGGTAGAATTCATAGGAGCAGAAGGCCTTGCTCCCAGCAATAAGTCCCGTCGGCAGCAGACGTGGGTGGAGGCAGGTGGTGAAGATCTTGACCGCCTCCCCGTCGGCCGTTGGGAAAGTTGGGTCGATCGGAAAAGGAGTGTCATACCCCTTCTCGAAGAAATCGATGTACGGGTACCAATCCGTACTTTCGTTGTTGAGGCCCTTGTAGAGGGCGGCGAACCAATACGCCAGGTTGTCATCCGACATGGCCGCCCCCGGTGCCATGGATAACGCTTCCCCGAAAGAGATGCACCGGCTGAATCGGGCGTGGCCGATTCGGCGTAGTTGCCGGGGAAGGTGAGCGCACCGAGGTCCGGATCGATGGCCTTGGTGGTATGAAGGGACAACCACATTTGGATAAACCACCAAGGGCCACCCAGTGTTCTTGACTCGATCGGCCGGAGCGCAACTCCACCGAAACCCGGTGAAGAAGGAGGTACGCCGACCCCGTAAGATACTTGCCCATGGGAAGGGCATAGCTGTCGGCCAGCCCTATCGGCCATCGGCAGAAAATTGTTTGTGGGGCTCACGCCGACCCCACAAAAGAAGAAGTGGTCAAGCCACATGTTGAGGAAGGCAACGTGCTCGCGGCGATCGACCGTGCCGTGCCCCTTATTGTAGGTCTCGAATGTAAACCTTCCAACCCCTGGTGTCCTTAGGGTTGATCCGGTGGGAGGACTTGATACGGATAGCATCCGGAGTGGCCTCCGCCGTGATATTCAGATCGGCCAACATGATCGTGTCCGTAAGGGTCACGGTAGCCGGCCGTGGCCGAACATAAAGCAGTTCAGGGCATCCGACCGGAGATAGCAAGCGGCCGCCAGCAACGGTTCATTCTTATGATGATCGGCCGTAGAAAGCTTGATGGCATGGGCGATGCCAATGTCGGCCCAACCTTGCAGATGGACGGCCGACACCCGGTTATACCAATCACGCCATCCCGCAACGGGGGTCGGCCATGACCGAAAGCCGTTGGCCCACTCGGCCGATAGTGGGGACTCGTTGCCGAAACGGAACCCGGTTCGTTTCAGCACAGTATGAGGTCCGTGGGGTCGGGATCGCCCATAGGACCCAAGAAGAAATGGGTCGGGATGTTGGACGGAATAGCGACTTGGTTCCGGATCTCCTAAAAACAAAAAAAATAGGGCTAAAATGAGAAGCGGAACGGGAAGAAGATAAATTGTGAAAATGAACAAGAACAAGAACACGAAGAAAAATTGCAAAAGTAGAAAAGAAGGATGCCCGAATGTACATTACCTCCGGAACGGCGTTGGTGGTGGCGACGACGCGGCCGGCGGCGGCAGCGCAGCAGCAGCAAGCAACAAGCAGGATTCATGGTCGCCGGAGAAGAAAAACGGCGACGGCGCGATGAGAAGTTGAAAAGGCTCGAGGAGGAAAAGGTCGCTGGAATGGAGGAAGATGAAGGCCAAGGAGAGGAAACAGATGGGAAATAACCGGGGGTGGCCCCGGGTTTTATGGAGAAGTGACGGGCAGTAAAACCGGCGCAATAAAAGAGAATAGATCGGTCCGACGCATGCGTTGCATACCCCGCACTCGGGGGACATGTGTTGACGCCGGTTTTTGACCAAGGGACCCATTGTCGGCGACTATAGGTCAAAAGAGGGCCGGTGGGCGTAAGGCCGACGGCCGCTTGGGCGAGTAAAGGCGCGTCCCTCCCGGGAATCGTGCGCGGACGCCAACGTAAGAGCATAATATTGATGGGCCCGGCCCGCGTTGTAAAATTAGAAATAATAGTTTAATTTTGGAAAAAAGATCCTAGTCGGTTAGGAAATCGGCCCGAAGAGGGTCCGAGGAGGATTCTTCGTGCCGAGTATAAATTTGTACTCGTGTGTAACCTGTAAACTCGATTCACATCCAATACAACTTTCGGCGCATCGCCAAACCCTAATTTTCTCGTCAAGTCTTTACTATTTTCGCGCGGGATCTTCGGGGCTCCGGTCGACAACAAGTTGGCTTGACAAGGTAATTATGTCGTCTAATTCTCGGCGCATTGTTCGTAATTAGATGGCTTAATTGCTAGTTATCCGGCGACCAGATCTGTTTTCGACCGTCGTAGTGAGTATCGGCCGGATGAGTCAAGTCGACCCGGTCCGGGCTCGTGGTGGAGGTAGTTTGACTTGTCCCGCCTCCCCGTCCCAGCCTTTGCTCACAACGCCGATTGGCTCGGATCTGGTCGTTCGAGTCACAGTAGCCGCTATGAGATTTCTTTTACATCTTAGCCGATTCGACCGTGCAGATTCAGCTTGACGTGTCCCGTGTTTGCCTTTGCGATAGTTGACTTGTCCTAGGCGCATGCAGCCGATTGGATAGGATGTAGATTTACTTTCATAGTTAAGGCGTTTATGATTGTGCTTGTCCCGAATCGGCCGTGCGTGCGCGGCCGTTAGACCTGGTCCAGCCGTGTGCCATCGCTGACTTGTCCCGTTGGAGCGACCGGTCGATTCGGATCCGTGTGGTTGTATTTGTCTTACTCGTTCTTTCGGAGTGTTTAGCCGATTGCTTATCACGTTCATTAGCTGTTTTATGTTCAATTAGCTAAATCTGTTAAAGCTGCCTTTGAACCCGAGTTATTAGTACGATTTCATTGATCATCATTATACATCTAGATATGATCTAATAACTCATTGTTATAATCGATGGCAGAATCGGCCGGATGCCCGATCGGCCGATTTATCGCTTCCGATTGATGATTAAACCATCTTCTTGCTATCAAATTAATTACATCCCATTAATAATTACCTTGTTTACATTTTATTCGATAATGCATCCCTGCAAAGTCTTAATGATTTGATCGCTTACCGACGAAATCGGCTGCTAGCCACCGATCGCATGTTATAGCGTCGGCCGATTTCGTATCGTTTGTATCACAGTTCGTTTGCCTGGCATTTAATACATAAATGGATGGGCCGTGCTGTTCCTCGTCGATGGCCGATTTTGTCTATCTTATGCCATAATCGGCCACGGCCGCACATCGGTCTATCCGGGCCGATGACCCGGAATTTTACACCTTTTATTGTCTTTGTTGGTTTGCAGGAAAACCATCCGGCACGCACCAGCGCACACGAGAATCGGCGAGCCGAGCCGGTCCGTTGGGAGCACAGGGCCCTGCATCAGCCGGGGTTTCGGTGGACTCTCCGGACAACGGTGTGTTGGCGACTTTTGACGTCAACACATAGACGCCTTAGCTATGAAAGTAGATTTACACCCTAACCAATCGGCTGCATGCGCCTAGGACAAGTCAACTATCGCAAAGGCAAACACAGGACACGTCAACCGAGTCCGCACAGTCGAATCGGCCAAGATGTAAAAGAATTCTCATAGCGGCTACCGTGACTCGGACGACCGGATCCGAGCCAATCGGCGTTGCGAGCAAAGGCTGGGACGGGGAGGCAGGACAAGTCAAACTACCTCCACCACGAGCCCGGACCAGTGTCGACTTGACTCATCCCGGTCGATACTCACTACGACGATCAAGAACAGATCCGGTCGCCGGATAACTAGTAATTAAGCCATCTAATTACGAACAATGCGCCGAGAACTAGACAACATAATTACCTTATCAAGCCAACGTATCGTCGACCGGAGCCCCGAGGATCCCCGCGCGAAAACAGTAGATACTTGACAGAAAATTAGGGTTTGGCGATGCGCCGAAAGTTGTATTGGATGTGAATCGAGTTTACATGTTACACCCGAGTACATATTTATACCCGGCACAAAGAATCCTACTCGGACCCCCTTCGGGCCGATTTCCTAACCGACTAGAATCTTTTTCCAAAATTAAACTATTATTTCTAATTTTACAACGTGGGCCAGGCCCATCAATATTATGCTCTTCTGTTGGCATCCGCGCACGATTCCCGGGAGGGACGCGCCTCTTACTCGTCCATGCGGCCGTCGGCCTTCGGCCCACCGGCCCTCTTTTGACCTATAGTCGCCGACAATGGGTCCCTTGGTCAAAAACCGGCC
>JAUNZO010003006.1:0-40459 GCA_031894775.1 Chloris gayana | reverse complement strand
CAGAAGCATAAGGCTTTGGTAGGGGCCGATGGAGGAAGTTAAATTACATAACTTCAAACAACGACATGAGATCATGGAGAGAGCCACTTCTGATGTCGTGAAGGCATTCCAAGTGACTCTTGTACACCGACGCGCTTAGTTGTGGTCATGGCAAAAGCAAAGTAGCAATCTCACACAAACTCCATTGATTAATTAGAAAAAGGAAAATAGTGATGTTTATTGCTATCCGGACATGTTTTTTTCTCAAAAAAAAAACAAAAACAAAAACAAAAAAACTCAAGCTGCGTTTCTGCTCGTTTAGCATACGATGCCTGCTTGGTGCTCCTATCAAGCTTAGCAAACATATATTCCGTGAGTAAAAGCTGCAGAACGGATTGATATTTCTTCTTGCCCTTATTGGGTCGAGGACACGAATGTGTGGATCAAAGAAATATAGTTCATTTCCAAGCATATTGACAAAGAAAACGACATAATAGTAGCTACAATGCTGCCTTTGATGAATATTTGCGGTTCATACTGTAAGGTCAGCCTCAGTGAAGTTTTTATGGGCAATAAATAGAGTACTATGTAGGTATTTTTGGTGATGTGACAAGTATATTAATGAGAAGAGAGGTGAAATGAGTTTTATGAGGATGAAACTCTGTATACACAGCTAGATAAGCTTGTGTCTTGCATGTAACCTAAAAAACAACAATAGATAAAACTATGCATTGAAAGATGGATGTTTCATCCTAATTTCAAACAGTTTTACATGACGTGTCACTCTAGATAACTCGTGTCCATAAAACTTTCACTGAGACTGACCTAATGTTCTCCAATACTTTTTCCGCGGACACCATTTTCTTTCTCATTAAATTACGAAATGAAATTTCAGCAAATAGAAGAGCCACAATTTAAAAGCATAATAACTGAACATATGACACATTTCATAATTGCACACGCATGAATGTCCGAAACCTATTTTGGACACGAAAAAAAACTTTGTAGCAAAATAGCCTCCAACTGTGCACGTGCAATTGCAACGGGTACATCAAAGATTAAGATTAAATTAAGGAACTTACTAATCACCATCTCATTAACGTTATAATCATTGCTCTCGCGCACGGCCATAGCTGATTGTTCCCTCCCTTCTCTCTCGCTCCTCCCCACCTCTCCTGCAACTGCAAACTCTCTTCCTCCTCCTATCAAAAAAAAAAAAACTCTCTTCCTCCTCCTTCCCCTCCCGGATCCGCGGCGACCGCCCCGAGCTGCGGTCGCCGGATCCGGTGGGGGCAGGAAACGCCTCGCGCACATAGGAGGCGGTTCCGCCTGAGATTCTTCTGCCCCGGGTGGGTGGGAGACGTCCCAGCAGCCGAGGCGGAATGGAATTCTGAGAGCAGGACGAGTTGGGGAGCGCGCGGGTGGTGCATGATCGCCGGGAGGTCCCGCCGCGGCGCCGCGTAGGTGCTTCCCGACGCTCTCGGCGCCATGATCGAGCAGTTCGTTAATTGCGTCATCCGGCCACCGCGGTACCCCTACCGACCCCTGAAATATTCCGAGCCGTCGCTTTTGTTGATTGTGCCCACTCGACATGAATTATGATCCTGTATGGATGTAGCAGTTGTTAGCGTCGAACCGCGTTGTTTCAATACAGATATTTTGAAATGCAGTACCTTGGATTGGCTTTGTTTTCCCTCCTTGTGAGTAGGTATAACGGATTGTAGGAAATTTGACCCCAATGTTTACCTTCCAATGCACAAGTTCGTAAAATTTTGATGGTGAATGAGGTCGTCAGGATATCGCGGATAGTTGATTGTTTCATCAAGTTTGTACCATGGCACATTGGCACCAGGATTAAGCTACTGCAAATATGTTCCATGTGCCATTAAAGCCAGGGTTAGGTACAACTTTGATATTAGTTGTAGCCGTACTAGCATGTACTATGTCGGTGTTCTATCAAGTGTAACTCAAACCATCTGTATATTCTCTGATTGCTGATTCGAGAGATACTCGCTGAGTGGATTGAGTGAGTGATTATATATGAAGAGTCTACTGTTACACAGTACTTGTTCCTAGCACAAATGTCATGTTTTACGCTTAGAACATGGCTCATTGCTTCGAGGAGTAGCTTTGCTGAGGCCAGATGAGTGTAGTTTTTTCACAATTTTTTTAGCTGGACCATGGCATATTTGTTTGGTCCTAGTATTTTCAAGCAATCTTACCAAAGATGTCTAATTAGACCAAAAAAAGTAATGTATGTGTGAATGCTGTCAATGATCGATTATTCATATCAACATGCCACATCCACATTAGTTCTTTTGAACCTTGCCCTTTAATGCATTCTTTATGGGAGTTTATCAAAATATTTAATTCACTAAGCAAGTTCAATTTCATCCCTATGTCTGGTCTGGTGGGATTGATCGGTTCCATATTTTCAGGTCAGAATATAATCCAGATCAGTATTTATGGGAGGCAGAGTTTATCCTGGCAGGGCGGAAGTACAAACGACTAGACTTGGAGGCAAGTACGGAGACCAATTATCGAGGTTTCTTCTGTCTTTTATTTTCTGATGAGAATTTTGATGACAAGGATGAGCATCTCCCTTTATAAATTTATTGTAATACTTTAACCTGGCAGCTTACAAATCCAAGAGGCCATATCTTGAAATGCAGCCACTATGTTCCCGCTTACATTCCAGAAAACACTTCCCTTCCATGTGTGGTCTACTGTCACGGAAATAGGTGCTTGGTTCTTACATATGTTCAATTATTCCTAGAGTGCTTCCTTCTTTTAACATTCTTAGTTTATGTGACTCACTTTAGATTAATATAACATTTTTTAGCCTTCCTATAAAAAAAAGCTGTTGAAAACCATCTTATCAGGATAGTATTCCAATCTATAATTAATATGCAATTATTTATTAAAATAATTACTGATATATGTTGAAATATTTAATTGCCTTTTGTTTTGACTCAATGCAGCGGATGCCGAGCAGATGCAAATGAAGCCGCTGTAATACTTCTTCCTTCAAATATCACTGTTTTTACACTAGACTTTTCTGGGTCAGGTCTCTCAGGTGGAGATTATGTCAGCTTGGGTTGGCATGAGGTATATAAGCAGTATAAGTGTTATTCTTGCTCTTTCAACATCCATATCTTGTGTGACCACATTATTTTGATATTCACAACAACTTCTAGAAAGAGGATCTCAAATGTGCAGTTACATGTCTGCGTGCCAATAAGCAAGTTTCCTGTGTAGGCCTTTGGGGGCGATCAATGGGTGCTGTTACAAGGTAATTGTAATTTGGATAAAATAAATGCTTGTTAGCTTGGTGTAGGATCTTCAAAAGTTTTACTTCACTTCATGCGATTTTGATTCATTTTTTTTTCTGTTGAGCAATGCTATTGAAGTAACTCTTGATTTATACATTATTCTTTTTCTTGACATGATTTATGTTGCTGTGGCTCCAATTTTTAATCACTATTTGATGGACTTTCGCCGTCATTCATGACAAATTTTGTATACAGCCTGCTTTATGGAGCAGAAGACCCCTTAATCACAGCCATGGTATTGGATAGTGCTTTCACTAACTTGTATGGCTTGATGATGGAACTTGTCGACGTTTACAAAATTCGACTTCCTAAATTCACGGTACGTGCTTCTTCTGCGAAACATTTTTCTCCCCTAAGAAAAATCATCACGGGATATGCATCAAGTAAAAAGAGTGTTACAATGGTGCAGTGCTATAATCTCAGAAACACACTAGAGATGCATAAATGGGGAATTAGAATCAGTATGTCACTGGCATATCGCCCCAAGCTCGCATGTCACTGCCACATTGGGTGTTATTTCCAACCTATTAATGTTCCCAGTGTCACCGAGAAAAAAATATCTTCCATATTTACTAGGGATACATGACTTATTACACTCCTTAACTTTAATGCCGATCCAACAAGACTATTGGCTTCCTTCTTTTCTCTTTATATTGAGTTTTTTTTTGTTATAATGTTGATATATGTAGTGATTTGTGAAGTTTTGTATCATCTGACATTCTTGCCATGCAATTATTTTCTGAAATTCTTTGGCCAAATGCTGTGATTACTCGATTCTATTTTTTTTTCTGAGTTCTGTACTTTCAGGTTAAGATGGCTGTACAGTACATGCGACTGAATCATTCAGAAAAGAGCAAAGTTTGACATTATGGATCTTAATGTTTTAAAGGTATACTTTCTGGAACTTACATTAAAGATGGACTTGAAGACTCGGACAAATATTTTCCACGACACGCCGCCGTGAATATAATTCAAAATAAATATAAAATATATGAATAATAATAATAATGATAATAAGCTAATTGTATAGTGGCTCCAAAGATGACTAGGTCATAAGATTTCCTTCAATGTACTGTTTGAGCAATTAGAATTACTTGTTCGTATTGTAGAATAAGCAATTTCCATTCCTCACAAGGGATATGATTCACCTAACCGAATCTCCAACAGTCTCTGGCAACCTATTCTTCTTTACGTGGATTTGGTACAAGTTTCTTATAAATTGTTGTAAAAAGAGCTGGGCAGTGTAGAAATTAATCTATTTCCGAATGTTTCTTATTTCAAGAGTTTCCACTTCCTCATCAGTGACTGCCTGGTCATTGGCAGGATTTAGAAGTTGGCACCTTTTCTGTTGTTGTTAATTATGTATTAACATTATGTGAATTTTTTGTGCTCAGTTGCAATGCCTTCACAATAACCTGTTCGTGTTTTAATTTAACCTAACTTCAGTGTTCTCTTGGTTCTTAACCAGTTCGCTCCCAAGATGTTTATTCCCGCATTATTTGGACATGCTTTGAATGATCTGTTTATTCAACCTCACCACTGTGATCACATTCACCAGGCATATGGGGTAGCTTGCTTTATCTTTCACTTCGTATCTACCAAATAGTGTGGGTATGCTTTTCGAACTACTTCAAAAATGATGTGTTTGTGTGCAGGGTGATAAGAATATTATAAAGTTTGAGGGTGATCACAATTCCCCAAGACCTCAATCATATTATGATGCAGTTTCAATATTCTTCTATAGCATTTTACACCCTCCTCAGTTGCCTACAGCACATCCAAATAACCTACATGTGGGAGCTTTTAAAGTCGGAACGATAACCAATGAGGTAAAATGATGAAAGGTGTCAAAGTAGATTTAAAATTGAACTTTATCTTATATGGTTTGACTCTCTTTCATGGATTCAATTTTATTTTAATCGTTCTTCCAGAGTTTGTTCTTTGAAATCATAAATGGTCTAAGGTCAGCTGGCATGGTTCGTTGCAGTTCATCATCTGCACCTAACATTCCGAATGGTGTGATACAGTTCCCTTTGCTGTCCATACATTGGAAAAAGATTTTTTTTTCGCTGAATGTAAAAAGATGGTTATTAATTAGGAGCTTTACTCTTTTGTTTTTCAGCTAGAGAATCTGTAGTTGAATTGTTGACCGAGAGCGTGAATCAGATGTCCATCAAGAACGAGGCTGACTTGGTAGGGAACATGATGTTTTGTTCTTGTTTGGTATAATTTTTTTCTTACATACGTTTCCATTAAATGCAGGATTTTCTTTTAGATGAAAATCACAACATATTCGAGATGGATGGGGACAATGTTGGCTCATGTCTGCAGGTAAAGTTGATTACATAATTACAAGTTGGCTTAGCTGTAATCTATCCTTGTATATTTTGGAAGTTAATGCATGTGATGCATCTCTTACTGTTACCGGCTTGTCTTATGATAAGTAGTTTACGATAAAATATGATGATTAGGCATAACGAAAAGATTGGTCATGGGTGACCAGTGAAAGCGATCGGAATATAATGTCTTAGCAAGGAACAGGAACTGATTTTAGATACTCGTCTCTATTGTAAACTGTCTGATGTTAAGTTTCATTTGCTTATAGGATAAAACAAATAGGCACAATGAGTCTTGCGGAATCTCCAACAGAGAAAGTTGGGGCAGATGTTCATCTTTTGGAGCGGCAAGTGATGGATCATTGCCAGGCGATTATAAAGAAAAGCAGGAGGTTCTCTACTTTAGTTCCCTTAAAATTTAGGGAAAATCCCTTCAATGCCATTAGCATAAACCTTATTCCCGTATCCACCAGCGACAAAACTCGAAACCCGCGGATGCCATCGAGCCTAAAATTTTATCCAGCTTGTACCACCATAGGTCCATGCCAGCTCTAAAAAAAAAACAAAAAAAAACTAAATACCAATCTTGCCCCTGCATCGACACCTCTTGGAGCTACTCTCCGGTCTCCACGATGGAGCCCAGCGGATGAGCAGCAAGCTGTCGTGGACGGAAGAAGGAGCAGGCCGTCAACGGACTCCGACCACCATCCTGCGGCATCTCGACAGCCGGCAAGGGAGCATTCGAGCAGCATGGCCGGTGAGCATGCGAGCAGCATGACCGGGGAGCTGGCGTACAGAGTGAGGCAAAGCAGCAGGGAAGAAGTCACCGCCGGAGAACCTGAACTCGATAGGTCGGACAATACCTCGCAGCTGTTGACCTGCGCAGGAACTGGAACTCGCCGCGCTCGAGCGCGCGGTAACACGGGTCGCCGTGTCCCTGGCCGGTGTGGCGGGCTTGGGTGCGGGCTCCGGAGGCTCGGCTATGACAGCGCCAGATGCGGCGGCGTCGTCGAGCCAGTTCCTGCGCTACTCGGGCCAGGACGGGCCGGCGGCAGCGAGTGCGGCCTTGGCACAGGCCAACTCACCTCCCACTTTTCCGCGCGGCGGGGTCGAGCACGTGGGCCCACTTGAAGCGGAGGTGGTGTCCCCAGAGCGCGTCGACGGAGCAGCGGTCCCGGACCGTGGCGCCACGCATGACATGGCCGCGAGCAACGGCGGGAAGAGCTCCTCGAGCACGCGGTTGCGGGAGCCGTGGAGTTGGAGGACTCGCTGTGGCTGCTCGGAATCGGCCTGTTCGCATTCCCCTTCACTCTCACTCTCTCTCTCTTTCTTCCTCCTGCAACAATCCACTGCCCGGTGAGCTGCAACGGCCGACAGCGAATAACTCGGAGCTCTCCAAGCTGGAGAATGTGGCAGCAGCCGATGAGGCCATGGATTCGTCCGGGAGGAGGAGAAGCACGGAGAGGGAGAGCGATGTCAACACATGGGTGCTCTGCGCCGAAGATGGCGTGCTGCTTGGTGGTGAACGGGGAGGCTCCAGAAGCAGCTCGACCACCGCTTTCGATATAAGGGTAATATTGGCAATATAATGTTTAACAGATAGTGGAGGCAGCTGCCGTGGCACGGACAGGATAATTTTTTTGGTTGGCTGGCACGGACGGGATTGAACTTTTGTCGGTGGTGAATGCGGGATTGAACTTTAAGCCGATGGCAATGAGGGAATTTGCCCTAAAATTTATATATTCGGTGCTAAAACTATGATGAAAGCGGGAAAATTGGACTGTATGTTTTGTGAAGTGGAATTCTGCATGATTCACCTGTTTGCTTTGGTCTGTTACATCTCAATCAGAGCTCTTAGTTCTCCCAGTGACTTATAATCATCTGATAGTTTGCTCTGTGCCTTGCAGAACATGACAGTTAAGGCTTTGGCTACGCCACTAAGGCAGAAACCAAATAAACCAGTCCAGAAAACAAAGGGGAATAAAATCCAAGCACTATGGAAGAAGCTGAAACGCGAGAAGGCGGAAATGGGAGATAATCTATCTCAGCGTTTCAAGGTGTGCCTGGGGCACAAGCGGACTAAATCATCTGGACTGATTACAACTTCACAACTCTGATAAACATGCTTAAACCACTGATCCACTAATACGGATTTTCCCTGATTCTGACTGACCATCACGACCAAGTTGTAATCTTAGGGGTATATGTGTAACATAGCGGGATGCTCGAAATCTGAGCACACCTATGTATTGTATCATCTGCTCAATCTTTTTTCCAAACTAGTGTAATTGCCATCTCTGACCTACACTTACTAATCACTCTCTAACACACTTCGATCCTGCAGAGTGCGACACTTGGAGCAATTCATTCGTTCCACCCTTAATCAGTTTGAAGCAGAAAGTGTTTGTTATCTCATTTTTCTTTTTCTGGTAAATGCGTTAATTCGTTTGATGCAACCTATCTATTATTGCACTGGTTTGTCACGGGAGTATCCCTTATATACCATGTAATGAGATTTCATGGATGCACATATAAATGCAATTATTGATTATTCACTGTGTTTGGCGAATAAAAACAGCATTCGAGTACAGCTCTAAGAATTTGCACCTATTAAAAGAAAAGCAGAAAGTCTTGCTGATCATGGATGTTTATGTCCTTGTTAATAGAATGAACCCGTGTTCTGCAAAAGTAGTTGTAGCAGGAATTTTCTGATGAGAAGATTTTGATTGAAGATCGATTTGCAGGAAACTGATATTTCCTGTATGCTCATTTTGTGAAAATAAAACTGATTCGTTGCTTCAAAACGTAAGCATTGTGCAGCATAAGCACACCAATATCGTTGTGCTTGTATCATTTTAATACACTTTTCAGTAGCTGATTAGCGAAGAAAACCGAATGTGGTCAATAGGCACATAAGCTCCACTGAAGCTTCATCCTTTCCCTACCTCCATACAATGCCAGAATTCAGGTAGTAAGTTCCTGTCCTGATTTTTGCTTAAAATGCATTCGAATAAGCAAAACTTTTCTCTTCTTCTTTGAGCTGGTGTGCCTTCTTGATTCAATCAATTTTTGCTTTCTCTGCTCCCACGAATAGCAGTTAGCAGCAGCCAAAGTCGGCGCCGTCGAACGCACGGCACGAGCAAGGCCTGCGACCACGTCGAACATAGGTAGCAGGTAGCTTTGCGCTGCCGGCAATGGTGAGCGGCTCGCGTGTCTGCGCGGGAAGGAAGATTAGGTAGCTTCGTCCTCCCACCTTCAGTTTCCGTTTCTTTTTGCCGCTCTCGGGACGGCGGACGGATCCCCTTCCTTCCCAATCTTGCCGAACCCGGCAACCAAAAAGCGACGGAGCCCTCGAGATTTAACTGCCGTTTGTCCGGCCTACAACGCTGCTTGTTCCATTTCTATCCTTCTGGTTCTTCCAATGGCCGTCACCTTCACCGTTGCCGGGGTCCGGTTCTACTCCATCCTCGAGCTTGTGCCGTTGTGCCTGCCCTTCTTCTTCGTCGCCGCTTGGATCGGCTGCCGCATCGCGGGCCTCGCAGACCCTGACACTGAAGCGGCTGTTGATGCTGCCGTCGCTGCTGCCGCGGACACCATCCGCAGAGTGATCAAGCTGCTGCTAGCTCTTCCTGTGCCCTTCGGCTGAATGTGTGGTTGGATTTCACGGATACTCGGCTTCGATGTATAGCAGTTTAGTGGCTAGTGTTTGTATGTAGGATAAAATGGCATTATTCAGCTTCCAGTGACGATGGAAATGGTAGCAGAGTTATGAAACGTAAATGCAAATTGGTTCTCCACTGGAAATTCAATAAAAGGATGATACTCTTGGAATGCTTGTTGCTTTATCTTTTAGGAGTTTTCTAGTCCAAAATACTAGCCAATAGTATGATCTGAATGTGTAGATTTAATTTCGGAAATTCTCAAGTACTGGTCAGTAGTAAGGGTAATATCGTCGAACAGAGATTTATAATAAATGATTTTAATAATATAAATAAGTTAGCAATTTAATAAAACTATAAAAATTACTGCAAAATAATCCAATCAATCCTTTTAAAGTAATTGTTGATTAGAATTATAGTTCATCAACTCTATTTTTTATAAGGAAAATACGAAATTACTTAATTAATGGTGTAATTACTAATTTACCCTCAAAACTCCTCTATTTTACTTGCATTGGTTTAGTTCTTTTCACCATCTTACACATACGGTTCACCGTGGTTAGGAGTGTAGCGCATGAAAGGCCTGTGTTTTTCATGCTCAAATTTCATTCACAATGGTGTATGCCTTCTTCTGTCTCAATGATAAAATCGTAACTTGCCTTCTTGACCTTAGTACGTTTTCTTGCACACGAATGAATGGAATTCTGCTTGACCTTGGAAAAAGAAAGAACCTTACTCTGTTGTTCCTCCTCACGGTCACGGTTCCATTCTCTTGTTCCCCGGCCTTGTTGCCCATATCAGTTCCTCCTGTAATCCTGTTTCTGACTGTGATGCTCTTTGATTCTGTTGCTCTCTTCGAAACCAAGGAGCATCAACTAATGCAAGTCCCAAGCACGCCATCTGTGGACCTGCTGTAAAATAAACCACAATGAAGAGGTAGTTGTTTGAAAGGCGATGACAACTGCAGATTAGTATTATATATCCGTAAATGGCGACGTGTACAACAAAAAGAAGATGAAATCTTTCATGGTTACCAGTAAGGGTTAGTGTATCGGATATCATTACGATCAATTTCATCATGGTTTTCCCTCCAAAGTTCCTGGCAGCTTGATTGTGGTCCTAGGAGACTAGGATCAATGAAGAGAAGTGTCTTGGTCTAAAAAAACACCACTACTGAAGGTCCATATAGATTTTTAACATGCTTTCATGATTTTAGTCGTTTGGGAGCACACACCTTATGGTAGTTTTCGTGGTTCTGAATCTTTGTCAGATTCGGTCCTTTTTCCTGAAGAAACGGAATGGCAAAGTACTTACAGGACAATAAAAGTGACAGTATGTAATTGCAACTACGGTCAGCACGAAAGGTTAGTTCATGGATCAAGTATCATCCCTGTGACTGTGAGTAAGTGTGGTGGATAAGCTGTATCCATGGATTGGTCATGGACAATATGGAACTAATGTTTCATGAGCAGAGCTGTGTTCAAAATTATTTGGCTAAGGAGCAGAGCAGATTGTAAAAACGCAGGCCCATTGGAAATTCCTGGTCTCAGCATTGTTTTTCTCATGCACACAAATTAACTCGTTGCACGCCCAATCATTGTCGATACAATTTTTCAGTCGATGGAGTAACAAAGATTTTTCAGTCGATGGAGTAAGAAAGATTCCCAAAGGTGGATAGGAATGTAGTGTAGGATATAGGCCTCGAGATCGCCACACTGAAACATTATCTATTTTCCATGTATGAACACATCAGAAAGGGCCATGAGGTTAGAGTTGTTCGTAGTCATGTTTATGACACTAGCTTGGATCATCCAAGCAACGGGGTTGCCATCAAAACAGCCACTGCCATTGTCAGCGACAGTATTTGGAATAGTATAATAATTACTCTATTATGAGTTCCATTTTAAGATTTTTCCAAATATCACTCGATGAATATTAGCTATTTTCATGTACCATCAATACATTAGCAACTTGTGATTCAACATATAAAAACTATTTGTTTTAAATTTTTACTGTTTTCTTTCAGTAATTTTCACTGAGCTTAGTTAGTATACATTTTATGGGGCTCGGTGCACGTGCAAGATTGCCCACTATCACACATTATGTCCACTTATTTTCTATTCTGCAGAATACCGGAGCAGTCCCATGACATTTTTGTTTTCACCAATTGTATTGAGTTTAGTACTAGTACATGCAGTAGGTGGAGATTTCCTTGCATTTTGTCCTTCTGGTAGTCCAATATAAATTTAAATGATAATGTACAAAATAATATCAAGTGACCTTTAATTCTGCTGGATGGTATAGTTTTCACATTAACAGTTTACAACTTGGGGGAAAAAGAAAAATAGAGCAAACGATGCTCTGCTAGCTATCCGCTATAGAAGATGATTCCTGCAGCAATTTTTACACCACCCCGGATGGAAGTCGCAACACCAGTTGGTCACCGAGAACGCTCTTCACATAATAGTAGCAGAAATCTGCAAGGATGAATGTCTGCACAATTTCGGAGAGCATCACCATTGAAGGCCACATACCATAGCCCAAGGCAGTCAACAAACGGCCGCGAGTATCCAAAAGCTGAAGAACCCAGTGTGCACAACTAAGAAACCTTGCAACACCCTGGGCAAACACATAATAATATAATGTGCGGTGAACGGCATCAACGATCTTGGTATTTTGCATCAAGCGCAACTGGGGAAGCACTGAAACAGCTTCCAAATAAACAGAAAAGGCCCATCAGATTCTGTTCACGATATTATGTGATGTTGTGAACTGTTAATGAGAAAAGGGGTCTCGTGGACGGTGGAGTTATGTGGACGGGTCCGGCTTTGTGTAGTTGTTCCGTTTCGATTCGTGGCATTGGACTCTGGCTCGTAATTTTCTCTCGGATGGCAACTGAAATTACGCTTAACGGTTGTTGCTTCTACGGAATTGTCCTCCTTTCCCAGCCTTGCTAAATCCGGCCAGAGGACCATGCCGGTTTCAGGTAACCTTCCGGGTCCTCGCCGAGCCATTGTCCTGGCAAATCCGAGCGTGGTCGGCCACTATCTATTATACGCCACTGCTTGCCGCGCCTGCTCTTCTTCCTCCACACTCGTGACTCCTCTGTTGTGCCTCTTCTTCAGTTCTTTTTCTTCTTGTTCCGATGGCGAGTTTCAAGGACTGGTGGGCCCTGTTCTGGTCGAGCCCGGATCTCAAGATGATCGCACTGGCGAGCTTTGTCTTGGGCGTGTGGCTCGGTCTCCGCGTCAGCGAGAGAATCCTGGGAGACCCCGCCGTGGGAGCAGCCAGGGTCGCCGCCGTCGACGCCTTCTTCGCCGCAGCCGTTCGACTGATCAAGTCGCTGCTGGGAGCCCCGATGCCCGTCCGCTGAGCGAGTGCCGTGCATGTGCGGGTATGTAACTCTAAGGGCGTGTGTGCATCTGTAAGCAGTTCGGTGGTGGTGGTGGTGGTGTTGATTAATGCCCAATAAACTGAGGATTCCGCTTGCTGCTCGTACTTGCCTTCGTGTTCTAGTTTTCTCGAAAACGCAGGAGAGCTGCGCTTTATTGTATTAAGAAGAAAACGGGATAAGAATCCGTGCGGTCACACAGATACACAAACACCTCACGCACGACACATCCACACGAACGCAACACACACCCACACGAACAACCACAAGCAGACACGACGTGGACACCGCTGAGAAAAAGGGTTGCATCAGATTGACGACTCCAAGAAGGTTATGACGCATCAACGCCACCGCCATCGGCTCGAGCAAGCTGGATCCGGACTTTCGCCCATAAAGCCTCGGAGATGGTAAGGAACCTCGACAATGCCTTCAACAAGGAAGGCCGATAGGCATGAACATTGTCGGCATGGTTGACGACATGCAAGATTTCTCCCGATTCCTATTTGCCATCTCCGAACCAGCCCGCAACCCCATCTCGGGCGTCCCGACGGTCACCCTCTCGCCGCGCCCACCGCACCTCCAACGCTCGCAGCGTGAACAACGCGCACCACCACTCCAGCATGTCCACTTCCCAAATTTGGCCGGCTCGTGTACCCATTGCAGGCTTCGGACCCGCGCCTCCAACTGTCACGGCGTGTGCTGCCTTGCGGCGCACTACCGCACCAACGAGTGAAGCAGCAGATCCTCCGTCATCGTCACCACGCCATTGCCAAGATCCTGCAACCTTCTCCTAGCTTGCAGCCGTGAAAGGCACTCGCCGGATGAGCAGGTGACCACCGGATAGGGCATTGGCGCCGTGCCGCATATCTAGCATGGCCTTCGCATCGCCTTAACGCGCCGGCCCCGGCTCCGTGTCGTCCCGGGACGCCGACGGCCTCGTCTCGCTGGTCGAGCACGCCAGCTCCGCGCCGCGTCACCCAGCGCACCGGCACCGCCCACCACGTCGCCGCGTCGCTCGCCATGTCGCTCGGCGCGCCGGTGCCATCTCTAGCTCGCCGGCGCCACGGCGCGCTGCTCCGGCTCCGGCGCCGCCGCTGCGTCGCCCGGCGCTCGACGCCGCTCGCCACGTCGCAGGCTCGCCGTCTCGGCCGTCACGTTGCCCGCCGAGTGCCGCTTTAGCCCGGGACCAGCCGCCACCGCACGCGGCGGATCCATGCGTGCACCTTCCGGATCCGGGCACCCGGGCCCCGGATCCAGCCTCAACGGAGCTCGCGCCACCATTTTTGGGTGGGTGGAGGTGGGGAGTGGGGGATGGATGTGGGGGCAGCGAGTGGGGAGATGAGGCCTGGCCGCCGCCTTCCTCGCGGTTGCGGAGCTCAGGCTCGCAAGCCGCTCCGGCGGCGGCAGGGCAGGGGAGGAAGCGGGGAGGAGACGGTGGTGGTGGGGATGGGGGCTAGGGTTCCGGCCGTCGCTCCCGAAGAGGGACGCGGCCTTCCCCCACTTCTTCTTCGCGTTGCGATAGCTCACTTTGAGTATAGGCCTTCGTGTTCTAGTTTAATCTCCATTTGTGTTTTAGAAACTGGAATCTGATGGCTTGAGCTTCATGAGTGAGGCCCTGTTCGTTTCCAGGTATATAATTTTTAGAGGGGTCAAATCAAAGAGAATTTTATCATTTTGGAGTACTAAATAAAGTCTAATCTCGAAACTAATTGCAGACCCCCTATCTAATTCACGAGACGAATCCAACGAGGGTAATTATGGTGTTATTAGAAGATGTTTACTGTAGCATCACTGTAGCAAAACATAGATTAATTAGGATCATTAGATTCGTCTCGCAAATTAGAGAGGGGTCGTGACATAGGTTTTGTTATTAAATTAATAAAAGATACTACTAAATAGTAAGATTCTCTTTGATGTGACAATGCTAAATTTTAGAGGGCAGGAAACGAACAGGGCCTGAGGTTTCGACTGCGAGCAGAAAGCGGTTCCAATCACGGATCACCCGTCACCTGAGCATTTGCCTAGTTCTTCACATGCCGGTTCATTCTGTAAAAGTTGGTGCTTGCTGGGACTGGTTAAAGCTACAGTGGAATCTGAGCTCTCCTTTCTAGTTCAATACGATGGTGGAAGCAAAAACCCAACCCCAATGCAATTTAGTGGTACAAATCTTCATTATTGTAGCTTAGAATACCTAGAAGCAAAGAAAAATACAAAACTTTTGAGAAAAAAATAATCCTACATTTACTGTGCTTCGATCGGAGAAGGGGGTTTAAGGATGAATGCAGGCTCCAATCAAGCCTTATTTAAGAATGTTGAGAAAGATAGTTTTTTGGCTCTGTTAATTCTTCTCTGTTCTTGAGAGCATGTGGCGTTTCTTTTGCACAGCTTTTCTGTCTTTGTGGGGTGTCTCGGTGCTTTCATTTGCTCAAAGAAAAAAAAAGCACAGGTAACTGTTGTCTTGTGCTGCCTCACAAGCGTGTGGCTGTCTCTGACGTCTCCGCTCCCACATGGACGGCGCATGTAAAGGTAACCGGCGGCGAGCAGCGTCCGGGTAACTGTTGGAGGCTCATCGGCAGTAAATGCGGCCAGGCTTGGCGCCGTGGACGCTCGACACGAGCGAGGCCTAGCTACTGGCTACTGCCGCGAATGGAGCTAAGCATATGGTCACCGGGCAGGGGCAACATGGTGGAGCACAGCTGCAGGTGAAGCCTTTCGCCGCTTTCCACTTGCACCGCACCCATGACGCGGCTGCTGCGTCCTCTCCTACACGTAGCCCGTCCCGTGAGCTTTCGCACGGGCAGCAGGGTGCGCATCTTCTTCCTCCTCCGTCCGTTCCTTTCCTCTTCCGTCGATGCGGCCCCACCCCGCGTGCCGAACCCGGTAACCGAAAGGGACAGGCCACGCCGGCCTCTCGGTTCAGTCCATGTCGTCGCCAAACATCGTTTTCCGGGCGGGTCGATCAGGCAGAGCCGGGCACGATCGATGTATTAACGGCGCGTTGCGATCTTGCAAATGTTTTCTTCTCGTCCACATCGATCCATCGATTCCCTTCAGCGCTCGTTTCACCATTTCCTCCGATGGTCAGGCTCACCGACGAGGGAGTCGAGTTCGACTCCTTCCTCGAGATGTTTATGCTCTCCCTCCCTATTTTCCTCATCGGCGTGTGGATCGGCTGGCGTTTCGCTGACAGGTACCTCGCGGACCCTGCCGTCTTAGCCGCCGTCGACGATGCCGTCGCCAACGCCGGTAGACTCGTCAGGTCGCTGCTGCTCGTCCCTGGTCACGTCCACTGACTGTTTCTGTTCCTGCTGTTTACTGTTTCACTTCTAGTTCTGTAATTCTATCTTTCTGGGGCGCCACCTGGTGCAGACAATTAATTAACTCGTGCTGCTGGTTATGCTATCAATAAAATACTGATTTGTCTGGAGCTGGTTGTTTCGTTTCTTCCTACCCTGATCGACCCGTCGGATTAAATCTTGTGATGGTTTTCTGCAGTATTCGTATGTATGATTATGCAGCTGAAAGTTCTATTTACTACCAGTTCATCGCTGCAATGGCAACGTCTGCTGACTTGGGGATGAGCAGAGCAGTGATGTCAGGACCGTAGCATGTGCTGCTTTAATTTACCACCCTGAATCTCTCTCTTGCCACAACGAGTGCTGATAAAGATTGAAGCCTGTTTTATGTACACGCTTTTCCATTTTAGTGGTAAATAAGTTTGATGTGTTTTTACACGTACAAGCTTGGCCTTGATATAAAACTCTGCTTGTATGATATCATGTGAAAATTTGTTTATGAAATTCGCTTGGTTGCATTAATTTCAATTTTTTTCGAATAGTAAATCTCTTCCATTTGTTGGACTGGTTTGTGAAATTCGCCTATTCCATGCGTTTCATCTTTCATCTACTTATGCTTCTTCAGTTTGAAATGCCTCTATTTCAAAAGAGTAATGCTCATTTCAAATCCTGCTGCATAAAGAAGGTACGTATAATTTAAGTATAAACTTTTTGTAGGTGTAGCACTGCTCATTTCAAAAAGTAAATCCCTTACTTTTGAGATGACAAATTCCTGCTGCATAAAGAAGGAACCCTGTGGAATATCATCTTTCCTTTGACAGGAAAAAGCATAGGAATTGAAACGTCCATAGACCGATAGACCATGGGGACCTCTTTCTTTTGGCTCCTTTGCTAGTCCAAGAGAAACGTAGCTCCAGTTGCCCATAATTTCAGCTCAACCAAGCATTTTTCCTCTAGCAAAAGAATTAAGAATTTAGGATTTATATTATGCAGCGGCAAATAAATCAGGAGATGAAGCTTGATTATAGCTCCGGTACAGTGACAGAGCACTGTATGGAGCTAGCCCTGGGCGGGAATGAAGGCAGCTGCTTTTGCTCACCCATCTCCTTTCCCTTTTGCTCAACTCGGCAACCGCAAGGGACAGCGCACTCGGCCGAACCATGCCGATTTCGAGTAGCACCTCCCAGTCATGGCCGCGTCAATGTCGGGGCGAATTCGTGCTCCGATCCGCGCAGGTGGTGGCAGGGGGATCGATCGGCGACGATTAAACCGCACCACGCCACGCGGTTCCGCCGAGAGCTGCAGCCAGCCTGAGAGCTGCTCCCACCCCTTCCTCCACCTTTCTCCACTCGGCCTGACGAGAGCAGAGCTGGGCTGCGGTTTTCCTCTCCCCCGTCCCCGATCCGGAGCGATGGCCAGGTTCACCGTCCGCGGGGTGGACATCGAGCTGGAGTGGGAGTCGATCGTGGAGGTCCTGCTCTGGTGCCTGCCGCTGTTGGTCATCGGCGCGCTGGTCCGCGACCGCGTGGCCAAGGGATACCGCTTCGACCTCGCCGCCGACGCCGCCGTCGCCGTGGCCGCCGTCGTCTCCGCCGCCGCCGTCGTCATCCGCTACTGCCGCCACCGCTGCCCCGCCGCCGTCGCGCTCGTCCGCATTCGCAGGGAGATCAGGTCGATGCAGGTCTAGTTTATTAGTTGCCCCAGCTAGAGTCTCTTGTCTTGTCTCTGATTAGGGGGAGTGGTCAACTGTATGTAGCAGCTCAGTAGTGCTCTGAATTGGAAGAGAACCAGAGGATTTCCTGTTAGCTTGGTCGCACTTCCTTTGATTTTCAGTCGATTCCTGGTAATTCGATGCATTGAGCTGAATTCCGTCAGTTCTTGCCATCGCTGAACACTGCCCCTCTTCTTTCAGCTCCACACGCGTTTGGTAAAGTAAACGAGCTGGCCGCGTAGTGCAAGCGAATTGAGGAACGGCTGGCCGCCATTCCCCAAAGCTGCGTTTGCTCGTCTGCATCCTCGCCTCGAGCTGGTGCCTGGTGGTTGTTTCTGCGGTTTCCCCCAATCAGTCATTTAATCGTTTTGGGAGCGAGATGAGATTCCCCGAGCAGCAGCCATGATCGCTAGACTGGTCCACGCCATGTGCCATCCACCATCCAAGCCGATTCTTTTCAGCTGGGCGCCTGGGCCGAACAGACCACACAGCCAGGCCGGCCTATAAGTCTTTTTGGTCTCGAGCCATTTCGGCCTTTGATTCCTGATTTCGGCCCAGTGACGTGGTCGCCACGCAGCCTCCGAAACTCGCCGGTCAGGCACCGTAAAATGTAACTGGATTCGAATCGGATGATGAAGCCATTGTTTCATCGCATCCGACTCGGATCTCGGGTTTCCGTGAGGCCATCTCGGTATCGGTATGGGGTCTGATGCCCTCATCCATAAATATTCACCGGCCGACGCCTCGATTCTCATCTCGCTGAATTGTAGGCTGCTTTGAGAGACAGGAGTGCAGGAGGATTTCCACAACGCGAGAGAAAAGGGAAAAGAAGAAGTCGACGCGATGGCAAGCTCCTCGACGGCCGTTTCAGCCGAGGAGTCTCAGAAAGCTAGGGATGTCTTGCATGGCCTCCGTGCCAAACTCCAAATTCCCGACGACGTCCTTGCCGATGACGACGGACAAGGGAAGAAGAAGAAGGGGAAGAAAACAAAGCTCAAAGAGATCCCCCTACAAGGAAGGAAATTTACTTGGTCCAATGATCAGGACTGCCCAACAATGACGCGAATTGATCGCATTTTCTGCACTCCAGGATGGGAGGAGATTTACAATCAGCCGATTATCTCAGCACTATCTTCCTCAGTGTCAGATCATTGCCCTTTATTTCTAGTGCCACTCTCATCGATACCACCGGATTCTAAATTCAGGTTTGAGAGCTTCTGGCTTGACATGCCAGGATACACGGAATGTGTAGCCCAGGCTTGGGAAGAGCCGATACCACAACAGCACAACCCGTTCATGAGATTGCACATCAAGCTGAGCCGCACAGCTAAAGCTTTGAAGGCATGGTCCAAGACTCTGATCCCACAGGGCAAACTCGCGAGGGCCATTTGCCGCGAGGTCATTTTGCAACTGGATGTAGCACAAGAAAGCAGGGTCCTAACAGCTGAGGAGAGAAATTTGAGGAAATTGCTCAAAACTCGACTCCTAGGACTGGCAGCTATTGAGAAGTCGAGGGCAAGGCAAAAGTCAAGGCTCATATGGCTTAGAAAAGGGGATGCAAATACGAAGTATTTTCAAATCATGGCAAATTCTAGGAAACGAAAAAACTTCATTCACTCTCTGCAAGGTGCTAATGGTATGGTTACAGGACAGAATGACAAGCACGAGCTAATACATGATCATTTCTTGAAGCACATTGGAACAAATGTGCCAAGAAAATGTTCTCTGAATTTTGCCGCACTTGGATGGGAGCCAAAACAGCTTGAGCATCTACAGGCCCCTTTCACTGAAACAGAGGTGAAAGAAACTGTGCTTCAAATGCCGAAAGAAAAAGCGCCGGGTCCTGATGGATATATTGGCAGTTTTTTCGCAAGCTGCTGGGATATTGTTAAGGATGACATTATGTTAGCCGCAGAGCACTTCTACAAGATGAATAGCCAAAACCTGCATTTTCTGAATCAGGCTTACATAGTCCTAATTCCTAAAAAAGAAAACCCACTGAAAGTGAGTGACTACAGACCAATAAGCCTTGTCCATAGCTTTGCCAAAATCATCTCAAAACTCCTGGCGAATAGATTAGCACCTGAGCTCAAGCATCTTGTCTCGGTTAACCAGAGTGCTTTTATAAAGAAGAGGTGTATTCATGACAATTTCACATATGTTCATCAGGTAATCAGAGAGCTGCATAAGAAGAAAATCCCCTCGTTGTTCATCAAACTGGATATCTCCAAAGCTTTTGATAGTGTCAACTGGTCCTATCTCCTTGAAATTATGACATTCCTAGGACTTGGACAAAGATGGAGGGACTGGATAGCTATCCTATGGGGTACAACATCTTCACGCTTCCTGCTTAACGGGGAATCTGGCCAGCGTATTATTCATGCACGAGGCGTTCGTCAGGGCGATCCTCTATCCCCGTTGCTCTTCTTGCTAGCAATGGAGCCTTTACACAGATTGTTCCAGCATGCGCAAAGAGTCGGTCTATTACGACAGCTTCACAAGTGTTGTGACAACTTTCGAATATCACTATACGCTGATGATGCAGCTGTGTTCATACATCCGCAAACACAAGAGTTTGCTACAGCAAAGCTGATCTTGGATATATTTGGAGATGCCAGTGGCCTAAACACAAACCTTGAGAAGACTGAAATCTTTCCCATTAGATGCCAAGACATAGATCTTGCACTTGTTCTTGGCCAGCAGCAAAACATCTCTCAGTTCCCTTGTAACTACCTGGGATTGCCACTTCACTTCAGGAAACTCCCTCGCACTTCGGTCCAGCCGTTGGTGCAAAAAATCGCTAACAGGTTGCCTGGGTGGAAGCGAAGATTCTTCACCTACCCAGGAAGGGAGCTCCTGATTAAATCAGTGCTATCAGCTATTCCGACGTATTTTCTAACGGCCTTTAAGATTCCACTATGGGCAATTCATCGCATGGATCGCTTCTGCAGAAGTTTTCTTTGGCGTGGGGATGATCCAGAGCATGTAAGAGGAGGACACTGCCTGATAAATTGGCAGACATGTACCAGGCCAAAAAGGCTTGGGGGCTAGGCATCAAGGATCTAGAGAAGTTCAACAGAGCACTGCGTTTGAGGTGGTTATGGTACTCCTGGGATCACAATGAACGACCATGGAAAGGGCTGCTAAAAATCCAAGACCCGGTCGAGAGGCAGCTTTTCTTCGCCTCCACAGATATCACCATTGGAGATGGAACGAGAACTCCATTTTGGGAGGCCAACTGGATCGATGGAACCTCGCCCATGCAATTGGCCCCAAGTCTCTACCTCCAAGCTAGATGTAAAAGCCGCACAGTAAGCAAAGAACTGCACAACTTCAATTGGATTAGGAACATCAAAGAAATAAACACTCCAAGACAAATTGAAGAGTTTGTTCTGCTGTTCAATGTGCTTCAGGAAGTCACACTATCGGAACAACCTGACTCTATCAAGTGGAGGTGGACAGTAGATGGCTGCTACACAGCTAAATCGGCATATGAAATACAGTTTAAAGGTTCGTTCGCTAAATTCTCAGGCCCCATCCTGTGGTCAGCACATTCCGAAGCAAAATGCAGGTTTCTAGCATGGCTGATAATGCACGGGAAGGCTCCGACAGCTGACACTCTAGCCAAGAAGAATTGGCCTCATCAAACCGATTGCATGCTCTGTTACTGTGTACAGGAGACAACAATCCATCTTTTTTCCCAGTGTAATTTCGTTGAGGCAACCTGGGGTCGAGTAGCGGCTCAATTAGAACTCCCAGCAGATTGTCGGGCCTACGACCCGCAAGGACCCCAACACTGGGTCGAATCCATCAGCAAGAGCAGATCAAGAAAGGAAAAAAGGAACTTGCTGGGCATCCTGTTTACCTTTTGGTGGCAGATTTGGAAGGAACGAAATCGCCGCATCTTTGACAATACTGAAATGTCTTTCATACGAGTGGCACAGCTAGTGCAGGAGCAAGTTAAAACTTACCACTTTGCAAACAATGCAAACCACCCTAGGGAAGCTCTGTCTCCGCAGGATTCTACTTAAGTCCTGTCCGTGTTGTGGTTTTTGTACTCTTGTTTTTCCTGTCCTACTGCCTTGTACTTTCTAGGGTGTATTTGCTCTTCTTCTTAATGAATGGCAGCGCTCCTGCCAATATTTTCAAAAAAAAACAAAGCTCAAACGCCTGACTCCTGAAAAGGCGCAGCTTCTCGTCAACTTCAAATTCCCGCCCTTCCCGGATCACAGGGTGCTCGCTCAATCGAAGAACGACAGTGAAACGTGCAACGACCTACGCACAGCCTTCTCGGGTATTGATGTTCTTGTGAGGAATTTTGATGAAAATTTTTACGCCTTCCAAGACAAGATGAGGCATGAGATTGAGACCAAAGGCTACATTGAATACGAGGTCACTGACGACGAGGATGATGATTGCAACTGCAACGAGGGTGCAGCTGCATCTAGGAGCACAGGCCCGTCACTGGACATCATCAGGCAGTTTGCGAGTCCAGTGGTGGCCATCTTGAGACCTATTCTGTTACTTTTTGCTATCCTTTTATTTTCCTTTTTTTGTCTTCCCTCAAACAATATTGAGGATATATGGCATACACATCCTAATACATTTATATATGAATTTATGTGCTTCTTTTCTTTTCCCGTTGAACTGATTCAGAGCATACATCTAAATTATATGCATGTCGCATGAAGGCAATTAGAAGCCAAACCAAGGTTTTCCCTTAGTTTTGTATTCCGTTTTTAATATATCTCAGTCTGCAAGTGAATATTCAGATGTTTGTAGCTGGAACTTTGTTTTCTATCAGTCCCTTGTTACAAGCTCATCCATCAGATAGGGTGTGGCAAGTTGTAAATCACAGTTATATACATTGAACTGTAAACTGTCCACTTTCGAGTTATATGTGGGATACTGCCATTTATTCGTTGATCAAGTATAGTACCTCGCAGTCTTTCTATCTGATGCATCTTTGTTGTGTTTATTTACTAGAGACTGACCGGTCACATTACTGAATTCCTTGTGTGGCTCTGAATATACATATGGTTTTAACGTGAAAAGAACAGCATGTTCATGTCATTATTATTGAATATACTGAAGATGGTGGAACCTTTCCATTTAAGTAGCATCTCGTTCATTTCCAAGCTAGATAATATCTTTCAGGAATAAATATGTTTGCCTGATCCATCAAAACATGCAAGCATTTTCAATCCTCCTGCCCACCATGCACCACCTAGCTACGTAGGGTGACGCGGCAAGCTAAAATGGAAAAAAAAAAGGTTTGGGATGGCAACAAATTATAAATGTAAATAGTGAGAATTGTGTACATATTCATATATGGTTCCATTATAGGTTCAAATTATCTTACAGATATAGTGACCTGAATTGCTCGTTATTTATATCTAAGTTGGTCATTATATAGTTAGGTGTCTCTGAACCAAGAAACCGAAGAAAATGAAGTCTTAGATGCGGAAATGGGATGAGCAACACCGGACTCCAGCGAGAGCTAATCCCAACATCAAAATAGAACAACAGCTGAGAACAGAGCTCCATTTGTTCTTTGGTGTCAAGATGTAGTAGCATCAGCTTTCAAAAGACGCGTCTTGATGTAACTGCCGAACGCACACCGGATGCACCATGATGCAGATCTTCTCGCTCAAGCTCGTGAACCACCACTCTGCGACCAGCAACACCCCAATCGAGCTCTACCGGTTCGTGTCGTTCTCGATCTCCACCGGCCGCTCCGCAACTACGTCTTCAACCGCACCCGAGAAGATCCCGTTGTCATCCACGGCTCGCATTCCAATGCCACCAACAACCACGCGTCCTACACTCAGCATTGAGAAAACACTCGGCACAAAATGGCCTTTGCCGAGTGCTGCTAACGTGACACTCGGTAAACGTGTGAATCGTCAATCATATCGTCAGCTGTTGCCTGTTTGCCGAGTGCATCTGGAACTCAGCAAACCCCTGTTTTTCTGTAGTGCTGGCTCAGTTTGATTTTGGCGAGATAGAGATGAGGGTGTCGTGGGCAAATTTGGAAAACTAAAGCAGCCGAGATACATGCCTGTTTTCAGATAGACATCTACCAACCTTTTTCTTTTTGTCGTCATCTGTGTTTGTTTTGAAAAGAAGAAAGTGTCTGAATTGTGGTTGTTCGATGAAGGTATTGGTGGTTGCTTAAATGGGACTAAGTACCGACTTGAGCATCCGAGCATTGCTAATCTTGTGAAGGGATGAATTCTGAAGTTTAGTAATTCCATCTTGTTTGTATGTGTGCACTGTTTAGTAATTTCATCTTCTGCAGAGTGCACGATCCCAAATGGGCGTGACTTTTTTTTTTTTTTTTTTTGAGATCGATCCCAAATGGGCGTGACTTTGCTTGAGTTCTGAAAAGAAAGAATTTCTTGTGCTTAGAACCCCTTTGGACATTCCTTCTTCGGCTCTGGCAATGCATTTCTAGCATAGATAGTAGTAGCAGAATATAGACCGAGACTGGTAACAATAAATTGTGCAAAACTATTCGTGGACAAGATGAGAATTCTTTGCTTCTAACATTTTTGACACATTCTCCTTGCAGATTTAGCAAACATTGGAATACTCCTTCTGTTCTAAAATTGTTGTTGTTAACTTTTTTCGTTATATTTGATCATTCATTTTGTTCAAAATATTTATTCAATTATAAAAAAAGTATATGTTATATTTTAAATTTCTTTAGTGATAAAACATATTTCAACAAAAGATTTGATATTTTTGGATTTTTTTAGTAAGATGATGGTTAAACATAATGAAAAAAAGTCAATGACGGTAACAATTGTAGAACGGAGTAGGATTCATTTGTGTAAATGCTTTGCCATTTCAGAGGTTTTTCCTTAGTCAAAACTAAAAATCTTGCGTGTCATTCTTTCTTTTTAGTTTTAGCAAGGTTTTTGTGTTCTTATAACTTATTATTGTTGGTCTACAAAATGTCAACATTGGAAAGAAAGAAAGAAAGAACTGGATAAGTGGAATGACAACCTAATATTCATCTGGCACAGGTTCTGTCAGTAGTTGACTCCATGATAGAAATTGCAGGAAATTCTCACGCCAATGCAAGGCCTTTTGAGTTTCTACCAGATGGACTTCCACCTCCCCAGGACTTCCTCTTTTTATTCCCTACTCCAACTCCCTTTCCCCTTCCCATAAATTGCCAAACGAACCGTTCGTCCTTGTTGATCTTCCGATGGCCATCACCTTCACCGCTGGCCGGGATCAAGCTCGACTCCATCCTCGAGCTCGTGCCGTTATGCCTACCGTTCTTCTCGTCGCGTTCTGTATCTTAGACCGCGTGGTGCTCATACTCTTCGCAAACCCAGCCATCGATGCAGCCGTCGTGGATGCCATGAGGGCCGTCTGCAGAGTGGGCAAACTGCTGCTAGCTCTTCCCGTGCCCATCCATTGAGTGCGGTTGGATGTCGCTGATACTCGGCTTCGACATTATTGTAAAATGTAAATACAGATTAGTTGGCCACTGTTAATTCCATAACTGGCGAATTTCAGTCGATGCAATTGGGAATTGGCTGGAGTGCTTTATTTTTATCTGCATTTGAGTTCACCATCCGGTACTTGTGATTCATCACGGCTATAAGTGTGGCCACTGATTTTCCTGAATGTTAACGATGTTGTAAATTTTCCCCGTCAGCGTGCCATCCGCACTGGACGAATTACCGGACTCTGAACTCTCGCGCACACGCGCGACATGACCAGCGCCACGACAGGGAATCTCCGCTTTGCTCTCTCTCTTCAGTTTTTGGCTCTGCGGTTTGCCAGTCTAACTGGATTCGAATCGGATGATGAAACCATTGTTGCATCGCATCCGACTCGGATCGCGGGTTTCCGTGAGGTCGTCTCGGTTTCGGTATAGGCCCTGATGCCCTGATCCATAAATATTCACAGGCCGGCGTCTTGGTTCTCATCTCGCGGAATTGCAGACTGCTTTGAGAGACAGGAGTGCAGGAGGATTTCCACAACGCGAGAGAAAAGGGAAAAGAAGAAGTCGACGCGATGGCAAGCTCCTCGACGGTCGTTTCAGCCGAGGAGGTGCAGAAAGCTAGGGATGTCTTGCATGGCCTCCGTGCCAAACTCCAAATTCCCGAGGACGTCCTTGCCGATGACGACGGACAAGGGAAGAAGAAGAAGGGGAAGAAAACGAAGCTCAAACGCCTGAATCCTGAAACGGCGCAGCTTCTCGTCAACTTCAAATTCCCGCCCTTCCCGGATCACAGGGTGCTCGCTCAATCGAGGAACGACAGTGAAACGTGCAACGACCTACGCACAGCCTTCTCGCGTATTGATGCTCTTGTGAGGAACCAAAGGCTACATCGAATACGAGGTCACTGACGACGAGGATGATGATTGCAACTGCAACGAGGGTGCAGCTGCATCTAGGAGCACAGGCCCGTCACTGGACATCATCAGGCAGTTTGCGAGTCCAGTGGTGGCCATCTTGAGACCTATTCTGTTACTTTTTGCTATCCTTTTATTTTCCTTTTTTTGGTCTTCCCTCAAACAATATTGAGGATATATGGCATACACATCCTAATACATTTATATATGAATTTATGTGCTTCTTTTCTTTTCCCGTTGAACTGATTCAGAGCATACATCTAAATTATATGCATGTCGCATGAAGGCAATTAGAAGCCAAACCAAGGTTTTCCCTTAGTTTTGTATTCCGTTTTTAATATATCTCAGTCTGCAAGTGAATATTCAGATGTTTGTAGCTGGAACTTTGTTTTCTATCAGTCCCTTGTTACAAGCTCATCCATCAGATAGGGTGTGGCAAGTTGTAAATCACAGTTATATACATTGAACTGTAAACTGTCCACTTTCGAGTTATATGTGGGATACTGCCATTTATTCGTTGATCAAGTATAGTACCTCGCAGTCTTTCTATCTGATGCATCTTTGTTGTGTTTATTTACTAGAGACTGACCGGTCACATTACTGAATTCCTTGTGTGGCTCTGAATATACATATGGTTTTGACGTGAAAAGAACAGCATGTTCATGTCATTATTATTGAATATACTGAAGATGGTGGAACCTTTCCATTTAAGTAGCATCTCGTTCATTTCCAAGCTAGATAATATCTTTCAGGAATAAATATGTTTGCCTGATCCATCAAAACATGCAAGCATTTTCAATCCTCCTGCCCACCATGCACCACCTAGCTACGTAGGGTGACGCGGCAAGCTAAAATGGAAAAAAAAAGGTTTGGGATGGCAACAAATTATAAATGTAAATAGTGAGAATTGTGTACATATTCATATATGGTTCCATTATAGGTTCAAATTATCTTACAGATATAGTGACCTGAATTGCTCGTTATTTATATCTAAGTTGGTCATTATATAGTTAGGTGTCTCTGAACCAAGAAACCGAAGAAAATGAAGTCTTAGATGCGGAAATGGGATGAGCAACACCGGACTCCAGCGAGAGCTAATCCCAACATCAAAAGAGAACAACAGCTGAGAACAGAGCTCCATTTGTTCTTTGGTGTCAAGATGTAGTAGCATCAGCTTTCAAAAGACGCGTCTTGATGTAACTGCCGAACGCACACCGGATGCACCATGATGCAGATCTTCTCGCTCAAGCTCGTGAACCACCACTCTGCGACCAGCAACACCCCAATCGATCGAGCTCTACGGGTTCGTGTCGTTCTCGATCTCCACCGGCCGCTCCGCAACTACGTCTTCAACCGCACCCGAGAAGATCCCGTCGTCATCCACGGTAGGCCGTAGGCCAGCATTCCAATGCCACCAACAACCACGCGTCCTACACTCAGCATTGAGAAAACACTCGGCACAAAATGGCCTTTGCCGAGTGCTGCTAACGTGACACTCGGTAAACGTGTGAATCGTCAATCATATCGTCAGCTGTTGCCTGTTTGCCGAGTGCATCTGGCACTCGGCAAACCCTGTTTTTCTGTAGTGCTGGCTCAGTTTGATTTTGGCGAGATAGAGATGAGGGTGTCGTGGGCAAATTTGGAAAACTAAAGCAGCCGAGATACATGCCTGTTTTCAGATAGACATCTACCAACCTTTTTCTTTTTGTCGTCATCTGTGTTTGTTTTGAAAAGAAGAAAGTGTCTGAATTGTGGTTGTTCGATGAAGGTATTGGTGGTTGCTTAAATGGG
Source organism: Chloris gayana (assembly GCA_031894775.1). Taxonomy (NCBI): domain Eukaryota; kingdom Viridiplantae; phylum Streptophyta; class Magnoliopsida; order Poales; family Poaceae; genus Chloris; species Chloris gayana. Next base: position 12,585 of record JAUNZO010003006.1, on the reverse strand, counting down.
ACTAAGTACCGACTTGAGCATCCGAGCATTGCTAATCTTGTGAAGGGATGAATTCTGAAGTTTAGTAATTCCATCTTGTTTGTATGTCTGCACTGTTTAGTAATTTCATCTTCTGCAGAGTGCACGATCCCAAATGGGCGTGACTTTTTTTTTTTTTTTTGAGATCGATCCCAAATGGGCGTGACTTTGCTTGAGTTCTGAAAAGAAAGAATTTCTTGTGCTTAGAACCCCTTTATACATTCCTTCTTCGGCTCTGGCAATGCATTGCTAGCATAGATAGTAGTAGCACTGTAGCAGAATATAGACCGAGACTGGTAACAATAAATTGTGCAAAACTATTCGTGGACAAGATGAGAATTCTTTGCTTCTAACATTTTTGACACATTCTCCTTGCAGATTAGCAAACATACTCCTTCTGTTCTAAAATTGTTGTTGTTAACTTTTTTCGTTATATTTGATCATTCATTTTGTTCAAAATATTTATTCAATTATAAAAAAAGTATATGTTATATTTTAAATTTCTTTAGTGATAAGACATATCCCAACAAAAGATTTGATATTTTTGGATTTTTTTTAGTAAGATGATGGTTAAACATAATGAAAAAAAGTCAATGATGGTAACAATTGTAGAACGGAGTAGGATTCATTTGTGTAAATGCTTTGCCATTTCAGAGGTTTTTCCTTAGTCAAAACTAAAAATCTTGCGTGTCATTCTTTCTTTTTAGTTTTAGCAAGGTTTTTGTGTTCTTATAACTTATTATTGTTGGTCTACAAAAATGTCAACATTGGAAAGAAAGAAAGAAAGAACTGGATAAGTGGAATGACAACCTAATATTCATCTGGCACAGGTTCTGTCAGTAGTTGACTCCATGATAGAAATTGCAGGAAATTCTCACGCCAATGCAAGGCCTTTTGAGTTTCTACCAGATGGACTTCCACCTCCCCAGAACTTCTTCTTTTTATTCCCTACTCCAACTCCCTTTCCCCTGCCCATAAATTGCCAAACGAACCGTTCGTCCTTGTTGATCTTCCGATGGCCATCACCTTCACCGCTGGCCGGGATCAAGCTCGACTCCATCCTCGAGCTCGTGCCGTTATGCCTACCGTTCTTCTCGTCGCGTTCTGTATCTTAGACCGCGTGGTGCTCATACTCTTCGCAAACCCAGCCATCGATGCAGCTGTCGTGGATGCCATGAGGGCCGTCTGCAGAGTGGGCAAACTGCTGCTAGCTCTTCCCGTGCCCATCCATTGAGTGCGGTTGGATGTCGCTGATACTCGGCTTCGACATTATTGTAAAATGTAAATACAGATTAGTTGGCCACTGTTAATTCCATAACTGGCGAATTTCAGTCGATGCAATTGGGAATTGGCTGGAGTGCTTTATTTTTATCTGCATTTGAGTTCACCATCCGGTACTTGTGATTCATCACGGCTATAAGTGTGGCCACTGATTTTCCTGAATGTTAACGATGTTGTAAATTTTCCCCGTCAGCGTGCCATCCGCACTGGACGAATTACCGGACTCTGAACTCTCGCGCACACGCGCGACATGACCAGCGCCACGACAGGGAATCTCCGCTTTGCTCTCTCTCTTCAGTTTTTGGCTCTGCGGTTTGCCAGTCTAACTGGATTCGAATCGGATGATGAAACCATTGTTGCATCGCATCCGACTCGGATCGCGGGTTTCCGTGAGGTCGTCTCGGTTTCGGTATAGGCCCTGATGCCCTGATCCATAAATATTCACAGGCCGGCGTCTTGGTTCTCATCTCGCGGAATTGCAGACTGCTTTGAGAGACAGGAGTGCAGGAGGATTTCCACAACGCGAGAGAAAAGGGAAAAGAAGAAGTCGACGCGATGGCAAGCTCCTCGACGGTCGTTTCAGCCGAGGAGGTGCAGAAAGCTAGGGATGTCTTGCATGGCCTCCGTGCCAAACTCCAAATTCCCGAGGACGTCCTTGCCGATGACGACGGACAAGGGAAGAAGAAGAAGGGAAGAAAACGAAGCTCAAACGCCTGAATCCTGAAACGGCGCAGCTTCTCGTCAACTTCAAATTCCCGCCCTTCCCGGATCACAGGGTGCTCGCTCAATCGAGGAACGACAGTGAAACGTGCAACGACCTACGCACAGCCTTCTCGCGTATTGATGCTCTTGTGAGGAACCAAAGGCTACATCGAATACGAGGTCACTGACGACGAGGATGATGATTGCAACTGCAACGAGGGTGCAGCTGCATCTAGGAGCACAGGCCCGTCACTGGACATCATCAGGCAGTTTGCGAGTCCAGTGGTGGCCATCTTGAGACCTATTCTGTTACTTTTTGCTATCCTTTTATTTTCCTTTTTTTGGTCTTCCCTCAAACAATATTGAGGATATGTGGCATACACATCCTAATACATTTATATATGAATTTATGTGCTTCTTTTCTTTTCCCGTTGAACTGATTCAGAGCATACATCTAAATTATATGCATGTCGCATGAAGGCAATTAGAAGCCAAACCAAGGTTTTCCCTTAGTTTTGTATTCCGTTTTTAATATATCTCAGTCTGCAAGTGAATATTCAGATGTTTGTAGCTGGAACTTTGTTTTCTATCAGTCCCTTGTTACAAGCTCATCCATCAGATAGGGTGTGGCAAGTTGTAAATCGCAGTTGTATACATTGAACTGTAAACTGTCCACTTTCGAGTTACATGTGGGATACTGCCATTTATTCGTTGATCAAGTATAGTACCTCGCAGTCTTTCTATCTGATGCATCTTTGTTTTGTTTATTTACTAGAGACTGACCGGTCACATTACTGAATTCCTTGTGTGGCTCTGAATATGCATATGGTTTTAACGTGAAAAGAACAGCATGTTCATGTCATTATTATTGAATATACTGAAGATGGTGGAACCTTTCCATTTAAGTAGCATCTCGTTCATTTCCAAGGTAGATAATATCTTTTAGAAAACAAGAATAAATATGTTTGCCTGATCCATCAAAACACGCAAGCATTTTCAATCCTCCTGCCCACCATGCACCACCTAACTACGTAGGGTGACGCGGCAAGCTAAAATGGAAAAAAAAAAGGTTTGGGATGGCAACAAATTATAAATGTAAATAGTGAGAATTGTGTACATATTCATATATGGTTCCATTATAGGTTCAAATTATCTTACAGATATAGTGACCTGAATTGCTCATTAAAGTATTTATATCTAAGTTGGTCATTATATAGTTAGGTGTCTCTGAACCAAGAAACCGAAGAAAATGAAGTCTTAGATGTGGAAATGGGATGAGCAACACCGGACTCCAGCGAGAGCTAATCCCAACATCAAAAGAGAACAACAGCTGAGAACAGAGCTCCATTTGTTCTTTGGTGTCAAGATGTAGTAGCATCAGCTTTCAAAAGACGCGTCTTGATGTAAGGGCAGCGAACAAAATTAGACGGGATGACCTGCGGGAAGGCAATGAAATAAATAGTTATAGGGCATTGAATTATGATCCAGATTTTTTTTTGTGTGTGTGTGTGAGATCGAGTAACGTACCTATCTGAATGTTATGCAACGTGAGTAACTTTTCATCCCTCCTTCCTTTAGCTGGAGGAGACCAAGGGTAAGGTCATCAATGCAGTTTGATTTTGTGAAGTTCCCTGTGAAGATTGTGCTTCTTCGGTCCAGTAGGAGTGATGGTGAGGTTCAATGGAAGGATATCAGAAAAGCCAATGCATATGCTATGTAGCTATTTTTTTAGTGCTTTCTGCACTCTCTTAGCTGCACAGATGCTTCAGTATCATCAACGGCTTTGTCTTGGAAAGCTTCTTCAAAGAATTTGGCTTCACTATAGGTCTATAGCTCCTTTGAAGTTTGTTTAGTGCTTCAAAGTTTATATCATTAACTTTGAATTTCCAGGTGTCACACATAGTCGATCACAGCTTGTGAAGCATTTTCAAATGCAACATTAACATTGCTCTGAAGGTCATGATACAGAATGATGTCAGTTTGGTCACCAGGCTCTTTTTTCCTGGTAAGTCAATGGTGAACCAGCCTGTGATCATACCGGGGGCATCCTCAAGTGTCCGACATGCTAGGACATTTAGGTTCTGGCTAGCTAATATGTGATGTATCATTGCCACGTGCCTGGGCATCAGCCCATGGCATGGCACGAAATTCCTTTTTCGGGCTATTTGGGCCGTGCCAGCCCGTTAAGCCTGCGGGCTCAACTGCACATTAAGTATTTTTCAGCCTAATAATGTTGAAAATCTTGGAAAAATAGATAAAAATATAGCAATATGGAGATTTGAACCTTAAACCTATAAGATAGGAGGCAAATGCTTTACGATTAAAGCATTTTATCTTTGGTGTTTAGTATGAAATATATAATATATTTAATTTCGTATCGTGCCATGTCGTGTCGCCCATCGTGCTTGACCCTCGGCCCAGGGCACGGCCCGCACGGGCTAACGGGCTGGCCCGACATGAAATTAATCATACCGTGCCGTGTTTAAATTAATCGGACCGTGCCGTGTTTAGGCCGGGCCAAAAATTCATGCTTCGTGCCCGCTCGCTCGGCCCGGTCCATTTGGCCATCACTAGCGGGAAGGGTGAAAGCGGGAGCAACGCATCCTCCGAGACTATCCGTATCGGGGTATTGAAAACTATCCTCCGGTACCCGATTAGCGAGAAAAAGGTCCGCACCGGAGTGCGGGAGGCATTCGCCATCCTCTCGGACCGCCTCCCGCACGCCACATCCGGTATGCGTAAGGGCGGCGGCAAGCGTGAGGAGAGAGGTGCAGGGCGGTGGCGAGCCGACGAGTGAAGGGAGGGAGGCGGGCCCCCAATCAATCGTTTTGGTTGAAGTTTTGGAGATTGTTGCTATTTTGCCCACGCAATCGCGACCACTTTGGTTATAATGCCCGGTTCAATGGGCTTCGCCATAATGCCCACGAAACCGCAGCCACTTTGGTTATAACGCCCAAATCGACTATTATAGCTTATTTTTAGTTATTTTGCTTAATATAGGCAGTAGAAAAGACGAATATACCCCTAGCTCTTGAAAAAATCTCTCTCTGCTAGGAGATCTCCTCTGTTGGTGGCTCATACGCATGACCAAAGGGGGAAAAAATATTTCCAACATGACAACAGTAGCATGCGCATGAGCAAAACAAGAAAAAAAATCAATGAGTAAGGGCACTTTCGTCCATTCAGATTACCAAAAACCCAAAAAGTATTTTAGAAATTCCAAAAATCTCGTTTGGGCATTCTACCGGAAGAGGCAACGGTTTCGTGGGTATTTTAGCGAAGCCCATCGGCACGTGGACAAAATAGCGAAACCCCTGTTTTGCGTGGATAAAATAGCAAAAATCTCGAAGTTTTGGGAGCGAGATGAGATTCTGCGAGCAGCAGCCATGATCGCTAGACTGGTCCACACGATGTGCCATCCACCATCCAAGCCGATTGGGCGGCTGGGCCGAGCCCAACTCGGGAAGAAGCCTCACAGCATTCTTTTCGGCCTTTTACTCCTGCATGCTTTATTATTATTCGGCCGCGTGCAGCCTCCGAAACGGACTCGTTACCATCACCGGCCAGGCAAATGTAAAATGTAGCACGAACGCCCACCGGCCACCGCCTGTTTACTTTACACGGAGAGCGGCGGCGGACGGTTGCCAGCACGGAGTGGGAGAGGAGGACTCTCAAGTATAGAGCTAGGATTATTACTACGGCGACGAATCAGAGCGAGGCGACGCCGGCACCTGTCGAGCTGCTGTGGTTCGCGCGTAGAACGGCTCCATCTACAACAGGCTCTACCACCTCCACGACGCCTTCTTCCCTTGCCCTGATCAGCTTCCAGAATCGATACACATCCTAATCGCTTGATTAATTCACATGAACAATCATCGGCCGCCCTGAAGCCCACGAACCTGTCGTCGTTCCTGGACACCGGACGACTGCCGAACGCACACAGGATGCGCCATGATGCACATCTTCTCGCTCACGCTCATCAACTACCACTCTGCGACCCCAATCGAGCTCTAGGGGTTCGTGATCTCCACCAGCCGCTCCGCAACCGCACCCGGGAAGATCCCTTCGTCATCCACTGCCCGCATTCCAATCAGGCTATTTGACGGCGTCGTTGACGAGCCGGGTCACCTAACCTTTGTGGTTGCGGTGGTGATAAGGTTCAGAGTGAAAGCCGTGGATTCCCGGCTCAGGCGCACGGGTGCAATTACTGCAGGCTCCGGTTTGATTTTGGCGACATAGAGATGAGCGTGTCGAGCAGGTCTAATTCGATTTTCTTCAAAAAAAAAGCAGGTCTAATTCGCGCGCGTGCGCACGGACGGTTTGCCAATCTAACTGAATTTCGAATCGGACGACGAAGCCATTGTTGCATCGCATCCGACTCGGATCTCGGGTTTCCGTGAGGTCATCTCGGTATCGGTGTAGGCCCTGATGCCCTGATCCATAAATATTCGCAGGCCGGCGTCTTGGTTCTCATCTCGCTGAATTGCAGGCTGCTTTGAGAGGCAGGAGTGCAGGAGGATTTCCACAACGCGGGAGAAAAGGGAAAAGAAGAAGTCGACGCGATGGCAAGCTCCTCGACGGCCGTTTCAGCCGAGGAGGTGCAGAAAGCTAGGGATGTCTTGCATGGCCTCCGTGCCAAACTCCAAATTCCCGACGACGTCCTTGCCGATGACGACGGACAAGGGAAGAAGAAGAAGGGGAAGAAAACGAAGCTCAAACGGCTGTCGCCTGAATCGGCGCAGCTTCTCGTCAACTTCAAATTCCCGCCCTTCCCGGATCACAGGGTGCTCTTTCAATCGAAGAACAACAGTGAAACGTGCAACGACCTACGCACAGCCTTCTCGGGTATTGATGTCCTCGTGAGGAAATTTGATGAAAATTATTACATCTTCCTGGACAAGATGAGGCATCAGATTGAGACCAAAGGCTACTTCGAATACGAGGTCACTGACGACGAGGATGATGATTGCAGCAAGGGTGCAGCTGCATCTAGGAGCACGAGGCCTGCCCCTAGACTCGCAAAGCGAGCTGGAGGAGGGGTCAAGAAAATAAAATAAGCTTCTAATAGGTGTTCAAAATAGCTGGTAATTAGGTGTGTTTTTTTTTCATTTGGAACTTCTGAAAACTGGATGTAAAGAAAGGCTATGAAATACTACTTCTTTGTTCTTTTCTATATGAAAATAATATTAAGCCCACTTTGCTTTGTTAAGATATGAAGAAGACAAACTTTCACCAATATAAACCTTCTACATCTGATAACCTATTCTGTTACTTTTTGAGAGCATAATTACCTGTTTGTCACAAGTTTGAAACTTGAATAATGGATATTTATGTGTTTGATGACATTGACAGTTAGCTTTTCCTTCTGTTAACACTACAATGCTTAGTGTTTCTCTTTGTTAATACCTCTGGAGGATTAATTTGGTTTTGGAATGGCGTATGATTATTTCCCACGGATTATGATTTCAGTCGATTACTTTTATGTCTTTGAGATCACCACTTGGTTCCCAGTCCCAAAATAAGCTGTACTACTGTATAAGCTGCAGTCGAGCTAATATATGTCTGAATGCACAATAGAAACTCGTTTTCTTTGATGTTCATAAGGCAGTTTCAGAGGAATTGAGGGTGATTCTTTTATTTGCAGTATCAGGTTTTGTTCAAGTTGTTCCTGCCTCGTCTTTGCATACATTTTGGAGCCTTGGAGGTGGGCTTTCTAGCAGTAACATGAGTGGAGGACACGCTGATGCTGGGAACTCAGGTAACATTAATGGTTGCTTGCTGATTCGAAGGTGCACACAGAGAACTTCGAAGGTGCTTGACGAAACAGCATAGTATATGTTTCTGATAGTGCACACATGACCAGTTGTTGCCTGTTTGCCGAGTGCATCTGGCACTCAACAAACCCCTGTTTTTCTGTAGTGCTGGCTCAGTTTGATTTTGGCGAGATAGAGATGAGGGTGTCGTGGGCAAATTTGGAAAACTAAAGCAGCCGAGATACATGCCTGTTTTCAGATAGACATCTACCAACCTTTTTCTTTTTGTCGTCATCTGTGTTTGTTTTGAAAAGAAGAAAGTGTCTGAATTGTGGTTGTTCGATGAAGGTATTGGTGGTTGCTTAAATGGAACTTGAGCATCCGATCATTGCTAATCTTGTGAAGGGATGAATTCTGAAGTTTAGTAATTCCACCTTGTTTGTATGTGTGCACTGTTTAGTAATTTCATCTTCTGCAGAGTGCACGATCCCAAATGGGCGTGACTTTTCTTTTTTGAGATCGATCCCAAATGGGCGTGACTTTGCTTGAGTTCTGAAAAGAAAGAATTTCTTGTGCTTTGAACCCCTTTGGACATTCCTTCTTCGGCTCTGGCAATGCATTTCTAGCATAGATAGTAGTAGCAGAATATAGACCGAGATTGGTAACAATAAATTGTGCAAAACTATTCGTGGACAAGATGAGAATTCTTTGCTTCTAACATTTTTGACGCATTCTCCTTGCAGATTAGCAAACATTGGAATACTCCTTCTGTTCTAAAATTGTTGTTGTTAACTTTTTTTCGTTATATTTGATCATTCATTTTGTTCAAAATATTTATTCAATTATAAAAAAGTATATGTTATATTTTAAATTTCTTTAGTGATAAAACATATTCCAACAAAAGATTTGATATTTTTGGATTTTTTTTAGTAAGAAGATGGTTAAACATAATGAGAAAAAAGTCAATGACGATAGCGATTGTAGAACGGAGTAGGATTCATTTGTGTAAAAGCTTTGCCATTTCAGAGGTTTTTCCTTAGTCAAAACTAAAAATTTTGCGTGACATTCTTTTCTTTTAGTTTTAGAAAGGTTTTTGTGTTCTTATAACTTATTATTGTTGGTCTACAAAAATGTCAACATTGGAAAGAAAGAAAGAACTGGATAAGTGGAATGACAACCTAATATTCATCTGGCACAGGTTCTGTCAGTTACAACTGGATAAGTGGACTGACAATGAAGTTGACTCCATGATAGAAATTGCAGGAAATTCTCACGCCAATGCAAGGCCTTTTGAGTTTCTACCAGATGGACTTCCACCTCCCCAGAACTTCCTCTTTTTATTCCCTACTCCAACTCCCTTTCCCCTTCCCATAAATTGCCAAACGAACCGTTCGTCCTTATTGATCTTCCGATGGCCATCACCTTCACCGCTGGCCGGGATCCAGCTCGACTCCATCCTCGAGCTCGTGCCGTTATGCCTACCGTTCTTCTCGTCGCGTTCTGTATCTTAGACCGCGTGGTGCTCATGCTCCTCGCAAACCCAGCCATCGGTGAAGCCGTGGATGCCGCCGTCGTGGCTGCCATGAGGGCCGTCTGCAGAGTGGCAAACTGCTGCTAGCTCTTCCCGTGTCCATCCATTGAGGGCGGTTGGATGTCGCTGATACTCGGCTTCGACATTATTGTAAAATGTAAATACAGATTAGTTGGCCACTGTTAATTCCATACCTGCCGAATTTCAGTCGATGCAATTGGGAATTGGCTGGAGTGCTTTATTTTTATCTGCATTTGAGTTCACCATCCGGTACTTGTGATTCATCACGGCTATAAGTGTGGCCACTGATTTTCCTGAATGTTAACGATGTTGTAAATTTCCCCCGTCAGCGTGCCATCCGCACTGGACGAATTACCGGACTCTGAACTCTAGCGCACACGCGCGACATGACCAGCGCCACGACAGGGAATCTCCGCTTTGCTCTCTCTCTTCAGTTTTATTATGTATTCAAGCTTCTTTTATGTAATTCAGTAGAATTCCTTTCTTTCCTGGTACTAGCTACTCCGTTTATTTTGCGTATTGAAAAGAAAGGCAGAGCTCCTGTCATTTTGTTCACCAAAAAAAAAAAAAAAAAACAGATAGGCCACGGGGTCGGTGAGCAATGCAGATCAGACTGTTGACGCGCTGTCCGCCTGCTCGCGGCGTAGGAACGCCCTCCCTGCCGATCGATGGCTCCAGACAGAAACCAACTTAATTATTCAGGTCCATGGACGCATGGGGCTTCTCGGCGCGCCGCCGTCCCAATCTCATCCTCTGGCATGGGAAGGATTCCTCAGCCACGGGACACGGGTTCACGCAAGAATAATGATAATGCACTGCGGTTTGCCAATCTAACTGGATTCGAATCGGACGACGAAGCCATTGTTGCATCGCATCCGACTCGGATCTCGGGTTTCCGTGAGGCCATCTCGGTATCGGTATGGGGCCTGATGCCCTGATCCATAAATATTCACCGGCCGGTGTTTTGGTTCTCATCTCGCTGAATTGCAGGCTGCTTTGGGAGACAGGAGTGCAGGAGGATTTCCACAACGCGGGAGAAAAGGGAAAAGAAGAAGTCGACGCGATGGCAAGCTCCTCGACGGCCGTTTCAGCCGAGGAGGTGCAGAAAGCTAGGGATGTCTTGCATGGCCTCCGTGCCAAACTCCAAATTCCCGATGACGTCCTTGCCGATGACGACGGACAAGGGAAGAAGAAGAAGGGGAAGAAAACGAAGCTCAAACGGTTGTCGCCTGAATCGGCGCAGCTTCTCGTCAACTTCAAATTCCCGCCCTTCCCGGATCACAGGGTGCTCTTTCAATCGAAGAACAACAGTGAAACGTGCAACGACCTACGCACAGCCTTCTCGGGTATTGATGTCCTCGTGAGGAAATTTGATGAAAATTATTACATCTTCTTGGACAAGATGAGGCATCAGATTGAGACCAAAGGCTACTTCGAATACGAGGTCACTGACGACGAGGATGACGATTGCAGCAAGGGTGCAGCTGCATCTAGGAGCACGAGGCCTGCCCCTAGACTCGCAAAGCGAACTGGACGAGGGGTCAAGAAAATAAAATAAGCTTCTATTAGGTGTTCAAAATAGCTGGTAATTAGGTGTGTTATTTTTTCATTTGGAACTTCTGAAAACTGGATGTAAAGAAAGGCTATGAAATACTACTTCTTTGTTCTTTTCTATATGAAAATAATATTAAGCCCACTTTGCTTTGTTAAGATATGAAGAAGACAAACTTTCACCAATACAGGCATGCCATTTTTGTTATATTGCATTGCCATAGAGAAAACTGTTCATCCTTGCAAATCTTCTACATTTAGTAACCTATTCTGTTACTTTTTAAGAGCACAATTACCTGTTTGTCACAAGTTTGAAGCTTGGAATAATAATGGATATCTATGTGTTTGATGACACTGTCAGTTAGCTTGCTTCTGTTAACAGTACAATGCTTAGTGTCTCTCTGTGTTAATGTACCTCTGGAGGATATGGATTTTGGAATGGTATATGATTATTTCCTACGGATTATGATTTCAGCTGATTGCTTTTCGGTGGCAATGTTTCATGTCATCAGAGGTCTGGATTCCATAGCTGAGCATCAATTTGATCTGATATAGGTTTACTTTTCAGGATGGGAGCTGGAACTGTTTACTGATGGGGTGCTTTTAGAATGGTGGTTGTCTTCGATTCAGCAGTTAGATCCGTGGATTTGTCAGACTTGCACAGTTGTATGATCGTATGTTTGTTTTTCCTACTGTGGGGTAATTGGAATAAACTAGAATGTATTGAGATTTATTACTCCAGATTTGGTAGCAGTTTTAGTTGAGCTGAATACCACCTTCTGACCTTGCCTGCTTCAGTTAAAGGGCAAGCAAATCCAAATTGAATTTCATTAATAGATTGGCGTTTGTGGTAGTAGAGACTGAATATTTTACCTTTAAATGTATTGACTTTATCATGAAGGTGCATTGACAAATAGATGCTAATGGTTTGTGTTGTTGAGTTGTACTTTTGCTCTGTTGTATATTTCAAGTTCAGTTAGTGGCGCCAGGCTATAGTATTGGCAATATTTCTTTCTTTTCAATATTTAATCTCTATCTTTATATTCCTTGTGGATAGATTACTATAGGATTACAATAGGCTATAGTTAGTGGCCATACTGAGAGTAGAAGATATAGTGTACATCACTGTTCTATTATTAAGCTCTCAGCTTTCAGTTTCAGGTGAAGTGCCCAGCTGATTCTCCTTTGCAAGATGGTGATTTAACAAATTCTGTGATTATTGTATGTTATCATTTTATTTATTTATTATTGTTTTCGAACTTTCTACTTCCCTATTTTGGGGTCTTCCCTCAAACAATATTGAGGATATGTAATGGCATACACATCCTTATCTATTTATATATGAGAATTTATGTGCCTTCTTTTCTTTTCCCATTGAACTGATTCAGAGTATACATCTAAATTATGTGCATGTCACATGAAGGCAATTAGAAGCCAAACCAAGGCTTTCCCTTATTTTTGTATTTCGTTTGTAGAAATTAGATTTTACAGTTAAAAGTTCTCATTGGTTGCTTAGACAGAAAGAATTTCCAATCCTCCTCCCCCCCCACCCACCCCCCCCCCACACACACACAATGCACCACCTAATTAGCCTTCCTCAGCAAAGCAGGATTTGAAGCCGATATGCATGTTCCCTACGCCTAAACAATCAACTTAAAATGATGGAACCTTTCCATTAAAGTAACATCTCGTTCATTTTCGAGGTACATAATATCTTTTAGAAAACTA
>JAUNZO010003005.1:0-10900 GCA_031894775.1 Chloris gayana | reverse complement strand
CTAGCAGTGTGCCCGTGCGTTGCTACGGACCTAGAATTATAACAAATGCGTAACGAGTAAGAAAAATATAAATCATGCACCATTATGTCGGTTGTTACAAATAATATTTTACCATATCAGGAGCCAAATATCTGCGAACCATATCTTGCATTCCCTTTTTAGTCCTTTCATTAGCCAATGTGTAAAACTCTTCATTTGCATCAACTTTTCCTCCATCACACTTAAGTACCTCTCCAACACAAGAATCCTCTATGATAACAGAACCATCAGTGTCCTGTTCAGCAGTTGCACTTGGTCCTTCATCAATCCAATATAGGCATTTACAACCTGTTGAATTATAATTTAGTAACAGCTTTATTGCTTATAAAAAATATATAAGTATGATTCAACACATTGTCATAAAAAAATGATGTGTCATATTAAAGCTACTCACTGAATCATTCAGATAGGCCTTTGTGCCACTTGTATGAAATAGACAGTCCATGTCTTTCCTGGTTACAGTTGCAGTGGAATTTCATTAGGATTGGACCCTGACGAACACAAAACTCGGTCATTTTAAAATTATAATAACCATATAAATTTGAGATGAGAAGAGTTTGGACACTGACCTTGATTGTTAATTTGTGTACTTTGTCTCGGATCCATCGCATTCGACTCTGTGCAAATGACTTCTTTCTTCTTCTTTTCACGCAAACTTCTTTTTTTTTCTTGATTCGGAGTATTTTGTTTCTCCCTTCTTGACCTACGTTGGTCCTCGGTTAGATTACTATAACGGGAACGACATCTTCGGCGTTCACTTTCGATTTCCTTTTGTTTGCAGCCTGTTGGATATCTAGAATGTCAATAATGAAACATGGTACATAAAATGTGAAATATTGTTAAGATGCAAAACTGACCGTCATTTTTGCTTTCAGTTATATAACTATCCTCAACATGGCAATTTCCTAATGGTGTATGCAGTGGAATTTCAATAGGATTGGACCCTGATTAACGCAAAACTCGGACAATCATCAAATTAGAGATCATCATTTTTTTTAATTTAATTATAACAAAATTTTAAATTTCAAAAGCAACACCGACCTTCATGGCATATCTCTGATTTCTGGCTAACCTCCAGATTAGTTGATTCCTTTGTGGGCACTATTATTTAATCATCACTTTCATGATTCATACTAAGTTTAGTTACACAATAAATTTATTAATACTTTTCAATAGCCACACTGACCTTTATTGTTAATCTCATGTGTTTGTGTAAAATCCACATTAGCTATTTCTCCCATTGTAGCCACTGTTTTTCTAGGAGCATGATTATCCACCACTTGATCTGCTAATGAAACTGCCACATGTAAAATATAATTACTAACATAATACTAAATTAGAAACTAACCTTCAGTGTCGCTGTCAAATGTCTGCGTAAGATCACGGATAAAGCATTCTCCTAGGGAGAGAAGTAAAAAAGAATCAAACGGTGATTAGACATAAGAAAGGCTAACATTGATAAAAAAATTATCAGAAAAAAGTGTGGCGCCATACCAAATTCATGGTGTGATGGTGTGTGCTCTGTGAAACCACATATGTCAGCCCTTTTACCAAATTCCAATGTCAAGCCTGTCAATGTAAAGAAAATAAAGCAGATATAAAATCAAAATAAAAAACTTTATGAACATATATATATATATATATATATATATATATATATATATATATATATATATATATATATATATATATATATATATATATATATATATATATATATAGCAGTACTATATCACTCCCTGGGAGTGATATAATATTCCACTCCCTGTCCACTTGACAAGCCATGTCACACACAATTCCAACCCATTCATCCACCGTGGCAAACCGAACCGGTCCAGATTAACTAAGGGTTAAATAAACCAAAACAAAAACCAAACCCACACCCACGTATCCTGTTGCAAAGAACCTGCAATTAATGCTGTTATTATATGCCATAACACCTCCATTAATCACGGGTTTACTCCAGCCAGCGTTTTCTTTTCCATTTTATACCATCGTCATTTGCCCTGGAAGCTACTCTTTTCAACCCCGGCGATGGCTGTGCGAGCTACCGCGATACGGTAGGTTCGTCCGCCTGGATGGCTTGTTTTTAGTTGGATTTGGACAGGCACCGAGCTTTTTGCAGGCAGGTCCTTGGCTAGGTAGGTACGAAATCGTTTTTTCCTCTATCGTGATCTTACAATTGACCCATCGGTGCACACTATTTTGTCCTATTGTTGTGATTAAAGCTTTTCTTGTTGTTGGATTTGTGCTTACGATGGATAGTGGAAAGGCTCGAGTTGCAAGGTTGCTGGAGATTGCTCGCATATAAAGGAGGAGGGACATCCATGGTTGCTGATCCATTGTTGTATTTGTATATTGTACTTGTTCAAGACTCATATCCTTTAATTCTTCATTGTTTTTTGGCAGATCATGAAACATTCCCTTTTCCGTGTAGATCTAGAAGCCTAATTGGAGTTAAAAAGCAACACGCTGGGCGGACAAGAACCTGATCAACTCCTCCAGTCTAAAGGATTGGAGCTCCAAGCAACGCAAGGCCCGGGATCGTCTTTGCCAACAAGGTTTGTACCCGTCCATTGTTTGTCTATGAACCCTCAAGGTATAGGGTGTTACTCGATGGTTTGAGCACTCTGTCCGTGTTTGTTGATTTCCTTCAGAGAAAAATCTGAGCTAGGAATTTCCAGCTGTTTGTTAGACAATGCAATTTTTTTACGGATCTTAGACAATGCAATTTCCATGCTACTTATTAGCATTATTTATGGATTGGTTTTTATTTGAGTTTTAGCAAGTTTCCAAAATATATCAACTAGTCTAGTCAATTGGGATTCTGACTCGGTCTTTATACAGATTGTGAAACACACCTTGATTTGTTTTGCTGACATAGACATAGGTGAAACTTTTATTATACTTACATTGTAGAATTATTTATGTGTCTATGAGAAACTTATGACCACAACTTTTCAAAATAAGTTGGTAGTAACAGCTTTATTCTAAAACAAGATAAAAGTTTTTACAGTCACAACTTAGTAGGCCCATAATTGCTTTTTCCTGTAACACTTAAAAATATATTAATCTTATGATCACAATATTTCTATCTACCAAAAATAAAGGTTTTACTGTCATAATTTAACAGGCAAGTTTATATGAATGTAAAATATTTATGGTTGCCCAAATAAAATTTTATGGTGAAATAATAGTCACAAGAGGGTGTGATGGACCCTAATGCATCAGTTGTTATATGACTAATGCTCAAAGAGATGTAACTCTAAATGTAAGCACAACTGATGTTTGGCTTGAATCTCCCAAGGTGCCATTCATTAGTATTTGTGTGCCCATAGCGACACTGGAGTGATCCTAAATGCCAGAAGTTAGAGATATCTGAAGTATTGTACTCATAAATAATACTTTTGCGACAACAACATATTCTTTTTCTCGGTCACAAACACTACTGTTTTAGATCATATCTGACGATATTTATGCTCAGAGTAATAGTTTGTGCTCATCTCATCGCTCAAAATAATTTGGCTGTACGGTTCTCCAAATAATAGTTGGCAATGTAATATTGTTTTGAGACGATTTTTAATATAAAATTTATGCTCCTATGGTAACATCTTATCTTTAGATAATGACCTTTCCATGCTCTTGTGGGTTATGTGCTGGTCAAGTCAAACTGGCCTGGTTATATAGTCGAGGCATCTAATTTCTAAATAACTAGCTCTTTATTTTCTCAGAGAAAAATCAGCTCACTGGTAGTCATGGACATTGCACGCAGGTGACCATGATCATTGGATATATGATCTTAGCGCATAAGGTCAACTGCCAAAGTGCCAACCTCCAGCAGCAAATGAAAGGAAATACTTTGTGTTGCTAAAAAGTACCAGGAAGATTATGATGGCTGAAAGTTCCTCTCATGACGATTATTTTAATATGAATATATTTCATATTTAGAAGCTTCTAATTGTCTCCTGTAATAATTTTTTTGTATAATTGTATCTCTGGTAAATGAAGTGCTTTCTTAGGTAAACCATATTTGTGTAATGTGGCTTTGAGAGTAAAAAGTAAATGGAATATGAGAATGTACTGTCTCACATTTTTTTTTCAAAACTGCATCAGAGGGTAAGAGGTCTTTTACTGCGATCAGGACATCAGTAATGAAATAAAAAATGTACCAATTTATGATCAAGATTGAGATGAATGAACTATATCGAAATCACAAAATGCAATTTTTCTATTGTGGCATCGACCCACATTATCACACATAATAATATTTGCTATTAGAGTACCAGCTTCATCCTAAATTGGCAAATTGCATGAGTAAGTGGAATTTATGATACAAATAGATCATTAGTGTGTGGAAACTACTATTTACGTTCAAGCTAATATAGTCTGAAATAGTCATGATTGTTATGGCTTAACACAGTAATGTTTTCTATCATGCTAATCTTGTAGCCAATAGCTTAGAGTTTTTTAGTTCACTCTTCATCCTAGATTGACAAATTGCAAGACAGGAATTTGTGAAAAATAGTGTCTTTGGTACATAGAAACAAATATATGTAATGCCATGCTAATCTTGTAGTGTGAATAGATGAGATTTTATGGTCACGGAGAACAACATTTGCTATCAAGGTAATCTAGCTACAAATAGTCAAGGTTTTAATTGTCACGTATAATAATATTTGCTAATAGTGTAACAAATTGTCATGGCTTTATTTATGGTTCACCAGCGTCATCCTAGATTCATATATTGCACTAGTAGATGGAATTTCAGATAAATATATATTGTTAGTACGAAAAAGATAATATATACTATCAGACTCATCTAGTAGCAAATAGTTAAGGATTTTTTTTTGTTCATATGAACAGAGGTGAAAATACTATCTGGTTCATCTACTACAACAATATTTTCTATTAAGCTAATCTAACGACACATAGTCGAGGTAACTATGGTCACATAAAAAAATTTGCTACCATAAAAATAACCAATGTTTTAGTGTTTACCAGTTCAATGGTCTGTAGAAACAAATATTTAATAATGCCATGCTAAACTTGAAATGAATAAACAAGTTTTTACTGTCACGTAGAACAATATTAGCTATCAGGATAATATTGGTGTGTAGACACAAATAGTTAATGCCATGCTAATCTTGTAATGACTCCTCAAGGTTGTACTTGTCATACACATTAATATTTACTACTAGAGTAGGACATGGCCATGTTTTTTTTATGGTTCGTGAGCATTATCCTAGATTGATAAATTGCACTAATGAGTGGAATTTGTGGTGAAAATATGTTGTTAGTATGTGGGCAATAATATTTATTATCAGGCTGATCTAGTAAAAATAAGTTACAGCCTTTTATGGTCCCATACAATAATATATGCTATCAGGCTAATATTTGCAAATAGTTCATGTTCTTATGGTCACAAACAATAATATTTGCAATGACAGTAGCAATGGACGGGGTTTTAATTTTGTTCAGTATGTTTCATCCTAGATTGACAAAGTTCAAAAGTTATTGCACTTTGAATATTTTGGTCATGAAACATTTAATTTCTTCATGGGCAAGCAGCTGCAGGCTACCATAGTACCCTTTAGTGTTAATCTCTTTTTACGCATTATTAAACTGGCTGAAATTTGCACTCTCAAATACCTTTGTACACTATGGAACCACTGTTTTAATGCCCACGCCACGTAAGGACACAACAAACAATTTCTTTATGCCAAGCATTTAAACATTTGCAATTACATATATTTTTGCCATTGAAGAATGACTTGTTTCAAGAAAAGTGCATCTTGCATGTAATGGAGCTTGGACCATACAAAATGATTGACGTTTCGTGGCATCGCAGACAAGAAAAGGAGGAGCCCCAACGAAATATGTTTTCTTATTCTATAAGATTTTGTGGTCATCCATACCAATACTTTTTGCCATAGTGAAATAGGCAACTTTCTGCTATTTAATATTTTTCTCTCAGGAAAGACTGATTTCCCTCCGTGTATTCACGTGACCTTCCATCACTCATGTTCACCTATCATTATTTTAATGGCATTAAGTGCATAATCTTTGGGTCATTAACATACGGCAATTAACAGCTGAACCGTTGAGCGGAAAACATGGTGGACTCGGAGGCCAGAAAAGACCGATTTGGTTTAATTGTGTTTACATGGTGGCGTACCAGAATGGGCCTGTTGGGTCTGAGGTGGCATAGGAGAGTGATATAATAAATCACACCCTGGGTGTGATTTAGCGCTGCTCTATATATATATATATATATATATATATATATATATATATATATATATATATATATATTCGTGATACTATTCAAATTCTGGTTACTATTCACGTTACTGTTCAAATTCGTGATACTATTCAAATTCACGTTACTATTCAAATTCGTGTTACTATTCAAATTCGTGATACTATTCAAATTCTGGTTACTATTCACGTTATTGTTCGAATTCGTGTATATTAGGTCGCTTTCAGGCGACTATTAGAGTTTCGTTACCCTGCAATTTAAGAATATTAGGTCGCTTTCAGGCGACTATTAAATTTTTGGTATTATGTGATTAGCTGCTCTAATTTATTCTTTCTTTTTACAGGATCGAGGCTCGGTTGGCGAAACCAAATCGACAGCCGGTAAGGTGTGCAACAGTTATTTGTAAAAATCCTACTCGGTACTCACCATATTTCTTGCTAGTTTGTTTCGAAGTAACAAAGTCTTTCCCTACGTTCTCTAGTTACCAGCATATGTGATAAGTTTTTATCGTCTTCCCGTGCAGTTCCACCCGGAGGGAACACTTCTCTGCGGTCACACGGTCCTTACTACCCTAATCGGGGTTTAACTTAGGACTACCGCGGAGGTTTCTCCTATAGGATCCCTAGCATAAAAACTCGTCTCATATGAAAGTACTTAGATAAACAAGAGATTTTCAAAGACAACACTACTTCATTTCTACAAACATAGCTTACATATGGTTTTCCCTTTCGGGAACCCCCAAACACTTACACACGAAGGGAGGATTACCTTACAGCGGATAGGTTACAGTGGCTTTTTTCAATATAGCTATCTTACAATGGTGGTTTATAACTGGGGATGTGGAGAGGGAGTGCTCTCTAGAGGCTTTCGCTCTTCCCGATGGATGTGGTGCTTGTTCGTGTTCTTCTATATAGCTATCTTATATTAATGTTCCATATAGTAGCTATATGTTCTACCCGTAGTTGGTTGGGAACTGCCTGGTAACCACAAACTAGCAATAATAAGTGTGATAAGCCTAAACCATATTTCCTGCTAGTTTGTTTCGAAGTAACAAAGTCTTTCCCTACGTTCTCTAGTTACCAAGCATATGTGATAAGTTTTTATCGTCTTCCCAGGCAGTTCCACCCGGAGGGAACACTTCTCTGCGGCCACACGGTCCTTACTACCCTAATCAGGGTTTAACTTAGGACTACCGCGGAGGTTTCTCCTATAGGATCCCTAGCATAAAAACTCGTCTCATATGAAAGTACTTAGATAAACAAGAGATTTTCAAAGACAACACTACTTCATTTCCACAAACATAGCTTACATATGGTTTTCTCTTTCGGGAACCCCCAAACACTTACACACGAAGGGAGGATTACCTTACAGACGGATAGGTTACAGTGGCTTTCTTCAATATAGCTATCTTACAATGGTGGTTTATAACTGGGGATGTGGAGAGGGAGTGCTCTCTAGAGGCTTTCGCTCTTCCCGATGGATGTGGTGCTTGTTCGTGTTCTTCCGGTGTCTTCTCATCTGCTACCCGGCATCTTCTTTTATAGCCGAAGAGGAGCCTTCAATTATTTAGTGGTACTGGCGCACTCTCCTTACTCGTGGCTTGGAATCTTTCCTAATCCTTTCCATATGCTTATAATATTTGGCCAATCTATCGGGTCATGTGCGGCTAAGTTTAATATTGCACCATCACTCTTATGGTTTTGAAATTTTATTGTCTTTTCAAATTCTCTTCTTTTGGTACCCATATATGCATATTGACCTGGTATGTATGAATATGTATTGTCTTCCCTTTCAGGAGGCCATCTACCTGCTACTCTAGATGGTCTCTCTCTTTCTCCTTCATTTTTTACGAGCTTTCTCCATATCTTCCTCTTTTATTTTTTCCAGCATCTAATTCCATAGCTTCCATAGCGTTTTCTAGATTATGCAAACTCTCTTCATCTAGTGAATTTATGAAATCGCTATGTTGTTCTGAATCATCATAATTATTTATTTCTTCGTATATTTCATTTACTAAATCTTCTTCTTCTTCGTAACTTTCTAGTAGTAGTTTATTATTTATGTCCCATTGTTCATCTTCATTTATATGCGTATTAGTGATGTTGCCTTCTTCTGTCATTTTCTTAACAGTTTGGGTTGTTGTATTTTTATTTTCGAGCATTCTGTTGCTAAGTCTTTTTCTCTTTTTAATCTTTTTAGTCTTGATAGTTCTCTATAGAAATAAAGTTCTTTTTCTCTTACTGCAGGCCATTCACATTTCATGGATTTATTGTACTCCATGGATATTTCCTTTAATTTATCTTCACAATACACTATTTCAAAATCTAGATCGGCTTTTTCCATGAATTCAGAGCTACAGGGAGAAATATATATATATATATATATATATATATATATATATATATATATATATATATATATATATATATATATATATATATAGAGGTAGGTAGGTACTAACTATCATATTGTAGCTGGGAGATGAATCGTTAATGCAACCATCTCGTGCGCTATCAGCAGTACTAAGGCTTAGTACCATTCCTTGCATCGTCATTTCATGTTTAGTCGATCTTAATGTTCCAAAATGGGCACTATTGTCATGCAAAAGCTCCGTGTTCCTAGACTTCGTGGCTTGAATGTTCCTATCATCAGTCGGTTCGACATTCTCATTGTTGCCACCTAGTTTAAACAGATCTACTAATCAATTATAAGAAATAGAATGAAATGAAATCGATAGATTATCATAATCATAAAAGGAGATAACCGTTATTAATACCATGTGTCCCATCCTTTCTTCTCCTTTTCACCACGGGATTATTTTTAGCGTAATTCGCTCTGTCCCTTATCCGTCTAGCTTCCTGCTGCTCCTCCTTTGTTTTTTTGTTTACTATAACAGGTGTACGATGTAAGGAATCAGTATTAAATCATGGTTTTAAAAAAGATAGAGGTGCGGAAGAATGTCGTTCACCTTTACCCGGGGCCTCTTTGCATTCAGTGGTTGTAATATCCTGAAATGGTCCTTTTGGTCGTCGGTTCATCTGATTATGCTTCATGGTTCGAACTGCAAGATACAAAAGTGGATCACACATGGGGCATTCAAGATCACTCTAGAAAAGAGGGGAAACCGGAATTATAACAATAGCAGGCAAAAATGGACGAACCATGCATTCAAATATTTCAAACTGATGAGGTTCCACACAAACTAACAGCATAAGTTTGGCATTAAGTTTTGGTACTACAGGTAGAAAAAACAGACTGCCAACATAGTCGCCATCAACTTCCACGAACATCAGATGCTCTACTTCTTCTTGTCGGTGTGAGTACCAGCAGCCCTGCAAGACGCAAAAGAGGCCCATTAGATCGCACAGTTGAAGTAAAAAAAACATAGACACAGACGATCTTCTTACAGGAAACAGTATACAGCATGAGAAAAGATCACAAACCTCATCTTCCTAAGGACATTGGACATCTCCTCTCTCTTCTTCTTGGCTCTCTTGTGGGTTCCAAGCTTCCTCTTGGCCACCTTCAGGGCACGCTTGTCTTTGCCAACCTTGAGAAGCTCAGTGATACGCTTCTCATAAGGGGCAAACCCAGCAACTTCCCTGATCAAGTTCCTGACAAAGCTCACCCTCTTGGTTGCTTTCTGCATGAAACAATGTCACATTTTAAATATTGGTATTGAAACTACTACTACTACTACTACTACTAATAGTAGAATTGTAACGAGTCACACATTTAAATCAATCCAGCATAAAGGTAGACAATGATATTACTAAAGCCAAAATCCAGGGACCAACTGATTGTGACACAATCAGGAAATCACTACAACAAAATACTGAAGAAACAAACCGCTAGCAACTTCATGAAGCAAATTCATATTTATACATGTGACCTAGAAAATAAAACAATCGATAAGATGAACAACGAAGAAAGAACCCTAAACTATTATGCAGGTCCACGGGATGTAACCTTATGCACCAGCCGAACGGCAACTCGAAAAACATGATTGCTTGACCATCTTTCTTCCTGTGTTGCTAGACCTTTGCTGATCGGAACACCTGTTGCGTCTTGGCAGAAGCAGCGTGAGGCGACGGCGTGCGTGCGCAGAACCGGCAGCGTCGCGTCCCGCGGAACCACCGGCGGCGTTCGTGGACAGAACCGGCGGCGGCGTGCGTGCGCAGAACCGGCGGCGGCGTGCGTGCGGAGAGCAGTGCGTGTGGAGAGCAGTGCGTGCGGAGAGTCGGCGCGTGCGTGCCGTGGCTTGGCGGCGGCGTGCGTGCGTGCCGTGGCTTGGCGGCGGCCTGCGTGCGTCCCGCACAGGCGACCGGCGGCATTGCGTCCGGCTGCTGCAGAGGCAATCGTCGGCGTTGCGTCCTGCTGCTGCGGAGGCGACCGGCGGCGTTGCGAGCTGCTGCTGCGGAGGCGACCGGCGGCAACGTGTTTTAGGGTTTAAGCTCGTGCGGCAGCGTGTTAGATGTGGTACCAGGAGAAGCGTGTTAGCTGTGGGAACAGGAGAAGCGTTTTGCGGGAGGCGTTGTTGGAGCGACGGGTTCTCGGCCTGGTGACGACGCCACGGTGATTATAGTATTGGTATAGATTCTA
>JAUNZO010003004.1:0-40154 GCA_031894775.1 Chloris gayana | reverse complement strand
CAATGTTTTTGTGGCGTCGACTAGGCGTCGCCTAGGCATCGAGGCGCTGCCAGCCATGGCATGGCGTCAGCGGTCGCCACGCCGCTGAGCCTATGGCGTCCGCCTCGCGCCAATTTGGCGTCCGATGGACGCCGCAAGGCCTGAGACGGGGCTAGGACGAACGCCATATCGGGGGATCCGCGGGAAACATTGGGGATCGGAGGGCAGGAATCGATCGATATATGCCCTATTACCCGCTCGATTGCATCCGTAATCCGAGAGTGAGAAAGAGGAGGTCCGGAGAGGGAAAGAGGTGGCAACGAGGTGCTCCATCGGGCTGCTCCTAGCTCCCGCTCTCGTTTGGCGGCTTCCTCCCAACTCGCTCCGCCTCCTCCCGTGCACCCTACCTCTACCAACGAAATGGATCCGTAGTCATTGTTGCTTGTTCCTCCGAAGAGTCCGCGTGGACCCAGTCCTTCGCCTTCTTCGCTGCCTCTTCCTCATCCAAGAAGTGACCGCCCAACGCAGGCAACCGGCAACAATGTCTCAACCTTCGCTTCTCCCCGCTTGTGCACCATGTCCAGGTGCCCCGCCTCTTCTTCCCCCGCTATATGTCTAGCTTGTCATCTACTCATCTTCTCCAAGCCCGGGCGCCTCATGGCCCTCGGGATGTGTTTATGGCGTCGCTTAGGCGCCCGCCATAAACGTCTAGGCGTTGTGGACGGGGTAGAACGTCATAGGACGCTACAACGCCACAAAAACATTGGTCACGATGTTGTAATTTGTGAGTAATTTCTGTTTATAATGTGTTTTGAGAGAAGAAAAATGACATTGACTACCTATTTTTGAAACTTAATTTTATATATGATTTCCACTTTCCAAAAGTAACAATCAAATGGCATGTCATTAATTTTCAGAATGTCCTCGAGTCCACGGGAACATATAAATTCATGTATTAGTTGGTTGGTTGGTTTGTTACCTTTAATCTTCTATAAATTAAAATATCTGACAAGCACTTGGAGATTTAAAGATGTCAATGAGGTAGGCAAGCGTCGATTGTCGGGTTGGTGACTTGGTGTATATGGTGAAATACGTGTAAAAAGAATTTGGAATGTTATGACAATATCACAAATAGAAATTTTATTACTTTATGCGTAGAATTGTATCGTGTTGTGCTCCTACAATAACAATTTTGCCTATTGGGAAAACAAAAAAAAAGGCATAATTTTATTGAGAAAGAACATGATCTAGAAAAACGGATTTCACTTTTCACGTGTCATGAAAATACCAAATATAGCTTATAAAAGATACGAGAATATACTGCAATACAATACTATTATTCAAGTAATTTAGTTTTACAATAGCCAAACTGCCATACCGTACCTGTTTTGATCATCAAATATCAAATAAAAATTAATACATATGTTACTCTATATGCATAAACTAAAGCTTGCACGGCAATAGCTTAAATTATCGAGTAAGTGGAGCAACCAGATTTGTCTCTGTACTTTCCTCTTGTCCGAGTGAAAACTGTTCATTATGGAATAGGAATATTTCACAGAATATACCCTAGTGAAATTGATTGTATTTTTTGAAAGAGAAAATTGTAATCGACATGGAAGAAAAAAACGTACAAGTTAGATCATGCTATATACAACACTACTTTGCCAACTTCAGCGACCAATTCCTTATCCTAATGTTAACAAACAAAAAAAAGACAGATGGTAAGTACAAAAATGTGGTCTTATAGTCCGCCTCATGCATGACACGTAATCTCAAGACGGTCTATTAGACCACTCGTATAATAGATAGTTGTTTTAGTTGTCTTGTAGAAATTGATATTTCCTAAATTTGGGGATGAGAAAAGGAATATTTATGAGTTGTATGACAATCACAACTTGTATAATGGTGTGTAAGCCGTCTCATACTCCCGAATTCTAGCGCATGAGGTGGTTGCTTCGCGAAACAACCGTCTCTTTCTCTCACCTCCCTCTCTCTCTTTCATATCATCAAAAATCCTATGTGACATTGCATGAGACAGAGTTATGAGATTGCTGACATATAGCGTTGTACACTGTCCTAAGTATACGGCGCTTTTGTTATCTTATTTTTATAAGCTAAATTTAATTTAGAAAACACATATTATTCATAAATATCCATAAAAGTAAGGTGAATAACCCATTCAAAAATTAAATAATAAAGTTGACCATAGTTATCGTCAAACACTGTTGATCCTTATTGTATTATTGTGTACAATATTTACCTTCGTAAAAAATTAAGGTAGAAGACAGTGGATGCATCGCTCATCCTTATTTGCTTGCTTACCCGTTCCTTATTCAACAAATATTGAGAGATACATATTCAACATTACCATTGCTTCCATGATTTCCAATATACAAGTAGATATAAGCCGGCACAGTCGTCGGTTGCTTATGGGTTCGTAGGAAGACACAACTAACGTTTTTATTTTTATAATTTATAATGCGTACTAGTCCTTTTCTCCATTTGCTCAATCGAACTCTTTCCTAGGATTGTGCATATCATATAACTCTTATATTTCTTTAAACACAAGCTATGAGATAGGTGGATTTGAAAGCGAAAGTGAGCCTAATTGGAAAATCATATATTGGCGAAATATTTTTATTCATTTAATGTTCCATTTTTAGAAGCCATTTTACATTTTAAGACGAAAAAAAAAATCTTTCCTAATAAAATGGCGAGGTAGCCTCAGCAGTCCACGCGCCGACGCGCGTGACGAAAGCTTCTCCTTGCAAGCGACACACACTGAGACCGCCGCGCAATCAGCCATAAACAGAAGCAAAGGTGCCCACGGGAGCGGAGCAAAGTACATCCAGGCAACAAGGCGACCTCCAGCCAAATCTGAAAGCTGCCCGCTTCACGCTTCTGATTAGGAGCCAAGTCCGCCGTGTCAGAAGCTCGGATCGCCTCCGGCGGCAATGGGGGCCGACTCCGAGGACGCTGTCAGGCAGCTCAGCTTGCTCATGGAGCAAGGTGCGTGCTTTCGTGTAGTTTTTGCTGAAGCTCGACGCCGTTTTCGGCTCTCTTTGCGATTGTTGCGGTGTTCTCTCTTTCTGACTTTTTTTGTCTTGGTCTGGATCTTGGCAGTGGAGGCGCCGCTCAAGCGATCATTTCAGGTATGGATCTGAGTTCCCTGTGGCCACTCCGTCGTGGAAGCATGGATCTTGGTGTTTTTTATTGCGGATTTTAGCCCGTGCAGTCGGATCATAGTATTGCTCACCTAATTGTAGCGAATTAGCTAGGAGAGTGAGCTATTAAGTGTATTGTTAATGCCGAAGATCTGTAATATCCTCATCATAGTTCAAAATGGGGGCATTTTACTTCTGAACCTTTCTTGTTTAATATTACATGTTAGAGGTGCTGTAATGCGGCCCTAAGCTGCTAGAAGAGTGCATCTTGAGAGTGCTGCTTGATCCATGATCTATGAGACTATGACAAGATTGTATGCAAAGTTTGCTGCGTTGTCAACGGGCTGGTTAGGGGTAGTGTTTCTCCTCTGCTTGACCTCGTCTAGCATGGTGGTTCTTCATGTGTCATGAGGCTTGGTATAGTCCCCGTGTCTGACTGGTTGTCCCGTGAATCATGCTTCCACCGTTTGGATTGTTGGGGTCGTGCTGGTCGCAAGTCCACTAATTATATTTCATAAGTTATTTTGTATTCGACACGTGGCATCCGATATGCCATGTTGAAAATAGCAATGCAAACTTCCGGAAACTTCTATCTTATTCATGACCCAAGATATTTATACTAGGAGTATTCTAGAGCTAGTATCATGGTAACTTTGGAATAGTGTGGAACCTAGATATTTAGTGGAATGTTCTAGAGCTTGGACACTTGTCCTAGTGTCATGGCTCACCTAGGCCTATAAATAGAGGAGCCACCCCCCTTGCCATGGCATCCCATACAAGGGGCATGGTAGAGAGTGCTAGGTAGAGAAGTGTGAGAGTGTGAGTGTGAGGTGAGAGTCACCAGCTAGCCACCTCGAGTGTTGTGGACACTTGTGTGTGTAAAGTATTTTCAGCTATAATAAAGCTTTGTTAGTATAAGTGCCGGTCTCCAAGTTTATAGTTCTAGGTCCTCATTAGTGGGTTTTAGGGCCACCTAATTTCAACAATTGGTATCGGAGCAGAGCGGTCCGGGACCGTTATTTTGGGGGTGCTTAGCGTGCTAAGGGAGACTCTGCCGGTGCATAGTCCGGGATTCGTGAAGCCGAGTGGTCCGGGACCAAATAAGCTTATTGACGAGAGGAGTCAATCACTATGGCAGATCTGTTTGGCTCAAGTTGTGGGATTAGGAAGCTCAACAACCACAACTATGGCTACTGGAAGACCTGCATGGAGTCCTACCTTCAAGGTCGGGACTTATGGGAGATTATTGAAGGCAGCGAG
The DNA here is from genome assembly GCA_031894775.1 of Chloris gayana. Lineage (NCBI taxonomy): Eukaryota > Viridiplantae > Streptophyta > Magnoliopsida > Poales > Poaceae > Chloris > Chloris gayana. The sequence continues at coordinate 35,748 of JAUNZO010003004.1, read as the reverse complement.
AGAGTGCCCCCGGCTCCGTCCAAGGAGGATGAGCTACGAAAGTGGCGCATCAAAGCTGGCAAGGCTATGTTTGTGCTGAAGACAACCATTGAGGAGGACCTGCTAGAGCATATTCGAGATGCGGAGACTCCAAAGGCAGCACTGGGAGACTCTAGGGAAATTATTCTCGAAGAAAAATGAAGCGCGCCTCCAGTCTGTTAGAGAATGAGCTTGCTGGTATCTCTCAAGGTAATATGACCATCTCTCAATATTTTACTAAGGTTAAATCAATTTGTAGAGAGATATCCCAGCTTGAACCAGAGGAGAAGGTTAGTGATGCCCGTATGAAAAGGATCATCATACATGGCCTTAGACCCGAATATAATGGGTTTATCGCTGCGGTGAGAGGATGGCCCACTCAACCTTCATTGGTAGAGCTGGAAAATTTATTGGTTAATCAAGAGGAGCTAGCCAAGCAAATGGGTAGCCTTACCATAAAGGAGGAAGAGGAGGCACTCTTCACAAAGAAGAAAAAGGGTCAATCTTGGAGGCCAGGGAATGCATAAGCAAAAATGGACGAGAAGGTGACAAGCATCATCCAAAGGAAAGAAGCCACTTTTCAGGGGGAGCACGAGGAAAAAGAGAAGGCCGGCCGTACGTGAAGAAGCAAAATGATAGTTGCTTCAAGCTGCGGTAAGCAAGGTCATTTTGCTCGAGATTGTTGGCTGCCAAAGAGACGCTTTGAAGGAAACATGGCTACTACCACAATGAAGAAAAAGGAAGAGGAGACAGGTTGTGAGTGAAGAAGAATGGGATGCTTAGGCTGCACTCTCCCTAGAAGTTGAGGAGTTGGAGAAGGACATCGAAGATCCAGCTTTTGCAGCAACTACTAGTCCAAGACTAAACTACAAAGAGGATTGGATAGTTGATTCGAGGCTGCTCCAACCACATGACAAGTGATCATGAGAAGTCTGGAAGATATGGATGACTACAAGGGAAGCAGAGTGGTGTTAACGATCGACAACTCAAGGCATTCAATCTCGCATGTTGGGACAGACCACTATCCCAAGGTATGGTCCTCATCGGCTCCAACTCGAAAATGTTTATTACGTCCCGGGATTGAAGAAGAATTTGTTGTCGGTACCTCAACTAACGAGCGAGAGGGAAAGTATGTTCTCTTTGGGCCAAACAAGGTAGCCATATTTAGATAAGTGAAGGTGATAGGTACACCTATCATGGAGGGAAAAAGGAGACAATCAGTTTATGTGCTCTCCGTCGAGTCCGCATATGTGGAAAAGACTCGGAAGAATGAGAAGCTGTGATCTCCGGCATGCTCGTCTTGGCCATGTGAACTATACTAAGCTGAAGGAGGTGATGAAGAGACAAGTACTAAAGGGGCTTCCTCCATTGGACATCCGGACGGATGTGGTTTGTGTCTGGTTGTCGTATGGCAAGGCCCATCAATTGCCATACATGGAGTCGGGATATCGGTCCAAGACACCATTGGAGCTTATACACTCGGATGTCTTCGGCCTGATCAAGCAAAAATCTCTTGGAGGAATGCGGTATATGGTGACATTCATTGATGATTTCTCAAGGTACGTATGGGTTTACTTTATGAAGGAAAAATCGAAACATTTACAAAGTTCCGAGAGTTTAAGGGGAAGGTAGAGGGTGAACTCAACAAGAAAATTCAATGCCTACGTGCCGACAATGGAGAGAATATTTATCAAATGAGTTCACCATATATCTTAAAGGGAACAAGATAAGAAGACAATTGACATGCCCTAATACTCCACAACAAAATGGAGTAGCGGAGCGTAAAAATCGTCATCTTGCTTGAAACTTGTCGTAGTATGCTCCATGCTAAAAATGTTCCCTGGAAGGTTCTGGGCCGAATGCACGAGGACGGCCGCCTATGTGATTAATAGACTACCACAAGACAAGTTGGGTTTCAAGTCACCTCATGAGTTGCTTTGGAGAGAGAAGCCCACGGTAAGTCATTTTAAGGTTTTTGGATGTATGCTGCTACGTGTTTGTGCTCGATCACCTTAGAAGCAAATTTGAGAAGAAGGCGATCGGATGCATCTTTGTTGGCTATGATGATGCACGAAAGGGTTGGAGGTGTTGTGATCCAACCACGGGAAAATGTCACACCTCAAGAAATGTGGTATTCGATGAAGCATCTGCGTGGTGGACACCCGAGAAGATTGAGCTACCGGACTCTCATGCCTTAGAGGAGGTTCCGAAAGAAAATAAAGAAGAAGAAGAAAGAATGGTTGAGGAGGAAATATCGACTCCAAGTAAAAGTAAAGAAGGATCACCGGTGAGATCCAAGAGCCCTTGGAAGACCGGGATACATTCGAGAAAATATGGATGAGTCTACACAACGACCGATAAAAGTATATACCCGAAGAAATAAACCAAGGTATGCTAATGTCTGCTCTTGTTGATGATTCTATACCTGTTGAGCCATCCTCATATGAAGAAGCAGACACAAGGTCCGAGTGGCTTAACGCAATGGAGGACGAGATTAATGCACTAAATGAAAATCAAACCTGGGATCTAGTACCAAGGCCAAAGGATGTGAAACCCATATCTTGCAAATGGGTTTACAAAGTGAAGACTCGTCCGGATGGCTCAATTGAAAGGTATAAAGCTCGGCTTGTTGCCCGGGGATTCTCTCAACAATATGGAGTTGATTATGAGGAAACATTCGATCCTGTTGCCAAAATCACAACTATCCGAGTATTGCTCGCATTGTACGCTTGCAAGTCTTGGAAGTTGTGGCGGATGGATGTCAAGAATGCCTTCCTACATGGCGAGCTTGACAAAGACATCTATATGGAGCAGCCACGAGGATTTGAGAGTAAGACTCACCCCGAGTATGTCCGCAAATTGAAGAAAGCCCTATATGGCTTGAAGCAAGCTCCAAGAGCATGGTACGGCAAAATCGGTGAGTTCCTCATACAAAGTGGATTTAAAGTTGCTCCATCGGATTCAAGTTTATTCATAAAGTTCAAGGAAGGAAGGTTGGCAATAGTCCTTGTCTATGTTGATGACTTGATCATCACTCGGAGACTACACCGAGGAAATACAAAGGACAAGAGAAAATCTCTCTGTCCGATTTCGTATGAAGGAGCTTGGAGAATTAAGACACTTCCTTGGACTTGAGGTGGAGCATACAAAGGAAGGGCTATTCTTAGGCCAACAAAAGTATGCCAAGGATCTTCTTCAAAGGTATGGCATGCTTGATCGCAAACCTATGTCTACACCTATGGATCCTAATGTGAGGGCCGAGACAAGATGAAGGGAAAGACCTAGAGGATGCAACCATGTACCGACAGTGGTTGGTAGTCTTATCTATCTCACACTAACTCGACCGGATATATCTTACTCGGTTGGTGTGGTTAGTCGATATATGAGCAAGCCGAAGAAGCCTCACCTTGATGCGATCAGGCGTATCTTGAGGTATGTTAAAGGCACCATTAACTTTGGTATTCTATATAAGAAGACAAAAGAATGCCGGGTGAATGGGTATTGTGATGCCGACTATGCTCGGAGACTCGTGACACAAGGAGGTCAACTATCTGGATATTGCTTCGACCTTTGGATCAGGAGCCATATCATGGTGTAGCAAAAGGCAACCTACGAGTGGCTCTATCAAGTACGCAGCGTAGTATCGTTCAGCCAGCTATGGCAGCACAAGAAAGTACTTGGCTCAAGCAACTAATGGAGGATCTTCATCGATCGACGAGTACCAAGTAAGGATTCTCGCGATAATCTATCATCTATTCGTTTGGCGAGAAAATCCAGCGCTCCATGCAAGGACCAAGCATATAGAAGTCCAAGTACCACTACATAAGAGAAAAGGTCCTTGAAGGTGAAATTGAGATGGTGCCTACAAGAACCGATGAGCAGACTGCCGACATTCTCACAAAGAGTCCGAACAAGGCAAAGTTCGAGAAGTTTCGAAAGGCACTTGGCATGGTCTGCAGGACAGCTTTGGGAGGAAGTTTGCCTTGAGGGGAGTGTTGAAAATAGCAATGCAAACTTCCGGAAACTTCTATCTTATTCATGACCCAAGATATTTATACTAGGAGTATTCTAGAGCTAGTATCATGGTAACTTTGGAATAGTGTGGAACCTAGATATTTAGTGGAATGTTCTAGAGCTTGGACACTTGTCCTAGTGTCATGGCTCACCTAGGCCTATAAATAGAGGAGCCACCCCCCTTGCCATGGCATCCCATACAAGGGGCATGGTAGAGAGTGCTAGGTAGAGAAGTGTGAGAGTGTGAGTGTGAGGTGAGAGTCACCAGCTAGCCACCTCGGTGTTGTGGACACTTGTGTGTGTAAAGTATTTTCAGCTATAATAAAGCTTTGTTAGTATAAGTGCCGGTCTCCAAGTTTATAGTTCTAGGTCCTCATTAGTGGGTTTTAGGGCCACCTAATTTCAACATGCCATTTTGTAGGTTTGCAGCTACCCGTCGTCTACCGGAACTTTTCCTTTTTGGGTGATGTGGTGTGGTGCATCATTTTGGCTTTTATAGTTCATCAAACTTGTGGTCTAAAGTCTCAAAATATGTGTTTAATCATATAACTTATGTATGTAATATGTATCTATGTCACCACGTTACCATTTTCTGCCAAAAGAATTAAGACGTAATGTTTTATGCGTGCGCTAGATTGTGAGCCTGGAATGCTGATTTAATATCAGGTGGAATCTTTTGTTTAGTGGAGTACAAGAGTTAAGATACTGGAGCAGAATTCTGAATCAACACTTATATAAAGTGCAGAATCAGTTCCATCTATTGCTTTAGCTAGTGACTAGAAAACATTCAGGAATATTCTAGAAGAAACAGAACGCTTTGATCCCATGCTGGAAAATTGTTTTGAAGAAGAAACTCCTAAATCATAAGCGAAAATATCCAAATGCAATATAGTTTTATGTTTTATATTGGGAGATTTCAGTTGTCAATTGCTGATAAAAAAACTCATGTTTGTTCATTGAGAGGGGTTGTCAATAATTCATGTTTGTTGAACAAATTAAATACCTTAGAATTCTGAATCGTATCTCGTAAGAAACTATAAGAAAAAGTAAAATGAATCTTAGTTGGTTTAGGTTGTTATGTTGTGCATCTCCATTCATTTTATATTTGAAAGAATTTATCATCATTTGTGGTCGAAGTCAAACAGATGCTTAACTAATTTACATTACTCCATAGAGGATTGATGCTTCTTTCAAATCTTTGTCTGCTTTCTATGTTGGACTTTGTACTACCTGTCATGCTGCCCTATTAAAGACATACTATATGTTAAATGGATATGATGTTTTTTTGGAAAAAAACATTTTGATATATCATTGTTTCATCATCAACTTTGCTTGTGACTTGTGGAATTTTTATTTTCCCGAGGGAGAAGATCTAAGCAAACCTTGTTTATTTCAGAATATGCACCAGGGTTATCCAAAAGAGACGCTGGTACGTTTCCTCAAGGCCAGAGAGTGGAACGTATCAAAGGCTCATAAAATGGTAATTTTTCATATGAACTTTCACAATAGCAGGAGAACTGATTACTTAAGTAGCCACTAATATGTTTGTTTTTACAGATTGTAGATTCTTTGAACTGGAGGATCGAAAATGAAATTGATAGTGTGCTGGAGGTGAGCAATCTTTTCTAGAATATAATCTTAACAGTCTTTGCTAATCAGGTAGCCATAGGAGCTCCGTTTGTTGTATATTTTTTTATTTGTGCCTAATCATTACTTAGTTTGAATTGTTTGGTCAATTACTATATCTTATACCGTCTCTATTTTCACTTAGTTTGTCTAGCATATTGCTTCATAATCGTTGTCTGCACTGTCCATCTGCAGAGGCCCATAGTCCCAGTTGATTTGTACAGATCAATACGTGATTCACAACTTGTTGGACTGTCAGGATACACGAAAGAGGTACAGCTATGTACTTAACTAACAATCTATGTTTGGTCGAACCATTTGCTTTCAACATGTTTCGTACCCAGTTGAAATTGATTGCGATGCAACAGTTTATGGTCTTGAAATATGCATTGCATTTTGTAAGCCCACCGTATGATCTAGTAGATTCGTTTTTAGGTGCACCACCTTCAGTGAACACTAGAACAGGATTATTTATGACAGATAAAGATATTAACATTGATGTTAAAGGTCTTCAATTTTCCATAGAGTTATGTCCTAGTGACAGAATAAGGCAACCAACCTTTTGGCTGGAGAAGCGGGATAATGCCTATAAAAAGTCCTGGGGATTTATAGCAACATAATACCTGAGTTGAGCCTAGTATTAGTTTCAAAGTAAGGTGTATCACCTCACATATTATATTATTTGGATTGTCTAGTACAACTTAGCCAGTAGTGAACCATTCGTAAAATTGTTTGCTTTACTGCCTTTTATGCACTACAAGAGTCAATTGTTATAACAACTTTTCTCTTTCTATTCTTCCATTTTTCTGATTGTCAGGGGCTCCCAGTTTTTGCTATTGGTGTTGGACAGAGTACATATGACAAAGCTTCGGTAATTATTCCATGCCGTTTGTTCAAGTAGATCCAAAATTTTAAACCTTGCTTCATTTACTTTATGCCATAAGAGAAAGGGCCTTTACTTCACTGGTAAAGTGGCTGAATAGCACCTCCCGGTTCCGGCGGGTTCGACTCCCAGGGGGAGCGAATATCTTGACTGGGCTAAAAAATCCCCTCGCCTCTCCCCGCACCAAAGCATTTGGTTAAGGCCACGCCTAGACACCTGAAAGCAATGGGAACGCATGGTGGTCTGGCCCAGGTTCTCAGGCTGCATGGGGGGGGGGGGTCTCGACCTGTGTGAGAAGGTCTTCTCCTTAAATTCAATGTCCGGGGGTCTTCTTACCCCCCCACAGGTCGAGTTTTTACTTTATGCCATAAAAAATGATATTATTGATATTCACTATTTTACCATCATCCGCTGCCCTGCCGGTGACTTGAAAAATGGTTTTATTTGAGAAACTTATGGTATCTTTGGCATTGAGCTTCTTTCTACTGAGTTGCATTGGCCAACTAAAGGTATGTGTATTTTCTCTTCAGGTCCACTACTATGTGCAATCCCATATTCAGATTAATGAATATCGTGATCGTATAATTTTGGTAAGTATCCAACAGAGGGTATTAGTTCAATATATTATTTGTGATAACACATAAATCTGTCTAATGTTTACTTCTATTATATTAGCCGAAGTTGGCAGAAAAGTTTGGACGACCAATTACTGGTTGTGTAAAAGTTCTTGATATGACTGGTTTGAAGTTATCGGCGCTTAATCAAATGAAGGTATTTTTATCAAACCCAAAATCTTGTTCTTTACTGAGCTCATATGTAAATGTTTTAGTGGTCTTTTGTATATATGTTCGTATGTATAAAATGTCAAATCGTGTGGAATAAGCGTGTCTTACTAGTATTAAATCAAAGGATGAGAATATCTTATTAGTTATCGAGAAGTTGTTCATTATCCGGCTCAGCTCTGTATGCCATGCAAGTAACAAACTGAAGTGGTAGCACTAATTTTCAGAGACTAACTTTTCATTTGTCACATAATCGCTGTGATCGGTTAAAATTCTTTTAGCTGCGGCTGCGGCTGTTTGTATTGATTTGTACTGTAGTTTTTGCTTACTATACCAGCTGCAGCCACAGCGGAAAAAAAGCTCCTCCATTTTTTTTAATAAAAAAAACTTGTACACCATCATCATGGCTTGTGTTGTTTCTTGGTTGTGACTGATGCATTTTCTTGTTAATATGGTTTTAATGTTGTTTGTAGATGTTAACTTCTATATCAACAGTTGATGATCTGAATTACCCTGAAAAGACAGAGACCTATTATGTGGTTAACGTTCCATACATATTTTCCGCCTGTTGGAAGGTACTGCCAATTTCAATTTTTTCTAGGCATAAAATTTATTAGCTAGCAAAAGCTGATGACAGATTATTTGAGCTGCTGCTAGGTTGTGAAGCCTTTGTTGCAGGAGAGAACCAAAAGGAAGGTTAAAGTTCTGAGTGGTTCCGGGAGAGATGAACTCCTGAAGGTAAATCACTGCCTTTTTCTTCTCTCTTACTTGTTGCATGCTTATTTTTCACACAAGTCCTTTATTTCTGGGTGAAATATTTGTTACTCTTTGATGAAATTTATCGTACTTGTCCTTTTAGAATTTTTTTCTTTAGTATTCAAAGGATGGTGAACAATCGCTATGCTTGATTTATGTAGATTATGGATTATTCAGCTCTTCCCCATTTCTGCCGACGGGAGGGTTCTGGATCATCAAAGCATTCGTCAACTGATGCTGACAATTGCTTCTCCTTTGATCACCCATTCCACAAAGAACTCTATGGCCACATCAAGGAGCAAGCTTCACACAAAGAACTAATCAAGATGGGGTCTTTGCATGTCAGTATTCCTGAGCCAGATCCAGATGACGCAAAGATTGTTGAGGTCATCCAGGCTCAATTTCAAAAGATAGGCGAGCAGAATGGATCCAGCAATGGCCACAAGGCTTAGCATGCATCAAGGACGGTTGGGACACCTTAACCGGTTGCTGATGACCTCTACCGAAAAATTAATTATTCTCATTAATTTGATTCACAGTCCCTAGTTGCCTGGGGAATATAGTAGCGGTGTCTTGCATCTCCATGATGCAAGCTTGAGTTTATAGCGGAGAGACCGAGAGATATGTACATTAGATGGATATGAAGTATAATAAAATGCCTTTTTGATAGTGTAAGCAACATCTATGTTGAGCTCTGTTACAGGGAAAGGAATCCATGTAGAAGAAGTTATTAGTGTTGCGGTTCCAGGTGGCGGGTCCTCGCTGCTCCGGGCCGTCAGTCACAGACTCACAGCTCGGCCCCGTGCACCACGGCCAGCATGGAGGTGGCGTCGAACGTGGGTCCATGCGAGCCCGGCAGCTCGACCTCCCGCATCGTCGAGCCCATTCGAGCTGCCGGGCTCGCATGGATCAACGCTGGCTCTTGTTCATGTGCCAAAACACGAACCCCTTCACTGTCAGACTCACAGCGGTCTGCTATCGGTCCACAGATGACGGCGAATGCGGATCAGTGTCCATCTCCCTCCAAACACTGCCGTTTTCCTCGCTGAATCGAAGGTGAACACCTCCATCGCCATGTCCAGCGACCGGACCACCTTGTACAGTTGTACTAGGCCCTGTTGCGATGGATGCCGGGAGAAACTTATGAATTAGTAAGATAACTGCTGCCCATCATTCAGCAAAGCGCATCTGGTGTAGTGGTATCATAGTACCCTCCCACGGTACTGACCAGGGTTCGATTCCCTGGATGCGCAATTTTTTCTGCCAATTGTTTTTTTTCTTGCTCGGCTGCTCGCTCTGTTGCTCATGCAGAGCAGCAGATCAAACATTTGTTGTTATGTATCCCTGTTAACATTATAGCAGATCGCTCAAAAGTAAGTTCTAACTTTTTAGTTACCGCTTTCCAAGATTGGAGATACCTCGTTTTCGTGTGATCGAAACTAGAAAGTTATTATAGCAAAGGAAATGCAAGAGAAAAGATAAGAATCTGCGGCGTACTTTTTTGTGCTCTTTTTAAGTTTTCAGACAAACAACTTTATCGATGATCAAAAGGTGAAAGGAAAAGAAGACGAATCGCTGGCTCCTCAAATCTTCCAAAAGTCAATGAAATGATACCGATAATTGTCTGCAACTATTGCTGCTCACATGGCAGGACTGCGAGTTTGCAGAGCAAGACTGGTCTACGAAAATGTGTTTTGCTTTTTTCTCTAGGACCTCTTCTCTTTACAAAAAGCAGTGGCTGGCCGGTCGAATATGTTTCCGCAGTTCGTGTCATTTGATGGAAACTTTTCAGTGAATTACTGCAATACTTTAATTTTTTATATGAATGGGTGAAACTATTAATAAGCAAAGCATCATGAAATATCTTCTTTGCAAGGCAGCATCACCTAGTTGGACTCTATTGCAAGCAGAAGATTACTAGGTTCCTAAGCTGTGCAAGTGATCCTTAACTTGAAGATATAAGTTTCTTCTCCAGAGTTTGCACTGGTAATCTGATGCCTTGAGTGACATATAGCAGTATAGCACAGTGATTCAACGCAGCTTACCGGGGAAGAAAGGACTCTTCAGTCACAATTGTGTCTGTCTGTCTACTGTCCATCGATGACACTTTTTTAGCGAACCGTCCAATGGCAAATTGGAGTACAGGCAGAATAATTACATGAATACTCGTCTCTTACCTTTTTGTTGTCGTTAGGACAAACATTTCGGTGCAAATTTACACTAATTTGTTTGTTCTGACGACAAGAAAAAAGTAAAGGAGGGAGTATGTTTATACCTTATTTTTTTTCGAACAGATTTCTGTCCATATCCATGAACATTATTTTTTTATATAAGGGAACCATTCACCACAAATTGGAGAATAACTACGTGAAGAAGTTTACTTTTTTTATTTTGAAAAAAAATAAGGTATCACAGGTAATTTTTCATACCGAGCTCTCGATATTAATTTTCCCAGATAAAGAGAAAATTATGTAGTAATCATGTTTCATGACAAGGGAAACTGAAAACTGAAGTCTGATTTGAATAATTCCTTGAGTTGCAATAACGCAATTTTCTATGAAGCTCCATGGAAAGAATGAGTATTAACAAACTGAATGCACCACCTGTCCGCATGGAGCATCCAGTTGAAGAAGCATGTCAGTTTTGCACAGGGATGTCGAGTCCTAACACACTCACTATACACGGGGGTAGTGTAGTCTGATCTGAGATGAGGCTGCTACAGCTAGAAAATGAATGTGCACAGTAGAAACAAGATCCAGCCCCATGTCTGCAAAGAAATTAACAAGATCATCCTATCCTATATAAGTAGAGTAATGCAGCATAAGGGGGAAAAAAAAAAAGTAATGAATGAATACCTTGTTGAGAATGAGAGGCGATGGCGGAGAGGATGATGTGAGTCCCTTGAATCCGAGATCGATGGAGACGCTTCCGTCGGGCTTGAATAGACCGAAGTGGCGCTCGGAGGTTGGGCCGGGCTTGAGGTTCTCGTTGAAGAGCGCGAAGATGTATGCCTTGAGCACCGTGTGGGGCCTGTGCGGCGTGCCCTTGGTGAGGAAGAGCCTTTTCCTGAGCGCGCGGTTGTAGGTGACGGCGTTGAGCATGTCGGCGCCGGCCTCGGTGGGGTCGCCGGCCGAGGCCCAGCCGGTCTCCGCGACGCGCACCTCCATGTCCGGGAAGCCGGCGGCCTCGAGCGCGAAGTAGGCGGCGTCCACCTGCGCCTCGAACATGTTGTCGTAGTGCAGGCCGGTCTTCTGGTCCGTGATCCCCGGGTTGCGCTTGAAGAGCGCGTAGTTGATGTCGATGTGCTCCGGGTCGCTCATGTATGCCAGGAACGGGTAGGCGTTGACGTAGAAGGGCGCTCCGGTGCGGGAGAAGAAGGCCAGCAGCGGCCGGAGGTACGGCATGAGCTCGTCCTTGAACACGCACGCCGACGGCGGGTACGAGACCGCGAACACGGCCTCCGAGTGCGGCGTGGACAGCTCGATCTTGTCGGCGAGGCGCAGCATGACCAGCGCGTCGTGCACGTTGAGCACGGCGCCCACGAGCGCCTCGGCGAGCCCGGGGTCCTGCCCGCCGAGCACCTCGTTGCCGACGGTGATGCCGACGATGCGCGTGGCGGGGTAGTAGGGCTGCACGTTCTCGTTGACCCAGTCCATGGCCTTGCTGGGGTTGGCGGCCATGTCCTTGAGCAGGCCGTTGGGGATGGCCACCACCAGGTTGAGGCCCGACCCGCGGAACGCCTCCAGCACGCTGTGCTCCGCGTCGTAGATCTTCACGTTGCGGATGCGCGCCAGCTTCAGCAGACGCACCACTTGGCGGGGCTCCGGCAGGTTGTCCGCGATGCGCCCGTAGTTGATCCCGTACGTGCCAACGAAAGAGTTGGGACCTTTGTTGCGATGGCTGGAGCGGGAGACGTTCGTGTTCGTGGGGGCCTGGCCGTGGCAGGGGAACGCCAGCAGGGTGCAGCAGCACAGGACCACCAGGAGCCACCGCTCCATCATCGCCATGTCCAATCGGCTCGGAGTTGCAGCGGCGGGCGGCACAAGCAACTGGGGAAATAATGCAAGACCATCCTGGTGCGGAGGAGAGGGGCGGGCATTAGAGCAGGCGCGCGGCGGCGTGCGGGCCAAGTTGCGTGGGGCGGGGGCACGGCCATGGCCTTGGTTAACCCCCGCGCGCACGCCGGCGAGGCCGCCCGCCGCTTGCTTGCTCTCGACGGGGTTGCCAACAATGGAATGGAATCGGGTCTCTTCCTTGCGTTGCCTTCCCGCGCTTCGCCTCTCTGACTCTCTCTCTACCTGCGACGTGGCTGCTCCTCTGCTTTGCTCTGCTTCTCCGATCCTCTCCGCCCGCGCCCAGGCCCCAGGCCCCAGGCCCAGCTCTCGCACTGCAATAGTGCTGAGCTTCTTCTTTTTTATGGAATAGTGGTGAGCCTCTTTAGGAGCTTCGTTTTGCTTAGCAACAAAGGAGGCAGCATCCTACAATGGACAGGTCAAAGGGTTCCCAGGAACAAATGGAATGCTGACGAGGAACATGATCGGAATTCATAGAGCTGAAACCACAACCACATCTGAGGATAACCATGGAGCAGTGGCCAGTATGCTCCGAGACTGACAGCGACGAACAACGTTCAACTGAATGAGAATTGGAAAACAAGTGCACTTTTTTTTTTTTTTTTTTTTTTTGCCGCTGATGGCTCAGCTTCAGCCTGAATACACGATTCTAGCAACCGCACTTTCATCTTTCTTCTAGCCTAAATTGGCACGTGTGTTATCTCTTACTGCTATTTCCAGGCAGATCGATCAAGCGTAGCCTTTCGGACCCGACCTTCTTTACGATATCTCTACTTAATTATAAAAGGCAGCTCTTCTGCCCTCTTTCAGAAACAAAAAAAAGCGTCCATCCTCACGGCTTTCAGCTATGTTCAGTGCCCGCATATACCTTTACGCCTTTAGCCGTCGCAGTTTAAAGTTTTCTTATAAATTAGTAGTGGACCTGGGACATAAATATTTTCCCAGAAAAGTTTCAGCTGTTCTGCTTTGAGGTTCCACAGATCCAGAACTTCCAATTTCGTTTTGGAACGCTGTAGTGGTCAGACAGCTTTGCCCAAACAAGCAGCGAAAGAAACGGGCGGTCTCTGCTCTGTTCATCAAAGGCGACGAGAAAATATTCCTTGCGTTGTTATTCTCCTTCAATCAAGGATAAACATTCTGATCAGGACTAGTCGGAAACATGTCATGGACTGTGAACCGGTGCCACTCGATAGAATAGAACCATGTCACTGACGGCCTGACGCATTAACACGCTGTGCCCCATGCTAAGCAACAGCAGAATCAATATAGCACACAAGAACCGTTGCAAATTGCAGGGAAAATGCAACATGGAGCTATTTCAAATTGCAGCTCAAAATACAGCATTAATTTTCCTTTCTTTCTTTCTAAAACGTAGTACGAACCCTTCCTAACCCTAATTTAACCCTTCATGATGATTGAGAGGACGACTTGAGAACACTGCAAAAATAGACAGATATTGCTAATCTTGTCCAATTGCGATGCCAGATGGGATAGAAGCACACCTGGGTCCACATGTTAGTATCCGCAACATGAGCGGGTGTCTAAAGACAGCGAACTTGATTTGCCTATGGATTCTATGGCCATCGAGATCCAAAACAAGGGCTCATCTGTCATTCCTTATCAAATAAGGAAAATGACTTGTCTAAGGCCCTGTTCGTTTCCTCGCCCTCTAAAATTTAAGCATCTGTCACATCAAAGAGAATCTTATTATTTATAAATATTTTGATTAATTTAATGACAAAACCCTATTGACAGATTGGATCTAATTTTCGAGATGAATCTAATGAACTTAATTAATCTATATTTTGCTAAAGTGATGCTACGAGTAACCGTCTTCTAATCGTGACTTAATTAACCTCATTAGATTCGTCTCGTGAATTAGTCTAGGGGACTGTAATTTATTTTATAATTAAACTTTATTTAATATTCATAAATAGTAAGATTCTTTTTGATGTGACAATTTCTAAAGTTTAGACCTCAGAAAACGAACACACCAACTAGAAGTCTAGGTAGGAACAGTGCCAGCCTTGTCATTCTATTTGTTATCAAGACGCATAAGTTGAGCAAATCATCTGCTCATCTTCACCATGAGGTTGCAGCGACTTCGGACTTGTATGCACATCAACAATATACCAATCATTACACATGTGATGTATGCCTCATGGGCAAAATCGTGTTGTTTACAAGAATTAACAAGTTACAATATTCCCTATTCGAAAAAAAAACAAGTTACTAAACTGGTGTTGTTGCTACAAATTCGCAACAACGAACCAAATTGTTACCTGTCGACTAGGTACTGAAATAGGGTGTCCCCTGCTCCGGGCCAGCCTTGCAAGGGCTATGTTCTTTTTTTTTTTTGGTTCAAGGGAAGGCCATGGTGTTTTCTCTTTTGTCAGGAAGGCTATGGTGTTGGTGCCCCCATCATTTTGATTGATTGAATCGGTTCCAATCCCCTCTTCCCATATTAGTACTAACTGCTGCCCTTCTCACATGAACAATCAAAAACTGAGCTGAAGCGCACGAACCCAGGTGTTGCCAATACTGACATGTCGCATCCACGTGGCTCACAACATGGTTGAATCGTTTTTTTAATACAAAACAATGTATAAAAGTACAAAAAATGTAAAACATGTTCTATTTACGTCGAAGTGATATAAAAAGTTGTATTTTATGTATTTTTAGTTTTGAAACTCAAATATTTGGTATCACTACGACATAAATTCAACATTACTTATAGTATTGATATTTTTCATATACCGCTTCTATTTTAGAAAAAAAACTGACTTAACCGGTCAAAATATTGGGACACTATTTTGTTAATGCAATAAAATATTGAAAAAAATTATATTTTTATATTTAAAATAAAATTGATTTGAAACTCAAAATACAAAATTAAAGTTGATGTTGATGTGACGTGTCACGTAGGACTAGAGACGAAATTGAACCTTCTAACTAAAATTCAAAATTTTGGAGCTTGTGAAAGTTGAAGTTGGATTTGAGCTTTAAGCCATAGTTGAGAAACTAAGTTCAAAGGTGAAATTGAGCTTTGACCTATAGTTGAGCTTTCGGCTTTAAGGTGGATTTTCATCCGGGAGATTTTAAATTGAGAAAAAAAAACACCATCACCATGCACAAGACTCACGTCGACCTCCAATCAAACCACCCTGGTATATGTCGCTATAAGGTTTGAACACACACAAAAAATAAGAATGTGTGTAAACAATTATGTTCATCCTATTTATGACTCTTATTAAGCATTTGATTTTAATTATAGTGGATATAGATTGTTGGAAATGTAAAATGATGGTTAATAATAATGGAAAAATTACATCAAAAATTTAAAACATGTCATATGCATAGCAAGCTGTATAGCAACATGAGAGGAGATATGGAAACAAGAAACCGGGGACAAAAATAAAAGGAAAACAGTAGAAAAACAAACAGAAAAAGGAAATCAGAAAAAGACAGCAGGATTGGAAACCAGTAACCACCACCTCCAGCACGAACGCAGTCACCACCTACAAACCCCCGCTGTCTCCTCCCCTCTCTTGCTACAAGCGGGCCTTCTCCGTGGAAGCCGGCGAGCCGCCGCCGCCCCGCTTCTCCCGCCGTTCTCCTCCACTGTGCCATTCCTCACCTCTCCCGTCCGGCGAGGTAAACAGACAGTTTCTTCACCTTTTCCCACCCTGTCGGGGCCTGTTTGTGCAACCGCCATTTCTCGCGCGCTTACCTGACCAGATCTGCGCGCATTTCCGTTTCTTGGGTGTAGATCTCACGAATACCTCGTTTCCCCGAGCGTGGTGGGTCGGTGGTGGCTTAGTCAAGATGGAGGATGTAATCGATGACGTCACCGCCGCTGCTAGAGCGGCGGTTGCCATCGAGAATGGGGTCAATGGAAAGCCAACGTCCCATGAAGGTGTAGAGGTTCATGCGGAAGAAGGGCACGAGGAGCGGGCCAATGGGGATAACTCAGGGGAGAGCGAGGTGATCAACCCGCCGGAGGAGGCTGGTGGGGAGGCCACCTCGCCACTGGAGGGCAGGAAGCCTCGCCTTTCCAAGGTGAGTTCTCCCCGTGATGTTTAGTAATGATTCAACCAATAATCTCCCACTAGTTTAGTGTAATGAAGTTCATGATACATTGCACATTTGCACCGACTGAATTTCCTACATGGTTTGCTTTTAGGGAGATCAAAGTCATGGCCCTAAGGTGGTCAAGTCTAAGAGCCCAAGGAGTGGGGATGAAGGGCAGGCAAGGAGAAGAGCCCCCAATTCCTCTCTTTCAAAGTCACCCATTGCTCAGGTATCTTGTCCAGACCTGCAACGATGCCGGACCAATGGCGATGCCAGTATTAGTAGTAATATAAGCACTTGTACATGGTCACGCACAGTGGCGGAACTTTGCACTTGGCAAGACTAGGGCCACTAGCACTGGATCAAGACCACTAGAATAGACGAATTACCAATGTAATAAAAAGTTAAGCAAGAAATGGACATTAAATTTTGGTTTTATTCTCATTATGATCAGGCACCACATAGACAAACTAAAAGTGAGACAGAACTTAAATACCTAACTAGTGTAGATTTTATTTGAGCTAGCCTCTCTCGTCAACCTAATTCAGTGCCAATTAAACCAAGCTATTAAAGCACCGGGGGTGGTAAAGACCTAAGATCATTATTAGCCTGAGTCTGAGAGATTTTGTGCACCTTCGATCCTTCGGGTCTCAGGTGTTGTACAGTCTGGCACGCAGGGCCGCGAGAGTGCGAGCCAGGTGGGCATCCGGATCGGCGATCGCAGCTTCTCAGAATCACAGATATAGGTCACGACTCATGATTATTTTTTTGCGGTGTTCACGAGCGAACAAGTACAAGCAACTATGAAGGTTGATCCGTTCATTTGGGCAAGCTCTGTTGAATATTTCCGTTTTGTGGCCACGACTAAGGCCATGGCCCTAGTGGCCCTGTATGAAGTTCCGCCCCTGGTCACACACTTCCTTTCAGTTAGGGGTCCAAATTCGTGAAACTTAGGGTCACATCGGGACCTTGTTAGTTGAACTGAATTCATGAATCGGGAAAACTAGTTCATCTGGTTGAACTAAATGGGTTCGGAGGTGGTGCTAATGTTCATGAATTTGCAACCCCTATTTCAGCCTCGTTTCGAACTGACTTCATGTTCAGTCAAGTTTGATCTTACACTTGTTTTACTTGTATCAGAAAGCTGAGAAAAATGAGGCTCGCTCGGCTCCCAAAGATCAGGAGGCATCATTGCCCGACGATTCAAAGTATGCCCCTTATTACTCTATTTTTCTCTACATTTTAAGGTTGTACAAATTAGACAAAGAAGGAATATGTAGTTAACTGCAACACTTTTTCAGCCCTTGTTAACTGCAAGTTAAAACAAATCTGAAATATTCTAGAGGATTCATCTTGCATCTTGGACTCCATAAATTTGTCCAGTAAAATTATCATGTCACAACCTTTTATATTCACTCTCCAAATCCAGGGATAAAAGGAAAATCCAAAAGCCATCAGGTCAGCATTCTTCTGTCAAAAAAGATGAATCAGAGTCAAATTGCGAGAGTTCAAAGCCTCGAAAAATTGGCAACACTCCTTCCTACGGCTTCACCTTCAAATGTGACGAGAGATCTGAAAAAAGACGAGAGGTAGACTTTTATTAACCATTGTGTTCTCAGACTATTTAAAAATGTGTAGATTGGCTGTTTTGTCTACTGAACTGTGTAATCTTGTAGTTCTATTCAAAGCTTGAGGAGAAAATTCACGCCAGAGAGTTAGAGATAAGCAATATGCAAGCAAAATCAAAGGTAACCTATTTTTCTTATTTAAGTAATATAATATTCCAACATCACATCATAAATTTCTCTTAAATAGTGTTTCCTAAAAATATACAGGAAACTGAAGAAGCTGAACTCAAAATGCTGCGGAAGAGTTTGAAGTTCAAGGCAACACCAATGCCCAGCTTCTATAAGGAGCCACCTCCTGCCAAAGTGGAGTTGAAAAAGGTGATCTGCTCATGGCTAGCTTCCTAGCCATTCTCTTATCCTTTGAATTCATGACTTACATGATATTTCTTATAATCATCAGAAAAGGTTGTAATAGTTTCTCAAACTAAACATACCACCGAATGTATCTGGAAGCCACAAATTGTAGTCCTGTTGAATATGCCATGTGGTTGCAATGGAACGAGTAGTGCCAAGCTTCCCTGAACCAAGGATTTTAATATGTTGAAATTGTTATTTTCGTGATCATCTTGAGTAAACAAAAGTTGAAGAGGGACTCAACTTCTCACGGCTAATACATGAACACTACTCATGGCTGACTACCTAATATTTATTGTCAATTCGAAAATGGTACTCATATAACCAAAGTTGATATCTTACCCCTTGAAAGAGATTTGATAACTAATGCAGTGAATGTCAGTCGGTCTTTGTGTCTTTAGCATGGATCAACTATTCAACTGTACTGTCATCATGCTTCTGTGTTTCACTGTTGGTTTTGGTTAACACAATTATGTTGTTCATTATTAGGTAAGCGCAGCACTAGTATCTGAAATGGATACTGAGCAACACAATTATTCAGTTCAACATAATTGTGTTGCTCATTATTTGGTAAGCGCAGGAATAGTGTCTAAAATGGATACGGAGCGATAATAGTCAGCAACTATAAGGCATAAGCATGGATTTTAAATTATAATTAATCTGTTCTAATCATTTTTATAGTGATGTGTGGAGTGGAATGATGTGTCTTTCTTATGATGCAGGCTCCACCCACTAGAGCTCGATCACCAAAACTTGGGCGCCCAAAGAACAAGTTGACACCAGAGACTGAAGAAATTAATACCACAAACCAACCAGTTCGTCTGAGCCTCGAGGACAAGGTTCTTCAGAATGGTGCGAAACATTCAACCCCATCAAATTCAGTGAAGAAACCCCAGAGGAAGTCTCTTCCCAAATTGCCATCAGAGGAAACTGATCCACTTGATGCCGCAGCGAGCACCGTAGTGAAGGCCATTGGTGCTCAAGGGACTGGATCTTTGACAGAGGAGTCACATGGAACTGAAACGAACACAGATTTTGTTCAGGGGCCAATTCGAGCCGAAGTTACTCCCAATGAACAAGAACTCAGTGAACATATAGTTGCTTAGTGATCATGGCGATCAAACCAACTGATTTGTGTTGGATGGCGTGCCACAACTTTGTATAATCGTGTTTGTCTACAAAAGTATCTAGTGACCTATATTGTATAATTAACTCTTACCTTATTTCCTGGATTTAAGCCCTCTGTAATGCTTATTTAGATAGTTTTTGTTCATAGTCTAATGAGAGCTTCAATTTTTCAAATCATGCGCAGTTGGTAGCACGTTCAAATGGTTATCTCCTAATTTTAAGTGCTTCTATTGTTTAGTTTGAACATGCCCTGGTTTTACTGCTATGTGCAACCAACGCATTGAGAAGCCATGCTTGTTCTTCATTTGTGCATTGACTGAATTTTTTTCCAAATGTTGCAACTTGTGCGCACTAGTTTAGTGAGGGCATTCCGATTTTTGTGCGCATCCTGATCTAGTTTAGTGAGGGCATTCCGAATTCAACTATTCTTTTAATCAATGGTTTTATAAGTTGTGATTTGGATTTTGGTAAACTGTATTCACCTTTGATCTGTAAGGTAACATTTTGGTTGTTTTGCAGAAGGGTTTTCGGTTCAGATACTCCAAAGTAACCGTCTGGTAATTATACTTTCCTTTGAATTTTGCAAATTTGGTGTAATGATAATGATCGATGGTAGTATTTGTTAATAAAAAGTATCGGTATTGAAGAGTATCAGCAGCAGCAGCTGGTTGGTTTCACGCGGGTTAAATTTTGAATGGTGCTATTACACCGTTATAGAAGTGGTAGCTGATAAAGTTACCGCGCTTGACTTTCTGTTCTTGTCTGTCAATAACGTAATTACACTCCAAAGTCATATTTCTCATTAGCTTGACTCAGATAGGATGGCAATTGAAAGGTTTCACGCATGTAAAATTCTGCACAAATCTTGAACCACTAAAATTGTGGGAACCGCCACGAGGTGCATACTATCAAGAAAAAATGTTTTAATTGAATAACAAATTTGATGTGCTGTCTCCACAGGCACAGCGATCAACAAGGCAAGAATTAAATGAGTTCATTCTTAGTGAAAACAATTGTGGGAAAACAAGTTTACCCGTGTTCCATAACAGAACCACAGAACAATACACTAGTCTCATCCTGCAAACAGCATGAATTTTGTACACATTCCATTGAATCAACATGGTCACAGTTACTGCACAAATCCAAGGAACAAAGTCTGAACATAACACATCATTTATTCATAGAGGGTCGCTAAGATTACAGCACTCAACATTCTGCCTGTAAAACAAGGGATCTGGCAAAAAAAAACAACCATAAGGTTGTCAAGGCAAGGCTCTAGTATGCGCCTTGCAATGGCCAAGATCACCATGAACACCAGGCATCCCAAAGAGACTGCAAAAAAAAAAAAAATGCAACCCTACAAGACCCGTACACACCACATAACAGCACACAACACATTAAAGACTCAGACAGACTGTGACTCGACAACCATACTGCACAAGTCCACAAACACTCCATCATTGGCAGTCTATACCAGCAACACCGGTGATTTGGTTCGGATACTACAGAGCTGCCGTTGATGCAAGTGCCTGCAACTTTCATATCAAATAAGGAAATAAAAGAAAGGACATGGATACTACGGCAACCTAAAAAAACCTTATGGCTATAATGGCAAGGACCAATATATGGATAGAGGGGCAGGAAGCCTGTGATGGCAGCCAAGGC
This sequence comes from Chloris gayana, assembly GCA_031894775.1. Taxonomy (NCBI): domain Eukaryota; kingdom Viridiplantae; phylum Streptophyta; class Magnoliopsida; order Poales; family Poaceae; genus Chloris; species Chloris gayana. The sequence goes on along the minus strand of JAUNZO010003004.1, from coordinate 14,750 downwards.
TCAAAAACAGTTCAACCTCCTGAGAAGGTGATCTGTGAAAAACGAGCACTTGGCAAGAAAGCACCCCCTAAAACAACTGGTCCTTGAACAATGCGGAAGCCCACCACTGACTCGTATGCGAGCCAAAAACCTGGAGATCATCTGGTCGTGCTACTGCTACGGTATATCTGCATCTGGAAGTGGCTAAACGAGTAGATGTCAGCCCCTCCAGCCACGAACCACCTTTTCTGCCTAAGCAAGAATGTCACACCACCAGAGCTGCTTCTCCAATGATGCAATGTTGTGGTTGCCAATCATGTTGCAGAACTGAAGATTGAGGCCCTCCAAAGACTGGCCCAGGTTGCTCAAGAATGGCACACTCTTCTGGGTAACCTTGGAGCAGCCAGACAATGAGAGAACACGAAGCTTGAGGTGCCTTGCAGATGCCAGGACAGCAACACCGTAGTCACTAACCATGCAGTTTGAAAGATCAAGCTCAGCAAGCTCCGTGCAGCTCTCGGAGATGGCAAAGAGGCTTGCATCAGTTATCTTGCTGCAACCTTCAAGACTAACCTTCTTAAGAGATTTTCCATGTGCCTTCACCAAGGAGGAAACAGCTGCATCTGTAACATTTTTGCAACCACTAAAGTCAACCTTGATCAGACCAGCCTCAGAAGATTGGATCAATGGAAGGAGTCCATTGTCAGTAACCTCACCAAGACCACTGAGGTCAACCTGCTCCAACTGAGGGCAAATCATCCCAACCACAGCCAAGCTTGCATCGGTGAAACCTGGGCAGTCCTTGATTGTCAGGAATCGAAGTGATTTGCACAAAGGAAGCTGTGCAGGCGCAGAAGAGATGTCCTTGATTCCCGTGCATTTCACCAAAGAAAGAGCCCTGAACTTCTGGCTGCAGTTGAGGAGGAAAGCAAGAATACCAACAAGAGTAACCCGGTTGCATTCCTCAAGCTGCAAATTCTCAAAGGACTTGGCTGACTCAGTGAAAGCCTTGAGGCCAGCATCAGACACATGTCCACACCTCCTGAGGTAAAGCTGCTTCAAGCTTGGGCAGAACTTGGCAATAGAAGCAAGCGCAAGATCAGTAACTCCAGGGCATGAGGTAACACTCATGCATTTGAGGTTCTGCAGACCAGCAGCATTAGCCATCACCCAGAAGCCCCTCTCGCCGACAGTAGGAAGACGGGCAAGTGTGAGGTCCGTGACAGCCTTCCCATAGTAGCCAATCACAGCTAGCGAAGCATCGGTGATGTTCAACCCCTGGAGCCGGATCTTGGCAAGCGAGGCTGTAGCAGAGCACACCAGGCTGGAGATTCCCTGATCACCAACGTTCACACAATTCTTGATGTTCACAACCTGCAACTTTGCGCAGCAGCGTCCAATGGCCCTGAGGCCTTCATTGGCAACACCGGAGCATGCCTCAATGGTCAGCGACACCAAGTTGGGGCACCCCTGCGCGACAGCGGCAAGACCCTTGTCTGTGATAAGAGGGCACCGAGAGATATCCAGACGCTCCAGCAAGGGGCACCCTGCAGCAATCTCGGCCAGTCCGGCGTCGGTGACAAGCGGCACATCCCAGAGGGCAAGCGAGAACAGGTTGGGGCTGGCGCGTGCAACAGCCGTGAGTCCCTGGTCCGTGACGCCACGGGTAGGGTGGCTCCCGCGGACGGCAAGCTTCTGGAGCCCGCCACGGGACCCGGCAACGACGGCCATGGCCGCCAGGCGGACGTCGGTGGCCTCCTTGCCCTCGAGGGCCCTCTCGACGCAAGGATCTGCCGGCGACTCGTCCTTTTCCTCTTCCATGACGAACTCCTCGTTGAGGTCGGGCAGGGACGGGGTCGCCGCCGCCGCCACCGCGGCCTGGTCGAGCTCGGAGGCCCGGATGCTGCAGAGGAGCGCAAGCCAGCGGCGGGAGACGCAAGCGGAGGCGCCGCGCTCGCGGCCGCCGGGCACGCGGCGCAGGATCTCGAAGAGGCACTCATCAGGGAGCGCGTCGAGCGACGGCTGCAGCAGCTGCCTCTGCTTCTTGCTCACCCTGACGCACTCCGCCGCAGCGGCGGCGACCGCGGACGCGGCCACCAGCGCGCGCTTGCGCTGCTGCACGCCGCGGCAGAAGAGCCCGGCGAACTCCGGAGGGGCCGAGACGAGGCACCCGCCATCTGATCCAAGAAGGAACCAATTAATCGTCAGAAATGCGAACTCGCGCGCCCCCAACAAATAGGGGAGCAATCGATCCATCCCCAATCGGATACTAAGTAACAAACAAGAAGAGATTTTTCTTCCTCACCTCCGTACGCGTTGAACGCAGGCATGTCTTCGAATCCTCCAAGAAGGAAGAGACCCCTTCCCCTTCCACTCGAATCAAGGCAACAAGAAGGAACGAGAGCAGAATTACCGCCGGATCTGCGCCGCCGGTGAGGGCCGGAAGCATTTACAGCCCGCCGGAGCAAGGAAAACCGAACCCTATCGCCGGGGCGACAGGGAAAAAAGAGAGCAAAGGAAGGGGAAGGGAGCCTCTGAGAGAGGAGTGGGGAAAGACTTGGGGAGGAAAATGAGAGGGGAGAGGAATATAGTCAGTCAGCTAGAGCGGAGCGGATGGATCGGGGAAGAGCCGCCCTTGGCGCGCTCAAGGGGCATCGTCGCCAAGTTGCACGCGACGCGCTGGATTCATTGAACCTCCTCACTGTACAGGTAACAGCGTAGGGTAGGGATTGTCTGGCTCCGAATGGATGCACGGTAGCAGTACCAATACTTTCTCTAAACATTTATTTTTGACGTTAGAAAACGTGCACCCTGTAGTAGTTTACAAGAACACAAAGAAAGAAAATACAAAGTGTGCTAGATAACTAGCTTCACAATTTGTCGTTAGCTATTTCTACAAAATATTACATTCATCTAGAAATGTAACCATTTGTTGACTTTCTCGACATCACGTTTGTCTAGCTGCCTTATTCAGAATATCGTAAAAAAATCATTGCATATACTCTTCATATTAATGATTAATTTTTATATTTTTGAATTAAATAAGATAAATGATCAAACACGACAATGAAAGTCAATAAATACTTACATTTTTAAACGGATGGAGTATTGAGTTTTGAAATAAAATAAAATTTAACAAAGAGAAAACTAGCCGCACCATCGAAACAATTATAATTCTTTCAACCCATACGGACATCGATTTTTGTGCTGCAATGAAGCTGTAACATTTTTTTGTGGATTTAGCAAAAGACTTATGGTTTGAAGCTCTTATATTATGATTTATTGAACTATATCGAGGTAAATCTTGCATTAAGTGGGTTAAGTTAGATTCTTTGTTTTTTTTTGAAACTAAAAAAACTGGTATTTAGAAACCAAACAATAAACTGATTTTTTTTTAAAAAATGGAGCGGTTGAAATGTAGCTTAATATGCACAACATAGTTTGAAACTCCAGATCTACAACATTATGCTAGTGCAAGAGCATGAGACAATCGAGCTTTTAGAAGTTATTAACATTAGGCCTTGTACATGCTTTCCATGTGTGACAATTATTGTTATTTAAAGATGTTAATCCTTGCATTCTAGATGTTGCCTGTTTGCCAGAAAATGCTCTAAAGGGCCAGACTCAACTGATGAAATTTTAAGTCCCTCACAAAAGGGGTAGATTAAATAAAAAGAAACATTAAACATACACTGTCCATTTCACCAGAGACTACATTATATGTTGGTGATATCAGAAAGGAAAGCAAAAAAGAAAAGAACACAAAGGCTATATTGCATAGTACTAATAGAAAAAAACATGAACTTGTAACGGACTATGACCTCTAAATTTCTAATTTTGGACTAGAAAAGAAATTAGAATCGTAAGACAACAAACAGTGACAATGATTTCAAAACGTGAAAGAATAATTTCGACAGTAGTTATTGGCTCAAACATTTCTTGGGAGCTTTTTTTTTCTGGCAGGCTACATGTCTACATCTACGAGAACATATCTGGTGCTCCCACCGGGTTAGGTGCTCCCGTGCTCCCACAGTTAATTTACACTATATAACACTTGCAAAAAATTATAACAAAAATATATATAGATAGGGGATGTTATCATCTATCATCATGTAAAAGCATAGTTGTAACAAGTAATTGCGCAAGGCGCAACAAAAAAGAGAAATCAACCTTTAAACAGTAGCGGGTTGCGGGTCTAGTATGAACAGTTGCAACCCGCAACTATTGAAGCTGATTTTCTCTTTTTTGTTGCGTCTTGTATACAATTTTGTTGCAGCTGAGACTTTGCACGATTGTAGATGACAACATGTACTGTACACTCATATTTTTGTTTGAATTTTTTGTAAGTTATTTTTTGCATTTTTTATGTGTGAGAGTATGGGAGCACCTAATGTGCTTGGAGCACCTGATATGTTCTCCTACATCTGGATTGCATCCGTGCGCGTCATGGTCGTCTCGTCACCCGTCCGCCCGTGCGTCGAACCTGGCACGCCATATCCCTCTCAACCGCCTACCCCACCCACCGTTCTCCGTCCCCGGCCGGATGCGCTGCATCCTCTCCTTGTGATTCTCGCCTATCCTCTCCTCCGCCCAACGTCGTCCCCAAAGCCGGCCGGCACGTCCACGTGGTTTCCAGAAGGCTGTGCCCATATAATAGCGCCACTTGCACCGCACTTTTGGTGCTACCGGCCTAACATAATCGTAATCCCCCACTTGTGTTTGTTTAATAAAGCCCAAGTTGATCAATGATTCGTACTACTATATCCTCTCCGGTACGCGCCACTAATCAAGTGATTAGCCGGGATACGTTGAATCCGCTGCGCTTGTCGTATCAGCGCTTCAGCATATTCTGACCGGGCTAATGCAGCGCAGCTTTCGTAACCTGCGCTGCGCCGTGTAAAGTTGGCGTGATTCCTGTAATGGCCAAGTTGATGGGTGGTTTATAATTAAGAACGGCCCTAATGGTGTAATCAGTGACGCTAATTGGCGGGGAGGAAGTTTCGAGCCGAATGCGTCGCACCTGGTCACGCGTTTGCAGAGATGGCTCGGACCTGTTTTCTCCGATTTTTGGTGGCTACTATAGCGTTATCTTCACGTGGCGGCGTCCAAGGTCCGGCGGTGACGACGTGTCGCCTCGGCAGCCAGGGTTCCTCCACCAAGTACGGAGGGATTCGGGAGGGGAAGGAAGAAGAGTTCAAAGGCAGCGCATGGGGCGCACATGCCGTGCAGTTGAGTTCCTCCCTCGGTCTCGGTCCTGGCGAAGAGCATGGAGCCGATGGCCGCCAAGCCTCTGTTTGTTGTGAACTCCCTGTTCCGGCCGGCCGGGTGCCCGAACCGCCGCGCCCGCCGTCGGGAAAGGGGAGCGACTGCGACTGCGTGGCCATCCATTCCCGTTCGGTTTCGCTTTCCTTTTGACGATTCCACTCCCACTCCACCCGAGCAGAGCAGAAAACGATTGCATTGTCGCCGTCGCCGGTGTCACTCCCCCTCGTGGAGAGACCGCTGGATAAATACGTCTCTGTTGGACCGGGTCATCACTCACCCAAAAGCCACTGCCCCTTTCCGATTTAACGGGCCCCATATACCCAGCCCAGCCCAAACAGTTAGCCCGACCACGCACGTGCAAACGCTCGTACGACATCGGCCCAGCGCTGCTCCGCAGAGCAATTGGTGTTTGGTCGGCGTGTCAGCTCCCCTCCGCTCTGACTTGTGTGGCTCCACCGGACACTACGACGCGTGTGACGGAGGTGATCTACGACCGCTGACATCTGGCATCGATTCTCCGACAGGGCGCGGCGGCGATTCCAAGAGCATGTTATGGTGCAAGGATCGATCGATCGATCGATTCGGAAAAAGAAAGATGCCATTACAAACTTTTTTACTACAGTGCCGAAGCGCACCTGATTTCATTTCGCCATGTTCTTCACCCACCCCACCCACACACGAGATTATTATTATTATTTCCAGAACCGACGCCGCCACGACTACTGGACTCTGACCTCGGTGACGTTGCGCTTCCGCTCCCCGGTGCGCGGCACGGTGACGTAGAGCACCCCGTCCTTCACCTCCGCGGTGATGCCCTCGGCGCGCGCGTCGTCGGGCAGCAGCAGGCTCGCGTGGTACCCGCTGGCCGCCCACCACTCGCCATCCTCCTCCGCCTTCTCGCCCTCGATCACCAGCACGCCGTCCTCCACGGCCACGCGGACGTCGTCCTTGCCCAGCCCCGGCACCTCGAACCGCAGCCGGTACCGTGCCTCGTCCTCGCGCACCTTCCCCGACAGCAGCCGCGACGGCGACAGCCGCTCCAGCGGCCGGGCTATCGTCTCCGCCACCTGCGACAGCGCGCTTCCCAGCCCTGCACATCCACGCACGCGTCAGACCCGTTCATTCATTCATTCGTGTCAAGGAGTCAGCTGCTGGAGAGTGTTTCATTACATACCGTCCACGAGGCGGAACGGGGTGAAGTCGCGGAGGTCTCGCCACGCCCAGCGCCCGCCGCGGCGGGGAGCGGCGGACTGTTCCTTCACGGCGACCTCCCGTCGGTTCGCGTCGTTGCCGCTCGAGGGAGCAGCATCCGCGGCCGCCGATGACAAGAGGGAACGAAGGTTCAAACCGGCTGTAGCTGGTGCCGCGGCGTACGCCGGCCTCGCCAGAGCCCTTGCCTGGCCGGCGAGGGCCTTGTTCAGGCACAAGCGAGCCAAAGCCATGGTGTCAAAGCTTGACGTGTTCCGGCGAGCACTTGATTGCCGTTGAGCTTGCCCTTGATCTATCGATTGATCACGCTCTACACTGTTTGCAGAGTCGATCAGGGACGGTTCGGATATAAAGGAGAGCAAGACACCCAAGCAGAGAAGACCTGAGAGGCATCTGGAGGACAGGGGCGGTGGAGACATCTACCGAGTTCCATGCCATTCTGGGAGCAGCTACTAATGGAACCTTTGGAAGCAGATTTGACAGAGAGAGTAGAGATTCGTTTCGCTTATTCCAGATTAGGCATTTAGGCCAGGAATACACAATTGTTTTGCACAAATAATCATGTACCCAACAAAAGAATTTACCAAAGTAAGAACCTGCATTTGCGCCTTTTTCTTTTTCCCCAACTACAATAGAAAGCTGAAATCACAGAACTCTAAAATATGTCAAGAAACCTCAGATACAACTCGGTTCATGGCTTACTGAAGCTTGCAATAGTTCTGGTTATCTGGCAGCCTACTATGGAAGCCCACAAAGGGGGAAAAATAAAATTGCTAACGAGTTTTGGGAACATATGATATAATTCTGCAAAGGAACAACTCATGAACACAATTAAATATTGGGAACAACACTGGTGAAAATATTTTACATTTGCAGGCACGCCATCCGTTATCCTGGCTATTCCTCATTCATCACCACACAAGCTTACAGCAACAGAAGAGTGTGTGTACAATTCAACGATTAACAACAATGTGATATTTGAGCAATACTCCTTAAATACGAAACTAATCATATAAGCCTTCCTGTTCCCAGCTGTTGACGAGAAAATCGATCATTTCCTGGTAATGAAAAAACGAACAAACCAGTAAATGCGTTGTTTCATATAAGATGTATTCGAACAGGAAGGTCATGATATCTTACAGCAAGCGGTATTGGTTGGGCAAAAGGTTTGGTGCTTCCAAGCAGGCTCTCGTATGTAGCATTCCAACTGCAGTTAACAGCCATGGGGAAGTCAAAACGGTGTGGTGCAAAAGTTGACATAAGAAACTAATCCCAATTTCTGAGCATTTCACAAGATTTTGCAATCGTGGAGTGCCAATAATATATTGATAACCAGGTAACAAGCACACGAAATATCACTGTAGCATATAAAATGGAAACCACAGCACAACACACTTTGTGTTATTTCAAGTATATGGCAGAAGAATAAATTGAATCGCTAGAACTCAGAAGGTATTTCACATAACAAATACTGCAAAATAGAAGATGAATATTGGATACTGACAAATAAGATAATTTCAGGCTTTTGTGATCTGATAGAGAAAAGGGAATTGCAGATAATTAACCTTATTTTCGGTTCTCGGCGTTGTTGACCCTGTGAATTGCGCATTCTGTTTCCAATCCACTGCTGTCTAGTCTGGTTCCATAGTAAAAGACCTAAGAAAGCGTGGAAAAACATCAAATGAGTTAATGATCCATCGGTGTTTTTTTTTGTCATTTATATCATATAAATAGCTGTGACAAACAACTGTCCCCTATCGACTTCCTTTCATGGATAGTAATCAAGAGTCATGGGAAATGATCATCATTAAGAACCTGCAATCGTTACTACATTCAAAGCAATATTATGGATAATGTTGCCAAATTCCTAAAGACAACACTTATACAACATAAACAAACCATGATGAAATGCAATCTATTTGAGCATGAACGGACATGAAACTATCAAATTGGGTCAGTGTTCTCTGAATGTAAACGGTAGCATGGAACAAGCATTGAGGAATATTAAACAAGGGAATGAAAGGAGCACCTTTCTAAGTACATAAATTATTATACCTTGATTTACAAACTCATTAGGGTTACTGCTGCTTCCAGCGGCTTGCTGATCATTAGATTGTGCTGCCGCGCTCATTGAAGACATACTATGCCGAGAGTGAAAGGCATTATTCTCCATTTCGTGTGGGCTTGTGCTCCAGAAATCCTCCGATACACTACGCCTTTTTATTGAGCGCCCTTGAATTCTTAAGCCTTTTGTAGGTTCATCAACAGCTATTATTGGAGTAGGATGGGCGCATCCAAAACAACCTCTGCTCTGTTGCAAATCAGGATTGACCAATAAATGATTACCACCAAATAGTTGAGATAAGTAACATGGAGATGGAGGAGAGTACACGTTATCTAGCCAGGCAGGATATTGGTTTAGGATGATTACTTCGTGATTACCATGAAAAACCTTTACAAAGTCGATTGCTGGAACCCACAAAAGCAGAAATTTAAAAGAAAAAAAAAATTGTGCATGAAACAACCGTCAAACAAGGAACTAGACAACGTCTGCATTTGTTTAGAATACAAGTAAACTACACGCCTCGTTCTATTAAGAGTTAAAACAGTGACCTCTTTTCCTCTATTATTTCTGAATACGTATACACTACAAATGTAACCAGGAACAAACTCAAACTTCTTCCATTGTAAAAGCGCTGAGTGGCTGCGAATCCGACTAACCAGAGTAGAAGTTTTGCAATGAGGTGGAGTGCAAAAAGGATCTGAAAGGTACTACTACAAACAGCAAGCAATCATTCTAGTCTGGTCCAGTTGAAAGGCCATTACGATTTTGGAGCATGTTCTGTTAGAATTAAAGTGTCAGGAGCCGGCTGGAAATTAATGACCATTTTGAAACCTGTTTATGATTCAAAAGAGTACTAGTACTGAGCAGCAGCTCCTAACGGTAACAGAATCTAACCGAACGGACGGCTACAACCTACAGTCAGTATCGTGTACTCGAGGAACCCAATCGACACCAACCACGTCATCTCGTAGGAGCAAGCAGCCAAAGCCCAGCAATCACCCCGCGGATGGGAGAGAGAGAGGAAACGAGCGGGTAAGAGGGAGGTGCACGTACCCGACGCAGGCGACGAAGCGGCGAGCCCAGGAGGAGAGCGACCCGCAGCTCAGCAGCATAGCATCCGGTTCCGCTCGCCGGCGAAGGCGGTTACAACAGCAGCAGCAGGACGCACGATCTCGGCCCACCCCGCCGCCGCCGCCGCTCCAGCGGTGGAGGCACCAACCCTAGCACCAGCGGACGGACCGGGACTCGCCGGAAAAAATCGCCCGCACCGCACGCCTTGCGCCTTTTATTTTCCTTTAAAAAACTTGTCAATCAGGTGACGAGGCGCGCGATACGAACGAACGCGATAATGGTGGCCGTGGCTCCTCCTTATCTGCTGCAGTTCGCCTCGCTTTCGAGGGAGGAGAGGGAGGCGGAATCATTGCGGCGCGGGCCCCACGACAGGTTGGGAGGAATCCGACGCGTCCGTGGCCAGATCAAAGGCCTGGAAGCGGGCCAGCGCGCGGGCCCCATGGAATCGATCCGGGCAGGGGCAGGGGGTGAATCCGGTTAACCCACCGGTGGCGGTGGCGGTGGGTTGGGTCCGTGGTTATCGTGACGTGACGGGCTTTCCGATTCCATCAAAGCCTGCCGTGCAAGCCGCGGCAGCCAACCGTCCAACCGTGGTTGTTAGGCCATCGATTACGCGATAATTAAGTGGCGAATAGTGCCGTACTGTGGCCCAAATCTCACGCGGCAGCCGAGTTAATAGATGGACATCAGCCCACGCTGCCTGCAGGCTTAAAGAGTGTGTGGGTTTCGCAGGTCGCATAGAATCGTTTTGGGCCTGGGCTGCTCCCACGTCATTCGGCCGGGTTTGAACTAATAACGTACTAATTTTTTTAAAATATAATAACTAATAACGTACTAGTAATAAACCAATTAATACCGTACTGCTTCTGAAGCGTGGTCCAGCCGGTTTAATAGGAGGTTTGAGTGAACTCCTTCAGTTGGAGGAGGGAAGTTGATCTGGAGCCGGAGTTCCGAAGGTCGTACCAGCAGGCTGGGTATCAAAGGAATGGATAAACCTTTCATTCCGAAACCCAAACTCGTGCGTAGACCTTGCAGCTCAATGGACTCGATAATGGAACTCCTTCCAACTTTTTTTCGACTGGGCCCTGTTTCAGTTTATGGATTATACTGTTTCAGCTTATGGATTATATTCGTCGGATATATACATTTAAATACTACTTCCTCTATCCAAAAATCTTAAACATATTTGAGCTGGACACCGTTATCATAGCAGCCAATTAAGCATAGCAGTCCATTTAACTGATTAACCTTCACTAGTAATGTGCTACTAAAGCTTGCACTCCCATCATTCTTATATGGGTGTTTAAGATTTCCTAATAATTCCAAAACTTAGGAGTAATATAAAGGTGAAAATTCCTTCTATACCATTGGAAAAACTTCCAATCCCTTGTGTACCATTGCTTTAATTTTCGTTGCCTCTCCGTACCATCGCGGTCAACTTTTACACTAACTGTTGTTAAACTATGCATTGAGAGAGGGGTGTTTCATCCTAGTTTCAAACATTTTTAGATGACGTGTCACTCTAGGTAACCGTGTCCATGAAACTCCCATTGAGATTGGCCTTATAGTCTTGTCATATGTAATGAAAGTGTATCTCTACAATTTCATAGGTTAAAGGGACATTAAATGTTACCAGGTGACACGATCTTGTTGGTTGATGGTATTAAGGATGAAAGAAAGGCTCTCAATGCACTCTCATTTGTCTTTCATTAACTTGAAAAAAGAGCCCATGACCTTTCACTAGAATGAAGGTTTTCCCTCTTTCATATTAATTACCTTGTCATATCTTTTTTTTTTATGTGGCTGGTAATTAATGCCAAATGGAAGGCTCATTGAGAATGGACTAAAAAAGATTTGTTCTTGCATAATTAACCAGCCGAAGAGCTTATAGATGAAGGTCGTGGCCAAGTTCTTCTACCGAGTCCCCGTTAGTGGGCGTTAGGTGCCGATGTCGGGCCGTAGAGTCGCCCCGAGGCTTGTCCGGCCTGGCCATGCAAGACGGGTTAAGGCAAGTCCGGTCGTGCTTCTTCACCGCGGGCATGGCTCGGGGCTCACGTCATCTAGGATGGCGGTCACGCCGTCGAGGCCGGTCCAAGCCTAGCCTAGCTGCAATAATGCCTCGGGCTAATGTCATGTCCTAGCCCCTACCAGTTGGTTGTCATCGCCATGCCCTCCTTCATCCTCACCGAAGAGGTTGATCGGAAATTGAAGGGTTTCAAAAGATTAGCTAGGATTTGGAGAAGAGGAAGAGAGACTCGTGCTCGAAGAAGGGAGGCACCGCTTGGAGCTAGGAGCGCACCGGAGAAGAAAAAGAACGACGGTAGTAAAACGGAAGGAAACCTTTTATAATAAGTGCTAATTGCGGGTAATTTTCTATATAATTAAAATAAGTAGCGGGTCTTTTATCAAAATAATCAAAAGTAAACATCTTTTGAGGAGACTATGGATTATGATAATCTAAGCCACTATATTATATAATAATTTAGATAAATAATCTGATCCGTTTGTTTGCCTAAGTAGATTATTCCATCTGATCTAGTCTAGTTGGATTATAAGCTGAAACAAACTTGTTCTGAGATCCCTAATAAAGAGAGAGGTTCATATAGCATCGTTTGACTCCTTGTGTTCGAAGAAGGGAGGCACCGCTTGGAGCTAGGAGCGCACACGAGAAGAGAAAAGAAGCGCCCATCACCCCATCCCACCCACATCCACGCCTAGGTGAGCGAGCGCGTGTGCTTTCCTTTTTCTTTTTCACATTTGTAAGAAAGACGAGTATCTAAATTTATAAGTTGATCTCCCTCTACCTTCACTAGTAATGTGCTACTAAAGCTTTCACTCCCACCATTCTTATATGGGTGTTTAAGATTTCCTAATAATTCCAAAACTTAGGAGTAATATAAAGGTGAAAATTCCTTCTATACCATTGGAAAAACTTTCAATCCCTTATGTACCATTGCTTTAATTTTCGTTGCCTCTCCGTACCATCGCGGTCAACTTTTACACTAACTATTGTTAACAATGTGGTAAAGTGACTTTTTTACCCCTCATGCACTTGCATGGTATATTTTTCTCTTTGCCCCGTATACCACTGAATACAAACTTTTCTGAGCATTGCACAACGAGGCATATAGTTAACTAAACATATTTTATGAAAAAAATGAATACGCAGGCTTAATCAAGTGGAACAAGCTCACATATAGCAGTATATTTCATAGCACAAGCACCCGGACTAACACTTCAGATCAATAGTTCACAAAATAAAGGACCAGTTGATGTCTTGGTCATATAACAAAATAGGAATCTAAAATGCCATAATAGTTTAACTAGTTGATTATTTTAATGAGATATGACACTGATCAACCGTTCCCTCACATCTATTGACGGTGCACTAACAATAAGAAAAAGCAATGCAGTGCTTCGCTCCTCACGCAGGCTCTGTCTAGCGCCAGGCGGTTCTCACGCGGTCCCGAGCTAGCCCATCCTAATGTGGTTCTAGCTGTCTAGCACTGGTGCCTGCGTCTCGTAGCTGCTCGTGCACGTCCTGCTCGCCGCGTTGTAGGCCCGATCGATCTGGTATTGCCCGCTGCCGTGCCTTGATTCGGGATCTAGGTTTTCGGAGGAGAGAAGGCAGACTATTTCGGGGGAGGAGAGGAGGCAGACTCTGAGTCCGTAAAGGCAGGGACATCAACAGTCTTTTTACAATTTACTGTCTGGTGGGCCAGTCCGTTTTAGATGGACTCTCAAACCTTTGTTGACGGCAATTGACGACAATGGTACTAAGGGGTAAGAAAAATTAAATCTATGGTACATAGGGGTTGAAAGTTTTTTTTATGATATATAAAGGATCGGAAGTTTTTTCAATAGTATAGAAGGAAATTTTCTCAATATGAAGCGGTTCTCCTGTTTCAATTCGTCTTCAATCTCCCCGGTTGCAGGTCGCAAAGAGACGGGAAACGAAACGGGGCAACACGTCCCCTTCACCGCAGGCACAAGCTTTGGCTGTTGATGTGAGGTCAGGCCGTGCGTCATGAGGGCCTTCCGCTGGTCTCCGACATGGGCGGCGCTCCTGATTTGGACGGCCGATGTTAACCAGGGCCAGCGGCAACGGACACCAAGGAGCAGCTTTCTTCGGGTGAGGTGCAAGGTTGAGATAACCGATCGAACAGTGAGAACCGTCCGGGACCGGTCCACCGGTTAACCGGATAACTAGGAAAACCGGCCGGTTAGCCGGACGAAATTTGATTTGTGGCGCGCGCGTCGCAGCCCGGTTAACCGGCCGGTTTCTCCGGTTAACCGGCCGGTTTGCCCGGTTAGCCGGCCGGTTTTCGAGCACGCAGTGCAAATTGCAATAGAATCAAGAAAAATTCAGAAAAATAGGGAAAAAAATGCATTAACTGTCCTAAAATATTAACGATAATTTTAGACATAAATTCATATTATATCCACTTTATAGGACACAACACAACCATATTGCCCAATGAAAAGTCAAATATAGTTGTCTAACTCATATTGTTCACAAATTCATACAACAACAAGATTAATTGTACATAATACATAAAAAATATGACTTTCACTCATGTCTCGGCTATAGTTGTCCAAAACATAGTCTTCAACAAATATTATACATCAAGAAAATTTGGGAGAGGGAGGGTTAGTCGGCCGGTTATAGCGGTTAACCAGCGCTTTGACCGGTTAACCAACCGGTTATAAGGTTCTATAGCCTTTTTACCTTTATTTGTATTCCGTAAATTTTTTCTATGTCAAACAACTTCAATTTCAAATTATTCTTTTACTATAAATCTTTATTTCTTCTCTAGTTTTTTAACAAATTTTTTATACAAATTTTTTCAAATTTTGAAAAATTTTGAATTTGAACCGGGGTTAACCGGCCAACCGGTGCAACCGGCCTGGACCGGTTTACCGGTTAACCGGGTTAACCGGCCGGTTAACCCCGGTTCTTTGAACCCTGGGAGGTGGCTGTGGCTCGAGGTCCGGTCCAGCTTGTGCGGTGCAGACGCTTGGAATATTCGCTCAATGTTTCCGCGCCCTTGACTTGAATATTCGTCCTTGACTTCGTCAGGCTTTGTTTTCCTTCTCCGGCGAGGCTCGATAATTCTTTCCCATTGTTTTGGTTACGTGCTCTTTCCTCACCCTCCTCTCC
>JAUNZO010003003.1:0-38440 GCA_031894775.1 Chloris gayana | reverse complement strand
GTTGTAATTTGTGAGTAATTTCTGTTTATATTGTGTTTTGAAAGAACAAAAATGACATTGACTACGTATTTTTTAAACTTAATTTTATATATGATTTCCACTTTCCAAAAGTAACAATCAAATGGCATGTCATTAATTTTCAGAATGTCCTCGGTCCCTGGGAACATATAAATTCACGTATTAGTTGGTTGGTTGGTTTGTTACCTTTATTCTTCTATAAATTAAAATCTCTGACAAGCACTTGGAGATTTAAAGATGTCAATGAGGTAGGCAAGCGTCAATGTCAGTTGGTGACTTGGTGTATATGGTGAAATACGTGTAAAAGGAATTTGGAATGTTATGACAATATCACAAATAGAAATTTTATTACTTTATGCGCAGAATTGTATCGTGATGTGCTCCTACAATAACAATTTTGCCTATTGGGAAAACAAAAAAAGCATAATTTATTGAGAAAGAACATGATTTAGAAAAACGGATTTCACTTTTCATGTGTCATGAAAATACCAAATATAGCTTATAAAAGATACAGAATATACTGCAATACAATATTATTATTCAAGTAAAACATGATGTCCATAATTTAGTTTTACAATAGCCAAACTGCCATACCGTACCTGTTTTGATCATCAAATAAAAAATAATACATATGTTACTCTATATGCGTAAACTAAAGCTTGCACGGCAATAGCTTAAATTATCAAGTAAGTGGAGCAACCAGATTTGTCTCTGTACTTTCCTCTTGTCCGAGTGAAAATTGTTCATTGTGGAATAGGAATATTTCACAGAATATACCCTAGTGAAATTGATTGTATTTTTGAAAGAGAAAATTGTAGTCGACATGGAAGAAAAAACGTACAAGTTAGATCATGCTATATACAACACTACTTGCCAACTTCAGCGACCAATTCCTTATCCTAATGTTAACAAAAAAAAGACAGGGTAAGTATACGGTGCTTGTGTTATCTTATTTTTATAAAAGAATAATACAAAAGCTAAATTTAATTTAGAAAACACATATTGTTCATAAATATCCATAAAAGTAAGGTGAATAACCCATTCAAAAATTAAATAATAAAGTTGACCATAGTTATCGTCAAACACTGTTGATCCTTATTGTATTATTGTGTACAATATTTACCTTCGTAAAAAATTAAGGTAGAAGACAGTGGATGCATCGCTCATCCTTATTTGCTTGCTTACCCGTTCCTTATTCAACAAATATTGAGAGATACATATTCAACATTACCATTGCTTCCATGATTTCCAATATACAAGTAGATATAAGCCGGCACAATCGTCGGTTGCTTATGGGTTCGTAGGAAGACACAACTAACGTTTTTATTTTTATAATTTATAATGCGTACTAGTCCTTTTCTCCATTTGCTCAATCGAACTCTTTCCTAGGATTGTGCATATCATATAACTCTTATAGTAGTATTTCTTTAAACACAAGCTATGAGATAGGTGGATTTGAAAGCGAAAGTGAGCCTAATTGGAAAATCATATATTGGCGAAATATTTTTATTCATTTAATGTTCCATTTTTAGAAGCCATTTTACATTTTAAGACGAAAAAAAAATCTTTCCTAATAAAATGGCGAGGTAGCCTCAGCAGTCCACGCGCCGACGCGCGTGACGAAAGCTTCTCCTTGCAAGCGACACACACTCGCCGCGCAATTAGCCATAAACAGAAGCAAAGGTGCCCACGGGAGCGGAGCAAAGTACATCCAGGCAACAAGGCGACCTCCAGCCAAATCTGAAAGCTGCCCGCTTCACGCTTCTGATTAGGAGCCAAGTCCGCCGTGTCAGAAGCTCGGATCGCCTCCGGCGGCAATGGGGGCCGACTCCGAGGACGCTGTCAGGCAGCTCAGCTTGCTCATGGAGCAAGGTGCGTGCTTTCGTGTAGTTTTTGCTGAAGCTCGACGCCGTTTTCGGCTCTCTTTGCGATTGTTGCGGTGTTCTCTCTTTCTGACTTTTTTGTCTTGGTCTGGATCTTGGCAGTGGAGGCGCCGCTCAAGCGATCATTTCAGGTAATGGATCTGAGTTCCCTGTGGCCACTCCGTCGTGGAAGCATGGATCTTGGTGTTTTTTATTGCGGATTTTAGCCCGGCAGTCGGATCATAGTATTGCTCACCTAATTGTAGCGAATTAGCTAGGAGAGTGAGCTATTAAGTGTATTGTTAATGCCGAAGATCTGCAATATCCTCATCATAGTTCAAAATGGGGGCATTTTACTGCTGAACCTTTCTTGTTTAATAGTACATGCTAGAGGTGCTGTAATGCGGCCCTAAGCTGCTAGACGAGTGCATCTTGAGAGTGCTGCTTGATCCATGATCTACGAGACTATGACAAGATTGTATGCAAAGTTTGCCGCGTTGTCAATGGGCTGGTTAGGGGTAGTGTTTCTCCTCTGCTTGACCTCGTCTAGCATGGTGGTTCTTCATGTATCATGAGGCTTGGTATAGTCCCTGTGTCTGACTGGTTGTCCCGTGAATCATGCTTCCACCATCTGGATTGTTGGGGTCGTGCTGGTAGCAAGTCCACTAATTATATTTCATAAGTTATTTTGTATTCGACACGTGGCATCCGATATGCCATTTTGTAGGTTTGCAGCTACCTGTCGTCTACCGGAACTTTTCCTTTTTGGGTGATGTGGTGTGGTGCGTCATTTTGGCTTTTGTAGTTCATCAAACTTGCGGTCTAAAGTCTCAAAATATGTGTTTAATCATATAACTTATGTATATAATATGTATCTATGTCACCACGTTACCATTTTCTGCCAAAAGAATTAAGACGTAATGTTTTATGCGTGCGCTAGATTGTGAGCCTGGAATGCTGATTTAATATCAGGTGGAATCTTTTGTTTAGTGGAGTACAAGAGTTAAGATACTGGAGCAGAATTCTGCATCAACACCTATATAAAGTGCAGAATCAGTTCCATCTATTGCTTTAGCTAGTGACTAGAAAACATTCACGAATATTCTAGAAGAAACAGAACGCTTTGATCCCATGCTGGAAAATTGTTTTGAAGAAGAAACTCCTAAATCATAAGCGAAAATACCCAAATGCAATATAGTTTTATGTTTTATATTGGGAGATTTCAGTTGTCAATTACTGATAAAAAAACTCATGTTTGTTCATTGAGAGGGGTTGTCAATAACTCATGTTTGTTGAACAAATTAAATACCTTATAATTCTGAATCGTATCTTGTAAGAAACTATAAGAAAAAGTAAAATGAATCTTAGTTGGTTTAGGTTGTTATGTTGTGCATCTCCATTCATTTTATATTTGAAAGAATTTATCATCATTTGTGGTCGAAGTCAAACAGATGCTTAACTAATTTACATTACTCCATAGAGGATTGATGCTTCTTTCAAATCTTTGTCTGCTTTCTATGTTGGACTTTGTACTACCTGTCATGCTGCCCTATTAAAGACATACTATATGTTAAATGGATATGATGTTTTTTTGGAAAAAACATTTTGATATATCATTGTTTCATCATCAACTTTGCTTGTGACTTGTGGAATTTTTATTTTCCCGAGGGAGAAGATCTAAGCAAACCTTGTTTATTTCAGAATATGCACCAGGGTTATCCAAAAGAGACGCTGGTACGTTTCCTCAAGGCCAGAGAGTGGAACGTATCAAAGGCTCATAAAATGGTAATTTTTCATATGAACTCTCACAATAGCAGGAGAACTGATTACTTAAGTAGCCACTAATATGTTTGTTTTTACAGATTGTAGATTCTTTGAACTGGAGGATCGAAAATGAAATTGATAGTGTGCTGGAGGTGAGCAATCTTTTCTAGAATATAATCTTAACAGTCTTTGCTAGTCAGGTAGCCATAGGAGCTCCGTTTGTTGTATATTTTTTTATTTGTGCCTAATCATACTTAGTTTGAATTGTTTGGTCAATTACTATATCTTATATCGTCTCTGTTTTCACTTAGTTTGTCTAGCATATTGCTTCATAATAATCGTTGTCTGCACTGTCCATCTGCAGAGGCCCATAGTCCCAGTAGATTTGTACAGATCAATACGTGATTCACAACTTGTTGGACTGTCAGGATACACGAAAGAGGTACAGCTATGTACTTAACTAACAATCTATGTTTGGTCGAACCATTTGCTTTCAACATGTTTTGTATCCAGTTGAAATTGATTGCGATGCAACAGTTTATGGTCTTGAAATATGCATTGCTTTTTGTAAGCCCACCGTATGATCTAGTAGATTCGTTTCTAGGTGCACCACCTTCAGAGAACACTAGAACATGATTATTTATGACAGATAAAGATATTAACATTGATGTTAAAGGTCTTCAATTTTCCATAGAGTTTTTTTTTATAACAATTTTTTTCCATAGAGTTATGTCCTAGTGACAGAATAAGGCAACCAACCTTTTGGCTGGAGAAGTGGGATAATGCCTATAAAAAGTCCTGGGGATTTATAGCAACATAATACCTGAGTTGAGCCTAGTATTAGTTTCAAAGTAAGGTGTGTCACCTCACATATTATATTATTTGGATCGTCTAGTACAACTTAGCCAGTAGTGAACCATTCGTAAAATTGTTTGCTTTAATGCCTTTTATGCACTACAAGAGTCAATTGTTATAACAATTTTTCTCTTTCTATTCTTTCATTTTTCTGATTGTCAGGGGCTCCCAGTTTTTGCTATTGGTGTTGGACAGAGTACATATGACAAAGCTTCGGTAATTATTCCATGCCGTTTGTTCAAGTAGATCCAAAATTTTAAACCTTGCTTCATTTACTTTATGCCATAAGAGAAAGGGCCTTTACTTCACTGGTAAAGTGCCTGAATAGCACCTCCCGGTTCCGGCGGGTTCGACTCCCAGGGGGAGCGAATATCTTGACTGGGCTAAAAAATCCCCTCGCCTCTCCCCGCACCAAAGCATTTTGTTAAGGCCACGCCTAGACACCTGCAAGCAATGGGAACGCATGGTGGTCTGGCTCAGGTTCTCAGGGCTGCATGCCCCACCGGGGGGGGGGGTGATCTCGACCTGTGTGAGAAGGTCTTCTCCTTAAATTCGATGCCTGGGGTCTTCTTACACCCCACAGGTCCAGTTTTTACTTTATGCCATAAAAAAAGATATTATTGATATTCACTATTTTAGCATCATCCGCTGCCCCGCCGGTGACTTGAAAAATGGTTTTATTTGAGAAACTTATGGTATCTTTGGCATTGAGTTTCTTTCTACTGAGTTGCATTGGCCAACTAAAGGTATGTGTATTTTCTCTTCAGGTCCACTACTATGTGCAATCCCATATTCAGATTAATGAATATCGTGATCGTATAATTTTGGTAAGTATCCAACAGGTCCAATATATTATTTGTGATAACACATAAATTTATCTAATGTTTACTTCTATTGTATTAGCCGAAGTTGGCAGAAAAGTTTGGACGACCAATTACTGGTTGTGTAAAAGTTCTTGATATGACTGGTTTGAAGTTATCGGCGCTTAACCAAATGAAGGTATTTTTATCAAACCCAAAATCTCGTTCTTTACTGAGCTCATATGTAAATGTTTCAGTGGTCTTTTGTATATATGTTCGTATGTATAAAATGTCAAATCGTGTGGAATAAGCATGTCTTACTAGTATTAAATCAAAGGATGAGAATGTCTTATTAGTTATTGAGAAGTTGTTCATTATCCGGCTCAGCTCTGTATGCCATGCAAGTAACAAACTAAAGTGGTAGCACTAATTTTCAGAGACTAATTTTTCACTGTCACATAATCGCTGTGATCGGTTAAGATTCTTTTAGCTGCAGCTGCGGCTGTTTGTATTGATTTGTACTGTAGTTTTTGCTTACTATACCAGCTGCAGCCACAGCGGAAAAAGCTCCTCCATTTTTTTCATAAAAAAAAAACTTGTACTGGCTTGTGTTGTTTCTTGGTTGTGACTGATGCATTTTCTTGTTAATATGGTTTTAATGTTGTTTGTAGATGTTAACTTCTATATCAACAGTTGATGATCTGAATTACCCTGAAAAGACAGAGACCTATTATGTGGTTAACGTTCCATACATATTTTCCGCCTGTTGGAAGGTACTGCCGATTTCAATTTTTTCTAGGCATAAAATTTATTAGCTAGCAAAAGCTGATGACAGATTATTTGAGCTGCTGCTAGGTTGTGAAGCCTTTGTTGCAGGAGAGAACCAAAAGGAAGGTTAAAGTTCTGAGTGGTTCCGGGAGAGATGAACTCCTGAAGGTAAATCACTGCCTTTTTCTTCTCTCTTACTTGTTGCATGCTTATTTTTCACACAAGTCCTTTATTTCTGGGTGAAATATTTGTTACTCTTTGATGAAATTTATCATACCTGTCCTTTTAGAATTTTTTCTTTAGTATTTGAAGGATGGTGAACAATCGCTATGCTTGATTTATGTAGATTATGGATTATTCAGCTCTTCCCCATTTCTGCCGACGGGAGGGTTCTGGATCATCAAAGCATTCGTCAACTGATGCTGACAATTGCTTCTCCTTTGATCACCCATTCCACAAAGAACTCTATGGCCACATCAAGGAGCAAGCTTCACACAGAGAACTAATCAAGATGGGGTCTTTGCATGTCAGTATTCCTGAGCCAGATCCAGATGACGCAAAGATTGTTGAGGTCATCCAGGC
The DNA here is from genome assembly GCA_031894775.1 of Chloris gayana. Taxonomy (NCBI): domain Eukaryota; kingdom Viridiplantae; phylum Streptophyta; class Magnoliopsida; order Poales; family Poaceae; genus Chloris; species Chloris gayana. Next base: position 31,791 of record JAUNZO010003003.1, on the reverse strand, counting down.
TCAGTTTCAAAAGATAGGCGAGCAGAATGGATCCAGCAATGGCCACAAGGCTTAGCATGCATCAAGGACGGCTGGGACACCTTAACCGGAAAAATTAATTATTCTCATTAATTTGATTCACAGTCCCTAGTTGCCTGGGGAATATAGTAGCGGTCTCTTGCATCTCCATGATGCAAGCTTGAGTTTATAGCGGAGAGACCGAGAGATATGTATATTAGATGGATATGAAGTATAATAAAATGCCTTTTTGATAGTGTAAGCAACATCTATGTTGAGCTCTGTTACAAGGAAAGAAATCCATATAGAAGAAGTTATTAGTGTTGCGGTTCCAGGTGGCGGGTCCTCGCTGCTCCGGGGCGTCAGTCAGCTCGTCGCCGTGGTCCAGCATGGAGGTGGCGTCGAACGAGGGTCCATGCGAGCCCGGCAGCTCGACGATGCGGAAACCGAAGGAGCCCGAACGGTGGCTCTTGTTCATGTGCCAAAACACGAACCCCTTCACTGTCACAGCGGTCTGCTATCGGTCCACAGATGTACGGCGGATGCGGATCAGTGTCCATCTCCCTCCAAACACTGCCGTTTTCCATCGCTGAATCGAAGGTGAACACCTCCATCGCCATGCGCCGTAGATCCTGTTACTGATGTCCAGCGACCGGATCACCTTGTACAGTTGTACTAGACCGGCGGCGGAATGGTAGTAGCCACCTTGTTGCATAGGATAACCGGGAGAAATTGAGTAATTAGTAAGAGAACTGCTCCATCCTTCAGCAAAGCGCATCTGGTGTAGTGGTATCATAGTACCCTCCCACGGTACTGACCAGGGTTCGATTCCCTGGATGCGCAATTTTTTCTGCCAAAAGATTGGTTTTTTTTCTTGCTCGGCTGCTCACTCTGTTGCTCATGCAGAGCAGCAGATCAAACATTTGTTGTTATGTATCCCTGTTAACATTATAGCAGATCGCTCAAAAGTAAGTTCTAGCTTTTTAGTTACCGCTTTCCAAGATTGGAGATACCTCGTTTTCGTGTGATCGAAACTAGAAAGTTATCATAGCAAAGGAAATGCAAGAGAAAAGATAAGAATCTGCGGCGTACTTTTTTGTGCTCTTTTTAAGTTTTCAGACAAACAACTTTATCGATGATCAAAAGGTGAAAGGAAAAGAAGACGAATCGCTGGCTCCTCAAATCTTCCAAAAGTCAATGACATGATACCGATAATTGTCTGCAACTATTGCTGCTCACATGGCAGGACTGCGAGTTTGCAGAGCAAGACTGGTCTACGAAAATGTGTTTAGCTTTTTTCTCTAGGACCTCTTCTCTTTACAAAAAGCAGTGGCTGGCCGGTCGAATATGTTTCCGCAGTTCGTGTCATTGGATGGAAACTTTTCAGTGAATTACTGCAATACTTTAATTTTTTATATGAATGGGTGAAACTATTAATAAGCAAAGCATCATGAAATATCTTCTTTGCAAGGCAGCATCACCTAGTTGGACTCTACTGCAAGCAGAAGATTACTGGGTTCCTAAGCTGTGCAAGTGATCCTTAACTTGAAGCTATCAGTTTCTTCTCCAGAGTTTGCAGTGGTAATCTGATGCCTTGAGTGACATATAGCAATATAGCACAGTGATTCAACGCAGCTTACCGGGGAAGAAAAGACTCTTCAGTCACAATTGTGTCTGTCTGTCTACTGTCCATCGATGACACTTTTTTAGCGAACCGTCCATGGCAAATTGGAGTACAGGCAGAATAATTACATGAATACTCGTCTCTTACCTTTTTGTTGTCGTTAGGACAAACATTTCGGTGCAAATTTACACTAATTTGTTTGTTCTGACGACAAGAAAAAAGTAAAGGAGGGAGTATGTTTATACCTTATTTTTTTTCGAACAGATTTCTGTCCATATCCATGAACATTATTTTTTTATATAAGGGAACCATTCACCACAAATTGGAGAATAACTACGTGAAGAAGTTTACTTTTTTTGCAAAAAAAATAAGGTATCACAGGTAATTTTTCATACCGAGCTCTCGATATTAATTCTCCCAGATAAAGAGAAAATTATCTAGTAATCATGTTTCATGACAAGGGAAATCGAAAACTGAAGTTTGATTTGAATAATTCCTTGAGTTGCAATAATGCAATTTTCTATGAAGCTCCATGGAAAGAATGAGTATTAACAAACTGAATGCACCACCTGTCCGCATGGAGCATCCAGTTGAAGAAGCATGTCAGTTTTGCACAGGGATGTCGAGTCCTAACACACTCACTATACACGGGGGTAGTGTAGTCTGATCTGAGATGAGGCTGCTACAGCTAGAAAATGAATGTGCACAGTAGAAACAAGATCCAGCCCCATGTCTGCAAAGAAATTAACAAGATCATCCTATCATATATAAGGAGTAGAGTAATGCAGCATAAGGGGGAAAAAAAAAGTAATGAATGAATACCTTGTTGAGAATGAGAGGCGATGGCGGAGAGGATGATGTGAGTCCCTTGAATCCGAGATCGATGGAGACGCTTCCGTCGGGCTTGAATAGACCGAAGTGGCGCTCGGAGGTTGGGCCGGGCTTGAGGTTCTCGTTGAAGAGCGCGAAGATGTATGCCTTGAGCACCGTGTGGGGCCTGTGCGGCGTGCCCTTGGTGAGGAAGAGCCTCTTCCTGAGCGCGCGGTTGTAGGTGACGGCGTTGAGCATGTCGGCGCCGGCCTCGGTGGGGTCGCCGGCCGAGGCCCAGCCGGTCTCGGCGACGCGCACCTCCATGTCCGGGAAGCCGGCGGCCTCGAGCGCGAAGTAGGCGGCGTCCACCTGCGCCTCGAACATGTTGTCGTAGTGCAGGCCGGTCTTCTGGTCCGTGATCCCCGGGTTGCGCTTGAAGAGCGCGTAGTTGATGTCGATGTGCTCCGGGTCGCTCATGTAGGCCAGGAACGGGTAGGCGTTGACGTAGAAGGGCGCGCCGGTGCGGGAGAAGAAGGCCAGCAGCGGCCGGAGGTACGGCATGAGCTCGTCCTTGAACACGCACGCCGACGGCGGGTACGAGACCGCGAACACGGCCTCCGAGTGCGGCGTGGACAGCTCGATCTTGTCGGCGAGGCGCAGCATCACCAGCGCGTCGTGCACGTTGAGGACGGCGCCCACGAGCGCCTCGGCGAGCCCGGGGTCCTGCCCGCCGAGCACCTCGTTGCCGACGGTGATGCCGACGATGCGCGTGGCGGGGTAGTAGGGCTGCACGTTCTCGTTGACCCAGTCCATGGCCTTGCTGGGGTTGGCGGCCATGTCCTTGAGCAGGCCGTTGGGGATGGCCACCACCAGGTTGAGGCCCGACCCGCGGAACGCCTCCAGCACGCTGTGCTCCGCGTCGTAGATCTTCACGTTGCGGATGCGCGCCAGCTTCAGCAGACGCACCACTTGGCGGGGCTCCGGCAGGTTGTCCGCGATGCGCCCGTAGTTGATCCCGTACGTGCCAACGAAAGAGTTGGGACCTTTGTTGCGATGGCTGGAGCGGGAGACGTTCGTGCTCGTGGGGGCCTGGCCGTGGCAGGGGAACGCCAGCAGGGTGCAGAAGCACAGGACCACCAGGAGCCACCGCTCCATCATCGCCATGTCCAATCGGCTCGGAGTTGCAGCGGCGGGCGGCACAAGCAACTGGGGGAAATAATGCAAGACCATCCTGGTGCGGAGGAGAGGGGCGGGCATTAGAGCAGGCGCGCGGCGGCGTGCGGGCCAAGTTGCGTGGGGCGGGGGCACGGCCATGGCCTTGGTTAACCCCCGCGCGCACGCCGGCGAGGCCGCCCGCCGCTTGCTTGCTCGCCCGGCCTCCACGGGGTTGCCAACAATGGAATGGAATCGGGTCTCTTCCTTGCGTTGCCTTCCCGCGCTGCGCCTCTCCGATCCTCTGCTCCGCCCGCGCCCACGCCCAGCTCTAACAGTGCTGAGCTTTGCTTCGCAACAAAGGAGGCAGCATCCAACAATGGACAGGTCAAAGGGTTCCCAGGAACAAATGGAATGCTGACGAGGAACATGATCAGAATTCATAGAGGAGAAACAAAAAAATGTTCAGTGCCCGCATATACCTTTACGCCTTTACCCGTCGCAGTTTAAAGTTTTCTTATAAATTACTAGTGGACCTGGGACATAAATATTTTTCCAGAAAAGTTTCAGCTGTTCTGCTTTGAGGTTCCACAGATCCACAACTTCCAATTTGGTTTTGGAATGCTGTAGTGCTTTGTTTATCTGATCAGACAGCTTTGCCCAAACAAGCAGTGAAAGAAACGGGCGGTCTCTGCTCTGTTCATCAAAGGCGACGAGACATCTCTCTAGGATCTATTAAACAAAAATATTCCTTGCGTTGTTATTCTCCTTCAATCAAGGATAAACATTCTGATCAGGACTAGTCGGAAACATGTCATGGACTGTGAACCGGTGCCACTCCATAGAACCATGTCACTGACGGCCTGACGCATTAACACGCTGTGCCCCATGCTAAGCAACAGCAGAATCAATATACTAGCACACAACAACAGTTGCAAATTGCAGGGAAAATGCAACATGGAGCTATTTCAAATTGCAGCTCAAAATACAACATTAATTTCCCTTTCTTTCTTTCTAAAACGCAGTACGAACCCTTCCTAACCCTGATTTACCCCTTCATGATGATTGAGAGGACGACTTGAGAACACTGCAAAAATAGACAGATATTGCTAATCTTGTCCAATTGCGATGCCAGATGGGATAGAAGCACACCTGGGTCCACAGGTTAGTATCCGCAACATGAGCGGGTGTCTAAAGACAACGAACTTGATTTGCCTATGGATTCTATGGCCATCGAGATCCAAAACAAGGGCTCATCTGCCATTTCTTATCAAATAAGAAAAATGACTTGTCTAACTAGCAGGAGTCTAGGTAGGAACAGTGCCAGCCTTGTCATTCTATTTGTTATCAAGACGCATAAGTTGAGCAAATCCTCTGCTCATCTTCAACACGAGGTTGCAGCGACTTCGGACTTGTATGCACATCAACAATATACCAATCATTACACATGTGATGTATGCCTCATGGGCAAAATCGTGTTGTTTACAAACATTAACAAGTCACTATATTTCCTATTCGAAAAAAAAACAAGTTACTGAACTGGTGTTGTTGCTACAAATTCGCAACAACGAACCAAATTATTACCTGTCGACTAGGTACTGAAATAGGGTGTCCCCTGCTCCGGGCCAGCCTTGCACGGGCTATGTTCTTTTTTTTTCTTTTTTTTTCAAGAGGAAGGTTATGGTGTTTTTTCTTTCGAAAGGAAGGCTATCGTGTTTGTGCTGCATCATTTTGATTGGTTGAATCGGTTCCAATCCCCTCTTCCCATATTAGTGTTACTGCTGTCCTTCTCACATGAACAGTCAAAAACTGCGCTGAAGCGCACGAACCCAGGTGTTGCCGATACTGACATGTCGCATCCACGTGGCTCGCAACATGGTTGAATCAATTTTTTAATACAAAACGATGTATAAAAGTATAAAAAGAATTGTAAAACATGTTCTATTTACGTCGAAGTGATATAAAAAATTGTATTTTATGTATTTTTAGTTTTGAAACTCAAATATTTGGTATCACTTCGACATAAATTCAACATTATTTATAGTATTGATATTTTTATATATCGCTTCATATTTTTAGAAAAAACTGACTTAACCGGTCAAAATATTGGGACAAAAACTAACTTAACTGGTCAAAATATTGGGACACCATTTTGTAAATGCAATAAAACATTGAAAAAATTCATATTTTATATTTAAAAGAAAATTGATTTGAAATTTAAAATACAAAATTAAAGTTGATGTTGTATGTCATGTGTTGATGTGACGTGCCACATAGATAGCCACATGGGACTTAGAGACTAAATTGAACCTTCTAACTGAAATTCAAAAATTAAATTGGAGCTTGTGAAAGTTGAAGGTGGATTTGAGCTTTAGCCATAGTTGAGAAATTAATTTGAAGGATGAAATTGAGCTTTGAGCTATAGTTGAGCTTTCGGCTTTAAGGTGCACTTTCATCCGGAAGATTTCAAATTGAGAAAAAACACACCATCACTATGCACAAGACTCACGTCGATCTCCAATCAAACCACCCTGGTATATGTCGCTACAAGGTTTGAACACACACAAAAAATAAGAATGTGTGTAAAACAGTTATGTTCACCCTATTTATGACTCTTATTAAGCATTTGATTTTGATTATAGTGGATATAGTAGATTGTTGGAAATGTAAAATGATGGTTAATAATAATGGAAAAAATACATCAAAAATTTAAAACATGTCATATGCATAGCAAGCTGTATGGCAACAGGAGAGGAGATATGGAAACAAGAAACCGGGGACAAAAATAAAAGGAAAACAGTAGAAAAACAAACAGAAAAAAGGAAATCAGAAAAAGACAGCAGGATTGGAAACCAGTAACCACCACCTCCAGCACGAACGCAGTCACCACCTACAAACCCCCGCTGTCTCCTCCCCTCTCTTGCTACAAGCGGGCCTTCTCCGTGGAAGCCGGCGAGCCGCCGCCGCCCCGCTTCTCCCGCCGTTCTCCTCCACTGTGCCATTCCTCACCTCTCCCGTCCGGCGAGGTAAACAGACAGTTTCTTCACCTTTTCCCACCCTGTCAGGGCCTGTTTGTGCAACCGCCATTTCTCGCGCGCTTACCTGACCAGATCTGCGCGCATTTCCGTTTCTTGGGTGTAGATCTCGCGAATACCTCGTTTCCCTGAGCGTGGTGGGTCGGTGGTGGCTTAGTCAAGATGGAGGATGTAATCGATGACGTCACCGCCGCTGCTAGAGCGGCGGTTGCCATCGAGAATGGGGTCAATGGGAAGCCAACGTCCCATGAAGGTGTAGAGGTTCATGCGGAAGAAGGGCACGAGGAGCGGGCCAATGGGGATAACTCAGGGGAGAGCGAGGTGATCAACCCGCCGGAGGAGGCTGGTGGGGAGGCCACCTCGCCACTGGAGGGCAGGAAGCCTCGCCTTTCCAAGGTGAGTTCTCCCCGTGATGTTTAGTAATGATTCAACCAATAATCTCCCACTAGTTTAGTGTAATGAAGTTCATGATACATTGCACATTTGCACCGACTGAATTTCCTACATGGTTTGCTTTTAGGGAGATCAAAGTCATGGCCCTAAGGTGGTCAAGTCTAAGAGCCCAAGGAGTGGGGATGAAGGGCAGGCAAGGAGAAGAGCCCCCAATTCCTCTCTTTCAAAGTCACCCATTGCTCAGGTATCTTGTCCAGACCTGTAACGATGCCGGACCAATGGCGATGCCAGTATTAGTAGTAATATAAGCACTTGTACATGGTCACGCACAGTGGCGGAACTTTGCTCTTGGCAAGACTAGGGCCACTAGCACTGGATCAAGACCACTAGAATAGACGAATTACCAATGTAATAAAAAGTTAAGCAAGAAATGGACATTAAATTTTGGTTTTATTCTCATTATGATCAGGCACCACATAGACAAACTAAAAGTGAGACAGAACTTAAATACCTAACTAGTGTAGATTTTATTTGAGCTAGCCTCTCTCGTCAACCTAATTCAGTGCCAATTAAACCAAGCTATTAAAGCACCGGGGGTGGTAAAGACCTAAGATCATTATTAGCCTGAGTCTGAGAGATTTTGTGCACCTTCGATCCTTCGGGTCTCAGGTGTTGTACAGTCTGGCACGCAGGGCCGCGAGAGTGCGAGCCAGGTGGGCATCCGGATCGGTGATCGCAGCTTCTCAGAATCACAGATATAGGTCACGACTCATGATTATTTTTTTGCGGTGTTCACGAGCGAACAAGTACAAGCAACTATGAAGGTTGATCCGTTCATTTGGGCAAGCTCTGTTGGATATTTCCGTTTTGTGGCCACGACTAAGGCCATGGCCCTAGTGGCCCTGTATGAAGTTCCGCCCCTGGTCACACACTTCCTTTCAGTTAGGGGTGCAAATTCGTGAAACTTAGGGTCACATCGGGACCTTGTTAGTTGAACTGAATTCATGAATCGGGAAAACTAGTTCATCTGGTTGAACTAAATAGGTTCAGAGGTGGTGCTAATGTTCATGAATTTGCAACCCCTATTTCAGCCTCGTTTCGAACTGACTTCATGTTCAGTCAAGTTTGATCTTACACTTGTTTTACTTGTATCAGAAAGCTGAGAAAAATGAGGCTCGCTCGGCTCCCAAAGATCAGGAGGCATCATTGCCCGACGATTCAAAGTATGCCCCTTATTACTCTGTTTTTCTCTACATTTTAAGGTTGTACAAATTAGACAAAGAAGGAATATGTAGTTAACTGCAACACTTTTTCAGCCCTTGTTAACTGCAAGTTAAAACAAATCTGAAATATTCTAGAGGATTCATCTTGCATCTTGGACTCCATAAATTTGTCCAGTAACATTATCATGTCACAAGCTTTTATATTCACTCTCCAAATCCAGGGATAAAAGGAAAATCCAAAAGCCATCAGGTCAGCATTCTTCTGTCAAAAAAGATGAATCAGAGTCAAATTGCGAGAGTTCAAAGCCTCGAAAAATTGGCAACACTCCTTCCTACGGCTTCACCTTCAAATGTGACGAGAGATCTGAAAAAAGACGAGAGGTAGACTTTTATTAACCATTGTGTTCTCAGACTGTATTTAAAAATGTGTAGATTGGCTGTTTTGTCTACTGAACTGTGTAATCTTGTAGTTCTATTCAAAGCTTGAGGAGAAAATTCACGCCAGAGAGTTAGAGATAAGCAATATGCAAGCAAAATCAAAGGTAACCTATTTTTCTTATTTAAGTAATATAATATTCCAACATCACGTCATAAATTTCTCTTAAATAGTGTTTCCTAAAAATATACAGGAAACTGAAGAAGCTGAACTCAAAATGCTGCGGAAGAGTTTGAAGTTCAAGGCAACACCAATGCCCAGCTTCTATAAGGAGCCACCTCCTGCCAAAGTGGAGTTGAAAAAGGTGATCTGCTCATGGCTAGCTTCCTAGCCATTCTCTTATCCTTTGAATTCATGACTTACATGATATTTCTTATAATCATCAGAAAAGGTTGTAATAGTTTCTCAAACTAAACATACCACCGAATGTATCTGGAAGCCACAAATTGTAGTCCTGTTGAATATGCCATGTGGTTGCAATGGAACGAGTAGTGCCAAGCTTCCCTGAACCAAGGATTTTAATATGTTGAAATTGTTATTTTCGTGATCATCCTGAGTAAACAAAAGTTGAAGAGGGACTCAACTTCTCACGGCTAATACATGAACACTACTCATGGCTGACTACCTAATATTTATTGTCAATTCGAAAATGGTACTCATATAACCAAAGTTGTATCTTACCCCTTGAAAGAGATTTGATAACTAATGCAGTGAATGTCAGTCGGTCTTTGTGTCTTTAGCATGGATCAACTATTCAACTGTACTGTCATCATGCTTCTGTGTTTCACTGTTGGTTTTGGTTAACACAATTATGTTGTTCATTATTAGGTAAGTGCAGCACTAGTATCTGAAATGGATACTGAGCAACACAATTATTCAGTTCAACATAATTGTGTTGCTCATTATTTGGTAAGCGCAGGAATAGTGTCTAAGACTATCCGCACTCGTTGTCCTCTAAATTCATCCTCTAAAAGGAATATTCTGTCCTAGTCAGCAAGATTCTCTGTTTTATATACAGTTTCGCTGCACTCGTTCGTACTTTATATCCATCCTCTATACCAACTACATAATATTTTATTCAACCATCTCCAACTACCATCTCTTTTCATCTCTCATTCTCTTTCATTTATTCATTTCTTTACAATGATTTAACAATCCAATTTTTCAGTTAAATAATTTTTTCTCCTTTTTCTTCTTTTTTCTCTCCCTTTTCTTTTTCCCTTTCTTTCCTCTCCCCTTTTCTCCCTCTTCCCTTTCTTCTCCCTCACCAGCCGGCCATTCCCTTTCTTTTCCTCACCAACCCGCCATTTCCTCCGCCTCCGCGCCTCCCCGCTCACCTCCGCCGGGCCCGCTCGCCTCCGCCGGGCCCGTGCGCCTCCCGCCTCCGCCGCGCCTCCCCGCCTCCCCCCGCCTCCCCCGCGCCTCCTCCGCCTAGCACGCCGCCCCCGGGGCCCGGATCCGACAGGCCGGGACGTGGATCCGGCGGCCGGGGCCCGGATCCGGCGACGACCATGCCCGTCGCCCTGCCGCCTCCTCGCCACCTCCCCGCGCGCGACGGCCACCATTGTTTTGGTCCCCTTCTCTCTCCCCTTCCAGCTCACGGCGCGGATGGAGCCGTCCTTCTCCCCATGGAGGCCCCGGCGTCCATGGAGGCCGCCGTTCTTCCTCCCTCGCCTCTCTCCTCCTCCCTCCGCCGAATCCCGTCTCCCCGCGTGCCTCTCCTCCCCGCGCGTCCTCCCCCGCGTCCGCCGGCCGCCGCTCGGCTAGATCCGGCCGGGCCCGCCTCCCTCCGCCGGATCCGCGCCGGATCTGCCGCCCGAGCTGCTGCTCTCCTCTCTCCCTTCTGATTTCCGGGCTTCCAACTCCTGGCGGCAAGAGCACCGAACCGCGGGGCCCACGCCACGTCAAGCCCTTCCCGGACGGCCGTACGAGCGCTCCATTTGAAGGGTGGGAGCGCGTCCGGAAGGGTACCGGACGGCTCCCAGTACCCCGGTGCAGCTGGTTCTAGCCTATGTGGCTCCTCCAGCACCGGGTACCGGATGCCTCCCAGTACCCGGTGCAGCTAGTCTAAAATGGATACGGAGCGATAATAGTCAGCAACTATAAGCATGGATTTAAATTATTATTAATCTGTTCTAATCATTTTTATAGTGATGTGTGGAGTGGAATGATGTGTCTTTCTTATGATGCAGGCTCCACCCACTAGAGCTCGATCACCAAAACTTGGGCGCCCAAAGAACAAGTTGACACCAGAGACTGAAGAAATTAATACCACAAACCAACCAGTTCGTCTGAGCCTCGAGGACAAGGTTCTTCAGAATGGTGCGAAACATTCAACCCCATCAAATTCAGTGAAGAAACCCCAGAGGAAGTCTCTTCCCAAATTGCCATCAGAGGAAACTGATCCACTTGATGCCGCAGCGAGCACCGTAGTGAAGGCCATTGGTGCTCAAGGGACTGGATCTTTGACAGAGGAGTCACATGGAACTGAAACGAACACAGATTTTGTTCAGGGGCCAATTCGAGCTGAAGTTACTCCCAATGAACAAGAACTCAGTGAACATATAGTTGCTTAGTGATCATGGCGATCAAACCAACTGATTTGTGTTGGATGGCGTGCCTCAACTTTGTATAATCGTGCTTGTCTACAAAAGTATCTAGTGACCTATATTGTATAATTAACTCTTACCTTATTTCCTGGATTTAAGCCCTCTGTAATGCTTATCTAGATAGTTTTTGTTCATAGTCTAATGAGAGCTTCAATTTTTCAAATCATGCGCAGTTGGTAGCACGTTCAAATGGTTATCTCCTAATTTTAAGTGCTTCTATTGTTTAGTTTGAACATGCCCTGGTTTTACTGCTATGTGCAACCAACGCATTGAGAAGCCATGCTTGTTCTTCATTTGTGCATTGACTGAATTTTTTTCCAAATGTTGCAACTTGTGCGCACTAGTTTAGTGAGGGCATTCCGATTTTTGTGCGCATCCTGATCTAGTTTAGTGACGGCATTCCGAGATTCTTTTAATCAATGGTTTTATAAGTTGTGATTTGGATTTTGGTAAACTGTATTCACCTTTGATCTGTAAGGTAACATTTTGGTTGTTTTGCAGAAGGGTTTTCGGTTCAGATACTCCAAAGTAACCGTCTGGTAATTATACTTTCCTTTGAATTTTGCAAATTTGGTGTAATGATAATGATCGATGGTAGTATTTGTTAATAAAAAGTATCGGTATTGAAGAGTATCAGCAGCAGCAGCTGGTTGGTTTCACGCGGGTTAAATTTTGAATGGTGCTATTACACCGTTATAGAAGTGGTAGCTGATAAAGTTACCGCGCTTGACTTTCTGTTCTTGTCTGTCAATAACGTAATTACACTCCAAAGTCATATTCTCATTAGCTTGACTCAGGTAGGATGGCAACTGAAAGGTTTCACGCATGTAAAATTCTGCACAAATCTTGAACCACTAAAATTGTGGGAACCGCCACGAGGTGCATACTATCAAGAAAAAATGTTTTAATTGAATAACAAATTTGATGTGCTGTCTCCACAGGCACAGCGATCAACAAGGCAAGAATGAAATGAGTTCATTCTTAGTGAAAACAATTGTGGGAAAACAAGTTTACCCGTGTTCCATAACAGAACCACAGAACAATACACTAGTCTCATCCTGCAAACAGCATGAATTTTGTACACATTCCATTGAATCAACATGGTCACAGTTACGGCACAAATCCAAGGAACAAAGTCTGAACATAACACATCATTTATTCATAGAGGGTCGCTAAGATTACAGCACTCAACATTCTGCCTGTAAAACAAGGGATCTGGCAAAAAAAACAACCATAAGGTTGTCAAGGCAAGGCTCTAGTATGCGCCTTGCAATGGCCAAGATCACCATGAACACCAGGCATCCCAAAGAGACTGCAAAAAAAAATGCAACCCTACAAGACCCGTACACACCACATAACAGCACACAACACATTAAAGACGACAGACTCTGACTCGACAACCATACTGCACAAGTCCACAAACACTCCATCATCGGCAGTCTATACCAGCAACACCGGTGATTTGGTTCGGATACTACAGAGCTGCCGTTGATGCAAGTGCCTGCAACTTTCATATCAAATAAGGAAATAAAAGAAAGGACATGGATACTACGGCAACCTAAAAAAACCTTATGGCTATAATGGCAAGGACCAATATATGGATAGAGGGGCAGGAAGCCTGTGATGGCAGCCAAGGCTCAAAAACAGTTCAACCTCCTGAGAAGGTGATCTGTGAAAAACGAGCACTTGGCAAGAAAGCACCCCCTAAAACAACTGGTCCTTGAACAATGCGGAAGCCCACCACTGACTCGTATGCGAGCCAAAAACCTGGAGATCATCTGGTCGTGCTACTGCTACGGTATATCTGCATCTGGAAGTGGCTAAACGAGTAGATGTCAGCCCCTCCAGCCACGAACCACCTTTTCTGCCTAAGCAAGAATGTCACACCACCAGAGCTGCTTCTCCAATGATGCAATGTTGTGGTTGCCAATCATGTTGCAGAACTGAAGATTGAGGCCCTCCAAAGACTGGCCCAGGTTGCTCAAGAATGGCACACTCTTCTGGGTAACCTTGGAGCAGCCAGACAATGAGAGAACACGAAGCTTGAGGTGCCTTGCAGATGCCAGGACAGCAACACCATAGTCACTAACCATGCAGTTTGAAAGATCAAGCTCAGCAAGCTCCGTGCAGCTCTCGGAGATGGCAAAGAGGCTTGCATCAGTTATCTTGCTGCAACCTTCAAGACTAACCTTCTTAAGAGATTTTCCATGTGCCTTCACCAAGGAGGAAACAGCTGCATCTGTAACATTTTTGCAACCACTAAAGTCAACCTTGATCAGACCAGCCTCAGAAGATTGGATCAATGGAAGGAGTCCATTGTCAGTAACCTCACCAAGACCACTGAGGTCAACCTGCTCCAACTGAGGGCAAATCATCCCAACCACAGCCAAGCTTGCATCGGTGAAACCTGGGCAGTCCTTGATTGTCAGGAATCGAAGTGATTTGCACAAAGGAAGCTGTGCAGGCGCAGAAGAGATGTCCTTGATTCCCGTGCATTTCACCAAAGAAAGAGCCCTGAACTTGTGGCTGCAGTTGAGGAGGAAAGCAAGAATACCAACAAGAGTAACCCGGTTGCATTCCTCAAGCTGCAAATTCTCAAAGGACTTGGCTGACTCAGTGAAAGCCTTGAGGCCAGCATCAGACACATGTCCACACCTCCTGAGGTAAAGCTGCTTCAAGCTTGGGCAGAACTTGGCAATAGAAGCAAGCGCAAGATCAGTAACTCCAGGGCATGAGGTAACACTCATGCATTTGAGGTTCTGCAGACCAGCAGCATTAGCCATCACCCAGAAGCCCCTCTCGCCGACAGTAGGAAGACGGGCAAGTGTGAGGTCCGTGACAGCCTTCCCATAGTAGCCAATCACAGCTAGCGAAGCATCGGTGATGTTCAACCCCTGGAGCCGGATCTTGGCAAGCGAGGCTGTAGCAGAGCACACCAGGCTGGAGATTCCCTGATCACCAACGTTCACACAATTCTTGATGTTCACAACCTGCAACTTTGCGCAGCAGCGTCCAATGGCCCTGAGGCCTTCATTGGCAACACCGGAGCATGCCTCAATGGTCAGCGACACCAAGTTGGGGCACCCCTGCGCGACAGCGGCAAGACCCTTGTCTGTGATAAGAGGGCACCGAGAGATATCCAGACGCTCCAGCAAGGGGCACCCTGCAGCAATCTCAGCGAGTCCGGCGTCGGTGACAAGCGGCACATCCCAGAGGGCAAGCGAGAACAGGTTGGGGCTGGCGCGTGCAACAGCCGTGAGTCCCTGGTCCGTGACGCCACGGGTAGGGTGGCTCCCGCGGACGGCAAGCTTCTGGAGCCCGCCACGGGACCCGGCAACGACGGCCATGGCCGCCAGGCGGACGTCGGTGGCCTCCTTGCCCTCGAGGGCCCTCTCGACGCAAGGATCTGCCGGGGACTCGTCCTTTTCCTCTTCCATGACGAACTCCTCGTTGAGGTCGGGCAGGGACGGGGTCGCCGCCGCCGCCACCGCGGCCTGGTCGAGCTCGGAGGCCCGGATGCTGCAGAGGAGCGCGAGCCAGCGGCGGGAGACGCAAGCGGAGGCGCCGCGCTCGCGGCCGCCGGGCACGCGGCGCAGGATCTCGAAGAGGCACTCATCGGGGAGCGCGTCGAGCGACGGCTGCGGCAGCTGCCTCTGCTTCTTGCTCACCCTGACGCACTCCGCCGCAGCGGCGGCGACCGCGGACGCGGCCACCAGCGCGCGCTTGCGCTGCTGCACGCCGCGGCAGAAGAGCCCGGCGAACTCCGGAGGGGCCGAGACGAGGCACCCGCCATCTGATCCAAGAAGGAACCAATTATTCGTCAGAAATGCGAACCCGCGCGCCCCCAACAAATAGGGGAGTAATCGATCCATCCCTAATCAGATAACAAGAAGGGATATTTCTTCCTCACCTCCGTACGCGTTGAACGCAGGCATGTCTTCGAATCCACCAAGAAGGAAGAGACCCCTTCCCCTTCCACTCGAATCAAGGCAACAAGAAGGAACGAGAGCAGAATTACCGCCGGATCTGCGCCGCCGGTGAGGGCCGGAAGCATTTACAGCCCGCCGGAGCAAGGAAGACCGAACCCTATCGCCGGGGCGACAGGGAAAAAGAGAGCAAAGGAAGGGGAAGGGAGCCTCTGAGAGAGGAGTGGGGAAAGACTTGGGGAGGAAAATGAGAGGGGAGAGGAAGGTATAGTCAGTCAGCTAGAGCGGAGCGGATGGATCGGGGAAGAGCCGCCCTCGGCGCGCTCAAGGGGCATCGTCGCCAAGTTGCACGCGACGCGCTGGATTCATTGAACCTCCTCGCTGTACAGGTAACAGCGTAGGGTAGGGATTGTCTGGCTCCGAATGGATGCGTAGTAGCAGTACCAATACTCTAAACATTTATTTCAAACGTTAGAAAACGTGCACCCTGTAGTAGTTTACATGAACACAAAGTAATAAGAAAATATAGAGTGCTACTAGATACTAATACTAGCTTCACAATTTGTCGGTAGCTATTCCTACGAAACATTGAGTTTTGAAATGAAAATAAAATTTGACAAAGAAAAAACTAGTCACGTTATCGAATCAATTGTAATTCTTTCAACCCACACGAACACCGAGTTTTGTGCTGGAATGAAGCGGTAACATTTTTTGTGGATTTAGCAAAAGACTTATGGTCTAAAGCTCTGTTTGAGTTAACTTTATTTTTCTAAAAATGATTTCTTATTATGGTTTATATAAGTTAAATTATAAATGAAAATTAGGTTGAGTAATTTAGACTATGGTTTGTAAAACCTATAAATCAACTTTTAGTCATTTATTGAACTATATCGAGACAAATCTTGCATTAAGTGGGTTAAGTTACATTCTTTGTTTTTTTTTAAACTAAAAAACCGGTATTTAGAAACCAAACAATAAACTGATTTTTAAAATCTAGTTTATTAAAAAATGGAGTGGTCCAAATATAGCTTAATATGCACAACATAGTTTGAAACTCCAGATCTACAACATTATGCTCGTTCAAGAAGATAAAACAACTGAGTCTTTCTATACAGTAGCTTTTAGAAGTTATTAACATTATGCCCTCTACAAGCTTTCCACGAGTGACAATTGTTGTTATTTATCTAAAGATGTTAATCCTTGCATTCTAGATGTTTGCCTGTTTGCCAGAAAATGCTCTAAAGGGCCAGACTCAACTGATGAAATTTTAAGTCCCTCACAAAAAAGGTAGATTAAATAAAAAGAAACATTAAACATACACTGTCCATTTCACCACAGAGTACATTATATGTTGGTGGTATCAGAAAGGAAAGCAAAAAAGAAAAGAACACAAATGTTATATTTCATAGTAACAGAAAAAAAAAAACATGAACTCGTAACGGAGTGTGTCCTCTAAATTCTAAGTTTATAGACTAGAAAAGAAATTAGAATAGTAAGACAACAACAGTGAAAATGATTTCAAAATGTGAAAGAATAATTTCGACAGTAGTCATTGGCTCAAACATTTCTTGGGAGCTTTTTTCTGCCAGGCAACATGTCTACATCTGGATTGCATCCGTGCGCGTCATGGTCGTCTCGTCAGCCGTCCGCCCGTGCGTCGAACCTGGCACTCCATATCCCTCTCAACCGCCTACCCCACCCACCGTTCCCCGTCCCCGGCCGGATGCGCTGCATCCTCTCCTTGTGATTCTCGCCTATCCTCTCCTCCGTCCCCAAAGCCGGCCGGCACGTCCACGTGGTTTCCAGAAGGCTGTGCCCATATATAATACCGCCACTTGCACCGCACTTTTGGTGCTACCGGCCTAACATAATCGTAATCCCCCACTTGTGTTGGTTTAATAAAGCCCAAGTTGATCAATGATTCGTACTACTATATCCTCTCCGGTACGCGCGACTAATCAAGTGATTAGCCGGGATACGTTGAATCCGCTGCGCTTGTCGTATCAGCGCTTCAACATATTCTGACCGGGCTAATGCAGCGCAGCTTTCGTAACCTGCGCTGCGCCGTGTAAAGTTGGCGTGATTCCTGTAATGGCCAAGTTGAATTAAGAAAGGCCCTAATGGTGTAATCAGTGACGCTAATTGGCGGGGAGGAAGTTTCGAGCCGAACGCGGGCGAACCGAATGCGTCGCACCTGGTCACGCGTTTGCAGAGATGGCTCGGACCTGTTTTCTCCGATTTGGTGGCTATAGCGTTATCTTCACGTGGCGTCCAAGGTCCGGCGGTGAAGTTATCAAAAAAAAAAAAAAGGTCCGGCGGTGACGACGTGTCGCCTCGGCAGCCAGGGTTGCTCCAAGTACGGAGGGATTCGGGAGGGGAAGGAAGAAGAGCAGCGCATGGGGCGCACATGCCGTGCAGTTGGTCTCGGTCCTGGCGAAGAGCATGGAGCCGATGGCCGCCAAGCCTCTGTTTATCTGCAGTTGTGAAGTCCCTGTTCCGGCCGGGTGGCGACCGAGTGGCCCGAACCGCCGCGCCGCCGTCGGGAAAGGGTAGCGACAGTGTGGCCATCCATTCCCGATCGGTTTCGCTTTCCTTTTGACGATTCCACTTCCACTCCACCCGAGCAGAGCACAAGGATTCCCGGCGCGTGGGAAACGATTGCATTGTCGCCGTCGCCGGTGTCACTCCCCCTCGTGGAGACACCGCTGGCTAAATACGTCTCTGTTGGACCGGGTCATCACTCACCCAAAAGACACTGCCCCTTTCCGATGTAACGGGCCCCATATACCCAGCCCAGCCCAAACAGTTAGCCCGACCACGCACGTGCATACGCTCGTACGACATCGGCCCAGCGCTGCTCCGCAGAGCAATTGGTGTTTGGTCGGCGTGTCAGCTCCCCTCCACTCTGACACTCACGACGCATGTGACGGAGGTGATCTACGACCGCTGGCATCAGTTCTCCGACAGGGCGCGGCGATTCCAAGAGCATGTTATGTTATGGTGCAAGGATCCCGTTCGTTTCCACCTCTAAAATTTATATCTTGTCACATCAACGTCGCGACTTCACTCAATTTGCGAGACGAATCTAATCATTATTAATCTATGTTTAAGCTACGGTGATGCTTCACGATAAACATCTTCTAATAACACCATAATTACCCTTGTTGTTGGATTCAGTCTCGTGAATTAGATAGGGAGTCTGCGATTAGTTTCGAGATTAAACTTTATTTAGATCTTCAAAATGATAAAATTCTCTTTAATTTAACCCTCTAAAAATTATATGGGTGGAAACGAACAGGCCCTAATCGATCGATTCGGAAAAAGAAAGATGCCATTACAAACTTTTTACAGTGCCGAAGCGCATCTGATTTCATTCATTTCGCCATGTTCTTCACCCACCCACACACGAGATTATTATTATTATTTCCAGAACCGACGCCGCCACGACTACTGGACTCTGACCTCGGTGACGTTGCGCTTCCGCTCCCCGGTGCGCGGCACGGTGACGTACAGCACCCCGTCCTTCACCTCCGCGGTGATGCCCTCGGCGCGCGCGTCGTCGGGGAGCAGCAGGCTCGCGTGGTACCCGCTGGCCGCCCACCACTCGCCATCCTCCTCCGCCTCGTGCTCCCGCTTCTCGCCCTCGATCACCAGCACGCCATCCTCCACGGCCACGCGGACGTCGTCCTTGCCCAGCCCCGGCACCTCGAACCGAAGCCGGTACCGTGCCTCGTCCTCGCGCACCTTCCCCGACAGCAGCCGCGACGGCGACAGCCGCTCCAGCGGACGGGCTATCGTCTCCGCCACCTGCGACAGCGCGCTTCCCAGCCCTGCACATCCACGCACGCGTCAGACCCGTTCATTCGTGTCAAGGAGTCAGCTGCTGGAGGGAGAGTGTTTCATTACATACCGTCCACGAGGCGGAACGGGGTGAGGTCGCGGAGGTCTCGCCACGCCCAGCGCCCGCCGCGGCGGGAGCGGCGGACTGTTCCTTCACGGCGACCTCCCGTCGGTTCGCTTCGTTGCCGCCAGAGGGAGCAGCATCCGCAGCCGCCGATGACAAGAGCGAATGAAGGTTACCACCCCTAGCTGTAGCTGGTGCCGCGGGCCTCGCCAGAGCCCTTGCCTGGCCGGCGAGGGCCTTGTTCAGGCACAAGCGAGCCAAAGCCATGGTGTCAAAGCTTGACGTGTTCCGGCGCGCACTGGATTGCCGTTGAGCTTGCACTTGATCTATCGATTGATCACGCACTACACTGTTTGCAGAGTCGATCAGGGACGGTTCGGATATAAAGGAGAGCGAGAAACCCGAGCGGAGAAGGCCTGAGAGGCATCTGGAGGACAGGGGCGGT
Organism: Chloris gayana; assembly: GCA_031894775.1. Lineage (NCBI taxonomy): Eukaryota > Viridiplantae > Streptophyta > Magnoliopsida > Poales > Poaceae > Chloris > Chloris gayana. The sequence goes on along the minus strand of JAUNZO010003003.1, from coordinate 12,237 downwards.
GGAGACATCTACCGAGTTCCATGCCATTCTGGGAGCAGCTACTAATGGAACCTTTGAAAGCAGATTTGACAGAAAGAGTAGAGATTTGTTTCGCCTATTCCAGATTAGACCAGGAATACACAATTGTTTTGCACAAACAATCATGTACCCAACAAAAGAATTTACCAAAGTACGAACCTGCATTTGCGCCTTTTTCTTTTTCCCCAACTACAATAGAAAGCCGAAATCACGGAACTCTCAAATATGTCCAAGAAACGTCAGATACGACTCGGTTCATGGCTTACTGAACCTTGCAATAGTTCTGGTTCTCTGGCAGCCTACTACAAAGGGGGAAAAATAAAATTGCTAAGGAACATATGATATAATTCTGCAAAGGAACAACTCATGAACACAATTAAACATTGGGAACAACACTGGTGAAAATATTTTACATTTGCATAACACAGGCACGCCATCCGTTCTCCTGGCTATTCCTCATTCATCACCACACAAGCTTACAGCAACAGAAGAGTGTGTGTACAATTCAACGATTAACAACAATGTGATATTTGAGCAATACTCTTTAAATACGAAACTAATCATATAAGCCTTCCTGTTCCCAGCTGTTGACGAGGAAATCTATCATTTCCTGGTAATGAAAAAACGAACGATCCAGTAAATGCATTGTTTCATATAAGATGTATTCGAACAGGAAGGTCATGATATCTTACAGCAAGCGGTATTGGTTGGGCAAAAGGTTTGGTGCTTCCAAGCAGACTCTCGTATGTAGCATTCCAACTGCAGTTAACAGCCATGGGGAAGTCAAAACGGAGTGGTGCAAAAGTTGACATAAGAAACTAATCCCAATTTCTGAGCATTTCACAAGCACACAAAAATATCACTGTAGCATATAAATGGAAACCACAGCACAACACACTTGGTGTTATATCGGCAGAAACAGAAATTGAATCGTTATAACTCAGGAGGTATTTCACATAACATTTGTTACTGACAAATAAGATAATTTCAGGCTTTTGTGATCCGGTAGAGAAAAGGGAATTGCAGATAATTAACCTTATTTTCGGTTCTCGGCGTTGTTGACCCTGTGAATTGCGCATTCTGTTTCCAATCCACTGCTGTCTAGTCTGGTTCCATAGTAAAAGACCTAAGAAAGCAAGGGCAAAAAACATGAAATGAGTTAATGATCCATCAGTGATTTTTTTGTCCTTTATATGATATAAATAGCTGTGACAAATAATTGTCCCCTATCGACTTCCTTTCATGGATAGGAATCAAGAGTCATGGGAATAATCATCATTAAGAACTTGCAATGGCTACTGCATTCAAAGCAATATCTGGAAATCAATCTATCATGCATAATGTTGCCAAATTCCTAAGCAAACACTGATACAACATAAACAAACCATGATGAAATGCAATCTATTTGAGTGAACGGACATGAAACTACCAAATTGGGTCAGTGTTCTCTGAATGTAAACGGTAGCATGGAACAAGCATTGAGGAATATTAAACAAGGGAATGAAAGGAGCACCTTTCTAAGTACAAAAATTATTATACCTTGATTTACAAACTCATTAGGGTTACTGCTGCTTCCAGCTGCTTGCTGATCATTAGATTGTGCTGCTGCGCTCATTGAAGACATACTATGCCGAGAGTGAAAGGCATTATTCTCCATTTCGTGCGGGCTTGTGCTCCAGAAATCCTCCGATACACTACGCCTTTTTATTGAGCGCCCTTGAATTCTTAAGCCTTTTGTAGGTTCATCAACAGCTATTATTGGAGTAGCATGGGCGCATCCAAAACAACCTCTGCTCTGTTGCAAATCAGGATTGACCAATAAATGATTACCACCAAATAGTTGAGATAAGTAACATGGAGATGGAGGAGAGTACACGTTATATAGCCAGGCAGGACATTGGTTTAGGATGATTACTTCGTGATTACCATTAAAAACTTTTACAAAGTCGATTGCTGGAACCCACAAAAGCAGAAATTTAAAAGAAAAAAAAATTGTGCATGAAACAACCGTCAAACAAGGAACTAGACAACGTCTGCATTTGTTTAGAATACAAGTAAACTACACGCCTCGTTCTATTAAGAGTTAAAACAGTGACCTCTTTTCCTCTATTATTTCTGAATACGTATACACTACAAATGTAACCAGGAACAAACTCAAACTTCTTCCATTGTAAAAGCGCTGAGTGGCTGCGAATCCGACTAACCAGAGTAGAAGTTTTGCAATGAGGTGGAGTGCAAAAAGGATGTGAAAGGTACTACTACAAACAGCAAGCAATCATTCTAGTCTGGTCCAGTTGAAAGGCCATTACGATTTTGGAGCATGTTCTGTTAGAATTAAAGTGTCAGGAGCCGGCTGGAAATTAATGACCATTTTGAAACCTGTTTATGATTCAAAAGAGTACTAGTACTGAGCAGCAGCTCCTAACGGTAACAGAATCTAACCGAACGGACGGCTACAACCTACAGTCAGTATCGTGTACTCGAGGAACCCAATCGACACCAACCACGTCATCTCGTAGGAGCAAGCAGCCAAAGCCCAGCAATCACCCCGCGGATGGGAGGGAGAGAGAGAGAGAGAGAGAGAGAGAGAGAGAGAGAGAGGAAACGAGCGGGTAAGAGGGAGGTGCACGTACCCGACGCAGGCGACGAAGCGGCGAGCCCAGGAGGAGAGCGACCCGCAGCTCAGCAGCATAGCATCCGGTTCCGCTCGCCGGCGAAGGCGGTTACAACAGCAGCAGCAGGACGCACGATCTCGGCCCACCCCGCCGCCGCCGCCGCCGCTCCAGCGGTGGAGGCACCAACCCTAGCACCAGCGGACGGACCGGGACTCGCCGGAAAAAATCGCCCGCACCGCACGCCTTGCGCTTTTTATTTTCCTTTAAAAAACTTGTCAATCAGGTGACGAGGCGCGCGATACGAACGAACGCGATAATGGTGGCCGTGGCTCCTCCTTATCTGCTGCAGTTCGCCTCGCTTTCGGGGAGGAGAGGGAGGCGGAATCATTGCGGCGCGGGCCCCACGACAGGTTGGGAGGAATCCGACGCGTCCGTGGCCAGATCAAAGGCCTGGAAGCGGGCCAGCGCGCGGGCCCCATGGAATCGATCCGGGCAGGGCAGGGGGTGAATCCAGTGGCGGTGGCGGTGGGTTGGGTCCGTGGTTATCGTGACGTGACGGGCTTTCCGATTCCATCAAAGCCTGCCGTGCAAGACGCGGCAGCCAACCGTGGTTGTTAGGCCATCGATTACGCGATAATTAAGTGGCGAATAGTGCCGTACTGTGGCCCAAATCTAACGCGGCAGCCGAGTTAATAGATGGACATCAGCCCACGCTGCCTGCAGGCTTAAAGAGTGTGTGGGTTTCGCAGGTCGCATAGAATCGTTTTGGGCCTGGGCTGCTCCCACGTCATTCGGCCGGGTTTGAACTAATAACGTACTAATTTTTTTAAAATATAATAACTAATAACGTACTAGTAATAAACCAATTAATACCGTACTGCTTCTGAAGCGTGGTCCAGCCGGTTTAATAGGAGGTTTGAGTGAACTCATTCAGTTGGAGGAGGGAAGTTGATCTGGAGCCGGAGTTCCGAAGGTCATACCAGCAGGCTGGGTATCAAAGGAATGGATAAACCTTTCATTCCGAAACCCAAACTCGTGCGTAGACCATGCAGCTCAATGGACTCGATAATGGAACTCCTTCCAACTTTTTTCGACTGAGCCCTGTTTCAGTTTATGGATTATATTCGTCGGATACATTGACTGGGCTCTGTTTCAGCTTATGGATTATGTTCGTCGGATACATTTGAATACTACTCCCTCTATCCAAAAATCTTAAACATATTTGAGCTGGACACCGTTATCATAGCAGCCAATTAAGCATAGTGGTCCATTTAACTGATTTAATTAACTCATAGAAATTAGAGATACATGCTCATTAAATGAGGAGCAAATTCCTTACATACCATAAAAAAATATACTCTTCCCTTATGAACCATCAGAAATTTAACATTCCCCTCTGCACCATCGTTTTAAAATTTACATCCCTTAGATGCCATTTTCATTATAGTAACAAATAAACAACAACACGTTTTTCACATAATGACCATTGTACCCCTGGATTACAATGAACTAATCCCTTCCTCACAGCATACCCGATTCTCCAAATCCCTAACCCTACCGTCGTGGTCATTGCCTGGAGGAGCACCTCGCGCCGCCCCTCGGATACCCGCCGGCGACGCCACATCGGCCCGCGCCACGCCCGGGCCTGGTACCTGCGCCGCACCACACCTGCCGTCGTGCCGCGCCCGGGCCTAGCGGCCGTGCTTGCCGCAGCGCCGCACGAGACCTGCCGCGCCTTGGCCCGGCGGCCGTGCTTGCCGCAGCGACGCGCCTCGGCCCGGCGGCCGTGCTTGCCGCAGTGCCGCGCATGGGCCTGGGTGAGGAGGAGGTCCGTCACGCCGCGCTTGCCGCAGTGCCGCGCATGGGCCTGGGTGAGGAGGAGCTACGCACTTGTACTGCTGGAGGACGCGGAGACGCAACTATTGCTGTTGCACAAATGACCATCCCCGATAGTTCTTGGCTGCCTCCAGGGTACGTATTTCTCATTTTATTTGTTGAGCGCTCTTATTTGTTTGATGTATTAGATATTGTGCAATGGTGTATTAGATATTGTTATGTGCTGCATTTGCTTTGATGACCTTTTGATTCACAGGATGGATCCTGAGTCCAGTTATTTGCTGGAAATCAGACTTGATTATCCTAAAAAGCGTAGGCCTGAGTTTTCATACTATAATTTCACGAAGGTTGTAGACTCCGACATCTGCAATTTCAAGGATCTTGTCACTGAAATTGTAGATGAATTCCCTCATGGTTACAATGAAATTGTGACTCTTTTCTATTATAATGATGCCAACAAAAACTTTACCCAAGTTAAAACAGACCAGGAATTACTTGCAATGTTCGGTAAGCATGTTGATAGTAAGGTAGTGCGTATGACCATCACATACACCGAGCCTACAGATATTGTGCCCACCCCCAAGTGTTACAGTCCACAAAAGATGCAACATAATGATGCTCCAGCACAATATGAGAAACTTGATGTTTCATGTGCCCCACCTTATCCCACAACAAGCCAACCTAATGAGAGTACAATACTCGAACCAGATGCAACTTCAGAAAGCCACCCAACAAGCACTAATGATCTCAATGACGATAATTACCTTGTAAATCCAGAACCACAGAATGAGCATGTCGGTGTTGATGATGAGGGATTATATTTGACATATGCTGAAGTTGGGGTTGTTGATGAGGCAGTTGATGAGGGCAGTGACTCTGGATCTGAGTCTAATTCTGATTCTAATGAGGAGTACGAGGAAGAGGATGGATTAGTAGGAAAGGATTATGTGCCACCTCATATTCCGAGTTATAGCATATGACAAAGATGACCCTCCAATGCAAGTTGGTAGCATTTATCTGAACATGGAAGTATTTAGGTTGGCAATAGCTCAACATGCAATCAAAAATGAATTTGAGTTTAACATTGAAAAGAGTGAACCAGGGAGATTTAGAGCCTATTGTTCAAAGAAGAAGGAAGGTTGTAGATGGAGGATACATGCTTCAAAGATGAAGGATAATGTAACAATTAAGGTAATTGTCTGATATTTGTAATTAATCTTTTTCCGTGCATTATATCTTTCTATTTTTCACAATCTGATCATTATGTTTTTTCTGTTTTGTAAGGTAAAGAAGAACCAACGTAGGCATAATTGTTGCAGTGCAAGGAGAAGTAAGAAAGTGAAGAATGCAACCAAGTTTTGGGTGTGTGAACAAGTGAAGGATTGGCTTACTGAAGATGCAAGTCTTGGAGCTAAAGAATTGCAGTGGAGGATAAAGGACAAGCATAAGGTACTGGTACACTATAAAAGAGTATATGCCGGTAAGGAGCTTGCCCTGAAAGAGTTGTTTGGTAGTTGGAACAACAGCTTTAACAACCTATATACGTTTAAGGCGAGAGATGGAAATGTCTTGCCCTGGTAGTATTGTAGAAATTGATCATCACAAAGTCAACGAAAAGATCAGATTTAGGAGAATGTTCTTTGCTATGAAACCATGCATTCAAGGTTTTCTTGAAGGATGTCGGCCATATCTTGCAGTTGATAGCACTTTTTTGATTGGAAAGTTTAGAGGGCAGTTGGCATGTGCATGTGCTGTTGATGCACATAATTGGATGTATCCTGTTGCTATTGGTGTGATGGACTCTGAAACAAATGACAATTGGGTCTGGTTTATGCAACGGCTTAGAGATGCTATAGGGTCACCATATGGATTAACAATTTGTACGAGATGCTGGACAAGCAGTTATGGAAGGAGTGAAGAAAGTGTTCCCAAGTGCAGAACACAGGGAATGCATGTTCCATCTGGTCAATAATTTCAAGAAAAGGTACCATGGGAAGGTTTTTGATGATCATTTATGGGCTGCAGCATACTCTTGGCATTCTTTTTTCTTTGAGAAGCATTGGAAAGCAATGGAAGATGCCAAACCGAGAGGCAACGGATTATATAAGGAAGGAGCATAGCAAGATATGGACCAGAAGTCAATTCTCAACACATTGCAAAGTTGATTATGTCACAAACAATCTAGCTGAGAGTTTCAACAATTGGATAAAGAAGTTCAAGGGCTTGAACTTAGATGATTTCATGGATAAAATTAGGCAACTTCTTATGGATAAGTGGGATATTAGGAGGACAATCTCAAGAAAAATTGGAGGTGTCATTTTACCGCATATAGTTAAAAGGTTGAATGAGCAAAGCAGGAACTTGGATATGGATGTACAAAGAAGTGGTGACTCAGTTGCAGAAGTGAGTGTGAAGGGTGGAAAGGGCTACAAGTGTGTAGTTAACCTTGATAAAAAAACTTGTTCTTGTAGGGAATGGCAAGTGTCGGGTATTCCTTGCTCACATGCTATAGCTTTCATTACATCTATTAGAGCTTCTTTAGAGGATTATGTTGACCGGTATTACTCTGTTGAGAAATTTAGAGCTTCCTATGAGAGTCTAATTCCTGCCATGACTGACAAGTCACAGTGGCTTCAATCTGACCATGGTTTCTTTATGCACCCACCTCTTCTAAAGTCCACAGCTGGTAGAAGAAAATATCAGAGGTTCAAAGGATGTACAGAGAGCAACGGCAGCACAACACATAGGAAGGGTCAACATCAATGCCCTATTTGTAAAGGATATGGTCATCGTTGGTACAACTGTAAAGACGGTGATCCGGATGACATAGCTGCAATGTTATCCGAGAGGTAATGCATATTTTTTTGTTATGTGTTTATTTTATCCTTTTATGTTAGTCTGACCCTCTTGTTCTTATTACATAGGGGACCACCAAAGAAGAGGAAGAAAACAATTGAACCAACAACTGAATGTAGCATCGTGCCTATTGAATCTGTACAAACAACTATGATTTTTCCTCCTAGGTAAGCACATGTGAAAACATGATTTTTCCTCCTAGGTAAGCATCTGTGATCAATTGTTTCCTTCTAGTCAAGTCACCTATCATGCACGTATGCAGGTCAACAAATGTCTTAAACCAACCTCAGCCACTCTCCATTGAGTACCCACTGCCAACTTCAGGTGAAACAGAAGCATCAAGGAAGAAAAAGAGTGCAGGGAAGAAAGCAAAGGAGAAGAAGAAAGCTGTTGTGTCTCCAGATAGTCCTGCAATGGGTACTAGAAGCAAGAAACCTCATAGCCCTGCTGCTGGTACCAGAAGCAAAAGAAAGTTGTTGTAGTGAATGTCATGCCCCTATATTTCACCTATTTTGCTGGATGTAAAACGAATGTGGTCTGTGTTATTTTGTTGGTCCTTATTGTGAACTTGTTATTTTGTGAGGACAGTAGGCAACCAAGATTGTGGGGTAGTAGGCAGGCCGATTATTTTGCTTTTGCATGGTATATGTGAACCAACAACATGAAACATATGTATAAAAATATATTGTATATATATATATATAATATGGTAAATTAAATGTTCCATTTATATGTGTTTTGTTATTGAAAATATTATGATATATTGTTATCTCAGCTCACGTAATGTCAGTATTCTAATCTTGCAACATATGGCCCATCATCACTTCAAAAGTAATGGCACGTGAGGGAACCACACAATTTGCTACATTTCCTCTTCAGGGTAGATTAGTCTTTTCCATCACCATTTAACATGAATGTATCAGTTTAATAGTGAAAATGGCATGTAAGGGATACGAAATGTAAACTGATGGTATACAAGGGAATGTTAAATTTCTGATGGTTCATAAGGGAAGAGTATATTTTTTGATGGTATGTAAGGAATTTGCTCTTAAATGAGTGATAGAGATTTCTGGAAAAATAGTTTTCTTTCTATGGATGGAGGGAGTAGTATTTTGTAAGACTTGAAACAGATTTACGTACTAACTTCGGTAGCTTGACTCTGTAGCAATGTACGGTAGCCGAAGGGAGCAACAAAAAAACTCGAAATCTCCAACTTGTGGATTATATTCGTCGGGCTAGTGCTTTGTAAGACTTAAAACAACAAGATTCACTTCGGTAGCTTGACTCTGTAGCAATGTACGGTAGCCGAAGGGAGTAACAAAAAAAAAAACTCCAAATCTCCGATGCAAGCTACCTGGACAGGCACGATAGATTTGTTCATGGGTAATTGCCCTGATGCCATTCAAGCTACCTGGACGACATGATAGATTCGTCTTTGCGTAATTGCGCTAATAGTATTATTTTCAGTGACATCTTTCATTTCACGTGTTTCAAGTGTGATACGTCAACTTTATAGTCTTGTCATATGTAATGAAAGTGTATCTCTACAATTTCATAGGTTAAAGGGACATTAAATGTTACCAGGTGACACGATCTTGTTAGTTGATGGTATTAAGGATGAAAGAAAGGCTCTCAATGCACTCTCATTTGTCTTTCATTAACTTGAAAAAAGAGCCCATGGCCTTTCACTAGAATGAAGGTTTTCCCTCTTTCATATTAATTACCTTGTCATATCTTTTTTTTATGTGGCTGGTAATTAATGCCAAATGGAAGGCTCATTGAGAATGGACTAAAAAAGATTTGTTCTTGCATAATTAACCAGCCGAAGAGCTTATAGATGAAGGTCGTGGCCAAGTTCTTCTACTGAGTCCCCATTAGTGGGCGTTAGGTGCCGATGTCAGGCCGTAGAGTCGCCCTGAGGCTCGTCTGGTCTGGCCATGCAAGACGGGTTAAGGCAAGTCTGGTCGTGCTTCTTCACCGCGGGCATGGCTGGGGCTCACGTCATCTAGGATGGCGGTCACGCCGTCGAGGCCGTCCAAGCCAAGGCCCGCCTAGCTGCAATAATGCCTCGGGATAATGTCATGCCCTAGCCCCTACCAGTTGGTTGTCATCGCCATGCCCTCCTTCATCCTCACCGAAGAGGTTGATCGGAAATTGAAGGGTTTCAAAAGATTAGCTAGGATTTGGAGAAGAGGAAGAGAGATCTGTGCTCGAAGAAGGGAGGCGCCGCTTGGAGCTAGGAGCGCACCGGAGAAGAAAAAGAACGACGGTAGTAAAACGGAAGGAAACCTTTTGTAATAAGTGCTAATTGCGGGTAATTTTCTATATAATTAAAATAAGTAGCAGGTCTTTTATCAAAATAATCAAAAGTAAACATCTTTTGAGGAGACTATGGATTATGATAATCTAAGCCACTATATTATATAATAATTTAGATAAATAATCTGATCTGTTTGTTTGCCTAAGTAGATTATTCCATCTGATCTAGTCTAGTTGGATTATAAGCTGAAACAAACTTGTTCTGAGATCCCTAATAAAGAGAGAGGTTCATATAGCATCGTTTGACTCCTTGTGTTCGAAGAAGGGAGGCACCGCTTGGAGCTAGGAGCGCACACGAGAAGAGAAAAGACGCGCCCATCACCCCATCCCACCCACATCCACGCCTAGGTGAGCGAGCGCGTGTGTTCTTTCCTTTTTTCTTTTTCACATTTGTAAGAAAGACGAGTATCTAAATTTATAAGTTGATCTCCCTCCATCTTCACTAGTAATGTGCTACTAAAGCTTGCACTCCCACCATTCTTATATGGGTGTTTAAGATTTCCTAATAATTCCAAAACTTAGGAGTAATATAAAGGTGAAAATTCCTTCTATACCATTGGAAAAACTTTCAATCCCTTGTGTACCATTGTTTTAATTTTCGTTGCCTCTCCGTACCATCGCGGTCAACTTTTACACTAACTGCTGTTAACAATGTGGTAAAGTGACTTTTTTACCCCTCATGTACTTGTATGGTATATTTTTTCTCTTTGCCCTATATACCACTGAATACAAACTTTTCTGAGCATTGCACAACGAGGCATATAGTTAACTAAACATATTTTATGAAAAAAAAATGAATACGCAGGCTTAATCAAGTGGAACAAGCTCACATATAGCAGTATATTTCATAGCACAAGCACCCAGACTAACACTTCAGATCAATAGTTCACAAAATAAGGGACCAGTTGATGTCTTGGTCATATAACAAAATAGGAATCTAAAGTGCCATAATAGTTTAACTAGTTGATTATTTTAATGAGATATGACACTGATCAACCGTTCCCTCACATCTATTCACGGTGCACTAACAAGAAGAAAAAGCAATGCAGAGACTTACCTGCTTCGCTCCTCACGCAGGCTCTGTCTAGCGCCAGGCGGTTCTCACGCGGTCCCGAGCTAGCCCATCCTAATGTGGTTCTAGCACTGGTGCCTGCGTCTCGTAGCTGCTCGTGCACGTCCTGCTCGCCGCGTTGTAGGCCCGATCGATCTGGTATTGCCCGCTGCCGTGCCTTGATTCGGGATCTAGGTTTTCGGAGGAGAGAAGGCAGACTATTTCGGGGGAGGAGAGGAGGCAGACTCCGAGGGTGTGTTCGTTTTCAGAGTCTAAATTTTAGAGTTGTCACATCAAAAAGAATCTTATTATTTAAGAGTATTAAATAAAGTTTAATTATAAAACAAATTACAGGCCTCTAGACTACTTTACGAGACGAATCTAATGAGGTTAATTAAGTCATGATTAGAAGACGATTACTTTAGCATCACTTTAGCAAAATATAGATTAATTAAGCTCATTAGATTCATCTCGAAAATTAACACCAATCTGTCAATAGGGTTTTGTCATTAAATTGATCGAAATATTTATAAATAATAAGATTCTCTTTGATGTGACGATGCTTAAATTTTAGAGGAAGGAAACGAACACATCCTGAGTCCGTAAAGGCAGGGACATCAACAGTCTTTTTACAATTTACTGTCAGGTGGGCCAGTCCGTTTTAGATGGACTCTCAAACCTTTGTTGACGGCAATTGACGACAATGGTACTAAGGGGTAAGAAAAATTAAAACAATGGTACATAGGGGTTGAAAGTCTTTTTGATGATATATAAAGGATCGGAAGTTTTTTCAATAGTATAGAAGGAATTTTCTCAATATGAAGCGGTTCTCCTGTTTCAATTCGTCTTCAATCCCCCGGTTGCAGGTCGCAAAGAGAGCAAGCAGTACGGGAAACGAAACGGGGCAACACGTCCCCTTCACCGCAGGCACAAGCTTTGGCTGTTGATCTGAGGTCAGGCCGTGCGTCATGAGGGCCTGCTGTGGGACGACCGATGTTAACGGACACAGCGGAGAGCGCCGCTTCGGGTGAGGTGGCTGTGGCTCCAGGCCCAGCTTTCTTCGGGTGAGGTGGCTGTGGCTCTAGGTCCGGTCCAGCTTGCGCGGTGCAGACGCTTCGAATATTCGCTCAATGTTTCCGTGCCCTTGACTTGAATATTCGTCCTTGACTTTGCTCCTATGACCTTTCTGTTGTGTTTCTGTTCCGTCAGGCTTTGTTTTCCTTCTCGATCGGGCGAGGCTCGATATTTCTTTCCCATTGTTTTGGTTACCCGCTCTTTCCTCACCCCTTCTCTCCTTGCGATATAATCACTCCGTTTCAATAAAAGTGTCGCTATAAGTATACTGTGTCGATCAATTTTTTAAATTTTGATTAGATTTATAAAAAATATTTATTTGTATCTTTAAATAAGTTGATTATGAAAATAGATTCAATATCTACCTAATAATATTAATTATATTCAATAAATATTTATCATTTTTTATATATTTTTTTATCAAAGTTAAAAATGTTTGACTTCTTGAGAAGTTTTTAATAGAACAGT
>JAUNZO010003000.1:0-45496 GCA_031894775.1 Chloris gayana | reverse complement strand
TATCTTTTTTGCATTCGTCTGAGCAAGACTGCAAGCAACAGCTGTTTTGAGAATGTTTTTCTTATATGGTGTGCCGTTGGGAACTAGTATTTCGCATGGAGCGACTGTACAAATGTACAGTTACACCAATTGTTTTCTGGTAGCTGCGTCCACGGACAGTTGCCTGCATACTACACCTCCCGGCAAGGCAGGAACGGCCAAAGCGTAACCGACGTGGCCACTCGCCGCGCCATTCGCTGCCGCGACCTTCAAACCTCCACCGTCAAATCCCTCATCAACGGTTTGCATTCTCTCTCTCCCACCCAGTTCAGAACCGTCAAAATTCCCCAATTCCACCACCAGTTCGGCGACGGCATGGAGGCCGCGACGGCGGCGATGGTATGGTTCCGGAAGGGCTGCGCGTGCACGACAACCCGGCGCTGGTGGAAGCGGCCCGCCGTTGCGGCAAGGCGGGGCAGCTGTACCCGGTGTTCGTGCTCGACCCGCACTACCTCCGCCCGGACCCCGCCGCGGCGTCCCCGGGCTCCGCGCGCGCCGGGGTCGCCCGCGTCCGCTTCCTTCTCGAGAGCCTCAGCGACCTCGACGCCCGCCTCCGCCGCCTCGGGTCCCGCCTCCTCGTCCTCCGCGCCCGCGACGACATCGCCGACACCGTCTGCGCGGCGCTCAAGGACGTATGCATCCTAATCTCAATCCTCCAAGCATTTAATTTCCCCTAATCTTCAGATATTGTGGAATCTAAATTCATTGTGTTCGTGCGTGGCAGTGGAACATTGGAAATCTGTGCTTCGAGTCCGACACCGAGCCGTACGCGGTGGCCCGCGACAAGAAAGTCACGGTGAGGCGGGTGATCACTCTTCTTCACTAGTTTTTGTATGAGGTTTTACCTGACGAGCACTCTGTTTCTTCAAGGATTTCGCGATGGCTTCGGGGATAGAGGTGTTCACGCCGGTCAGCCACACGCTCTTCGACCCAGCAGAAATCATACAGAAGGTACTTACCAAACTACCCATACGGCCAGTTCTTGGCACATGTTTGGAACTGTCTGCTTACTGAATCTTCGTTCTGTCAACTTGGAGAATGGTGGCCGGCCGCCGTTGACGTACCAGTCGTTTGTCTCTATCGCTGGGGAGCCGCCTGAACCTGTTACTGTTATGGAGGAGTACTCTGAGCTCCCACCGGTCGGATGCACAGGGGAGTACCAGCTGCTGCCTGTTCCCACAGTGGAGGAGCTTGGGTATGGGGACATCAGTCACGTAAGAGAGATGGCGCCCTTTTCAAATGAACTTGTATCTCCGTTGACCGTTGCTGCTCGACCGGTTCATTTAACTACAAGGATGGCTAATTGCAGGAGGAAATTTCACCATTCCGAGGAGGCGAGACTGAAGCTCTGAGGAGAATGAAAGAATCACTTCAGAATAAGGTGGTGCTTCTGCGTTGTCTTGGATTCTTTCCATCCGTCAAAGTTTTTCACTGTTTCCACAAACGAACTTGCTATGATTGCTTTTTTTATTTCATTTTTTTCTTTTTCCTTTCTTTTTTCAGGAATGGGTTGCCAAATTTGAGAAACCTAAGGGTGATCCCTCGGCCTTCCTGAAACCCGCAACAACTGTCTTGTCACCATACCTGAAGGTGAGTGAGTTTGGCACACAAACCCAGTGCAGGTTTATTTCTGAACCAGAGTAAGACGGATTGTCATTTTGCAGTTTGGATGCCTTTCGTCCAGATATTTTTACCACTGCATTCAGGATGTGTACAGGAGCACAAAAATCATACAAAACCACCGGTTTCATTAACAGGCCAGGTGATTTTTCTTGCATCATTTGGAACTTATGTAAATGGAAAAAAAGCTAAAAATGTAATGCACGATTTTTTTCCCTTTCCTTTTGAAGTGGATTTTGAGTGTAAGGCTCATTTTTTTTGTAACAGCTGCTGTGGCGAGACTTTTTCTACACTGTGTCCTATGGAACTCCAAACTTTGATCGGATGAATGGAAACAAAATATGCAAGCAGGTGTGCTGCCATCTCCAATACATTGACACCACTTCAAGTTGCATATTTATAACCGAAATGTTTTACTTTTAGATTCCATGGATTGAGAATGAAGAACTGTTTGCTGCATGGAGAGATGGGAGGACAGGATATCCATGGATTGATGCTATCATGATTCAGGTTTTGCCAAAACTGAAAAAATCGCCTTCTTTCTCTAGTAGTTATATTTTTGCATCACTCGTAACTACCAGCATATCTGATAGTGTTCTTTTCGTATGGTTATTTGCCAGCTAAGAAAATGGGGTTGGATGCATCACCTTGCACGCCATTCAGTTGCCTGTTTCTTAACACGCGGTGATCTGGTATGGTTTGCTTGCTTCAAATAAGAAACTCAGCTGGAATCTTATGCATAGTTCTTTCTATAGAAACCTTCTTAGCAGAATAGCAATGTAATTGTGTATTTTTGGGTAGATTTGGAATAGCATAAGAAATTTGGTTGACCATTTGTAGAATGAATCTCCGGAATTAGAAAATATGGTTATTAAATTGTTTTGATGACCTATCTTTTGGGGTGAATATCGTGTTAGTAGAATCTGATCAGCACTTTAGTAAGCTAATGATATCTAACATCGGAATTTCCATACTTTAAAGACGATGATGTATGCATGTGAAGTAGTTGTATTATAGCAATAAATAACTCAGAAAACTTCTTTTATTCTAAATATAAGAAAGGAAAAAGTCTATTTTACTCCCCGAACAATTCATTTTGTTCAAATTACACCCCAAACAAAATCTTGGCTCACTTTACTCCCTTAAACAATTTAAGTTGGCTCAATTTACTCCCTTATGTAATTTCTCTTTTTTATTTCTCTTTGTAGGTGCTGAGTTTGGTGCTCAAATTTTGCACAACAATAGTTTTTATTGAACCTTACGTTAAAAAAATATAATATGCATTTTAAACATAGTTTTTATAGTTAATAGCATCAAATACCATGTTAGTTATATAGTTCAAGAATTGTAAAAAAATATTTAAGACAAAAATATAAAATATTTTCTTTTATATAGAAAATTGTACTATCTATCATCATGCAAAATTTAAGCTTCAAATTCAAATCGTACAAAGAGAAACAAAAAGAGAAATTGCGTAAGGGAGTAAATTGAGCCAACTTAAATTGTTTGAGAGAGTAAAGTGAGCAAAGATTTTGTTCGGGGTATAATTTGGACATAGTTGATTGTTCAGGGGAGTAAAATGGACTTTTCCCTATAAGAAATGTATCTTCATTATATTGTCTTTATGAATTTCCAACCTTTTTTCATGTAAAGTTTATCCACTGGGAGAAAGGTCGTGATGTCTTCGAAAGGCTACTGATTGATTCTGACTGGGCCATTAACAATGGCAATTGGCTGTGGCTTTCTTGCTCATCGTTTTTCTATCAGGTACTAATACTTCGTATCCTTGAGAAACCACTTTCATGGACATTGTTCTTCAGGCTGATGGTTTTCTTGATTGCATCTTCTAAAACAGTACCACAGAATTTACTCCCCTATCACGTTTGGGAAGAAGTATGATCCGAATGGGGAGTACATCAGGCATTTCATCCCGGTACTAAAAGGTACTTCCATCTGGACTGCATTTCAGAAGAAAGATAAACTTCCTTCTAAAGTCAGAAGCAAGCATTTGTTTTTTTCATGAGAAAGAAAAGTAACCACTTTAGCATAAACATTCTATTCTATTTATTTAGACATGCCAAAGGAGTACATCTACGAGCCTTGGACTGCTCCCCTTAGCATTCAGAAGAAGGCCAAGTGTATTATTGGCAAAGACTACCCAAAACCAGGTAAATAGAAACCACTTTGATATACAAAGAAAAATGCATCTATAAGACTTTGGTTAGAGATATGTTTAATGTATGAACAAAATACTTTTGGCTTTCCAGTGGTCGATCATGAGATTGCAAGCAAAGAGTGTAGGAAGAGGATGGGAGAAGCTTATGCATCGAGCCGCCTTGATGCTAACCCGACCAAAGGAAAGCCCTCAAACACATTACGGAGAAAAATGTCTCATGGTGACCAAGATGCTTCTAACGCGTCCATTGCTAAACTATTAAAGAGGAGCAGTTGAGCTGAGTGATGTTGCAGCTCCACACTGTCATACCAACTTTACACTAATGTAGCACTGTCAGAGTTGAAAGTTCTAGTCAGGGTGACAACAACGAGTCCACATTTCATTTGTAGCTAGTCTGATATTCTGAAGTAGTTTACTCTACAAGAATGTGATCCTTTCTGAATTGTAGGTAGCATCTGAATCATCAACAAAAGAACAAATCCATAACACATGATTATGTAGCAATCTCTTGTCATCCGAGGTTCCGTTTGGAATTTGAAGATTTTTCATGATTCCAAATAGGCCCTTAAATCTGCTGGGAGAACGTTCTTAGTTGCTGCTGAATTTCATAAGCCTGTTTGCTCATTGCTTGCTGTTTACCGTAGGTAGCTAGCATTATAAGAACATTATTTCCTTTACACCCCTATGAAATCAAATACCCAAATTGTACTCGTCTTGTATCCATGACGAAACTCACTCAAAACTGAAAACTGCCAACAACGATACGTTTATTATCGTTATGCTGGTAAATAATTGGAAAGTAATTTCCCTTTTTTTTGCAAAAGTGCTCCCATGATTTTTCACAAGTCACAAATGTTTCTTGCAAGTCGAACTAAAAAAAGGCCATGGTCCATGTGTGAAAGTCGTCTGGCTCCGGAGCGCAGCTAAGGGTGTGTTCGTTTCCTCCCTCTAAAATTTAAGCACTGTCACATCAAAAAGAATCTTATTATTTATGAATATTTCGATCAATTTAATGATAAAACCCTATTGACAGATTGGTGCTAATTTTCGAGATGAATCTAATGAGCTTAATTAATCTATATTTTACTAAAGTGATGCTACAGTAACCGTCTTCTAATCATGACTTAATTAACCTCATTAGATTCGTTTCGTAAATTAGTCTAGGGGCTGTAATTTGTTTTATAATTAAACTTTATTTAACACTCTTAAATAATAAAATTCTTTTTAATATAACAGTTCTAAAATTTAGACCCAGAAAATGAACACACCCTAAATGGGCCGCATGCACGATCCAGTGATCCACGAGCATCGTCCCCTCTACTCCTCCTCCCTCTTCCCTCCGCTCTCCTCTCCTCTTTTCTGTTCCTTCCTCCACGCCGTCCGCGAGACAGGACACAGGCAAAGAGATTGAGATGGAGAGCTCTACCAGTAATGACGACGCTTCCTTCCGCATCGAGGGATCGGCATCCGGCAATAACGGCGAGGCCACTGTCTCCGGCGAGGGATCGGCATCCGGCATCCTTCTCCCACGATGGCACCGTCCGATCCGCGCCCCTCTCGACGGCTGCGTCGTCCCTGTCCAGGGCAAGGACTCCGACCATGGTTCCGGTTCCGGCCGCTGCACCGTCGGGAACGACAGAAAGGTGCCCGTCCCCGGCGAACAAGCCGCCATACCATCGATGGAGTACCCGTGGATCATGCAGCGCTTCCGTCTCCGGCGAATCCTCTCCTTCCTAGCCTCCACCCGCTTCTACGACGCCTACTTTGCGTACGTGACTTGTCTCCCTCCACTCTTGCTATATACTATAAGAGATGAACAGATTACACGCACACGAACATTTTAATTTGCACAATACTAGTATTTTGCTTCTGATCACTTTTAAAAAAATATTTGTTTCTGCTCGGTATATATAGCTGCATTGCCATCCTAGAGAAATCAAGCCGAGATTAGCTGAAGTCTAACCATTTTTTCTAGCAGCATGCAGAGCAAGGTCAGTGTGGTTTTGGACCTGAGGTATCTGCAGCGCGCGTTATCTGGAGCTTTGCCAGTGGGAGGACGCCAGGAACTATATCCTGCCGTACCACCTCATGGATAAGGACGGTCGCGCCCTCATAAATTTCCTCACGTATCTGATGTACATGCACACCATCGCCACCGGCCATCGGGTGGAGTTCGAGCGATCCTGCCGAGACCCGGCAGTCCTCCGCGATGCCGACCACGCTAGGATCCCGCGCACCGTCCTGTCCATGCGCTCCCAACAAGTCAGGTGGTGTTTCCTTTTCTTAATTTGTTCGTCATTCGCGTTCTCCAAAGAAATTTGTTCGTCATTCCTCCGATCCCCAACTCTTGGCAGTTGATTTTGGTGCTGTCGTTCTGCGTGTGAGACTCTCTTCACGTTTTGTAATTTGTGTTGTACGATGTAGCAGGCCATCCATCGACTGGAACGTGGTTGGGAAGAAGGCAGCAGAGATCGTCAGGGACTTGATCACCCAGGCTCCCGAGTTCAGCGACTATTTACGACTGCCACGCCGCTGCAGCAACATCCACAATGTTGTCAATGTACTCCCACACGGGTTCCGGCATGCTTTTCTATCCCTCGTGCACACGCCAATCTTGCCACAGCCTGCCTGAAGCCCTGAAGTGTAATCTGAATCTGAACCATCTCACTTCTCACTTGGCATAAACCTGAATTGCCGTTTGAGCATTGACTTGTGCATACTCTTTGGCAGCCCTAGCCGGAGTCGGATGAAGAAAGCTGGCCGGGTTCCGGAATCTGTTATCGCCAAGTATTTCCTTGGAAAGGGGAGGTATAAGCGACCATAGAAGTTGTACTCTTCTCCACTGTAATAGACATTAGAACCATATTGAATACTTCATTGCTTTGTGCAGATTGCAACCTAGGAGTCAGAGGATGGGTTGTCCAGGTCAGCTACCAGCCTACCACTACTTTCTTTAATTACTAATGTCATGTTATCATTATAAATGTTTGTGTTAATTATTGACTTATACATGTCTGTGCTAATTATTGATCACTTTCTCCATGATAGGACTGGTAACTCATCCATCGGCCTGGTTGAGATCAGCTATTGGTAAAATGGTTTTCTCTCCATAACTCTGCCCTCTATTTAATTTGTTTCATACTAAAATGCCACTAGGACATCTCGGTCGGGTAGCAGTTTAAGTATTAGATTCCACAAAATTCTATTTTGATTACATGTTTTTTTCTTAGGATTCTAGGAATGCTTATATATAGGAATACTTCCATTGTTTTTTTTTTGACCGAAACTACTTCCATTGTTCAGCCTTATTAGGCATGCATAGTTCATTATTTCTTCAATGCTCCGTCGTGTGAGCCAGGAGGCGCACCACCAGCCAGGGCCCTGCACCAGCCTGCCACCTTTCATAATTTCAAATCCTACTAGGCTACTAGTGTATATCAGCTGCTTTCTAGATTCTAGACAGTTTTGGACTGTACAGGTGTTCGGCAGCTGTATGTGAAATGTGCTATCGTCAATGTTCTACGTAGCTGGCTGGCCAGCATTCAAAATGGACAGTGATGTTAGGACAGCGCCCCCTACACATGCCAGAACCTGTCACGGCTATGTTCAAAATCTGCGTGATAACTGTCCTAGGTGACGGAAAAACGGCAAGGTTTTGGTCTGACCGTTGGATACAAGGAAAAAGCATTGAGGAACTTGCACCAGCGCTGATGCCTTTTGTGCGAAAGCGAGGATGGAGAAAGCGTACCGTGCATCAGGCCATTCAGGACAATGCTTGGCTGCAAGACATTGCTGGAGGACTGCCGGTGTTAGCTGCGTGGCAATTGGTTCAGCTATGGGTGCTAGTCCAACAAACCCAACTGAAGGAGGAGCAGGACAGATTCTGCTGGACACCGAATGCATCCGGCGAGTTCACCACTAAGTCCGCATATCAGAGATTCTTCGTTGGAAGCATAGAATTTGAACCCCATACAAGACTCTGGAAGTCGTGGGCACCGTTGAAGATTAAGATTTTCATGTGGCTGGCAATACTAAGGAGATGCTGGACGGCAGACAAGCTTGCTCGCCGCGGACTGCCACATCCAGAGCGATGCCCGTTCTGCGACCAGGAAGATGAAACCATTGATCATGTCTTGATCATGTGTGTATACGCTCGTGAAGCCTGGTTTCGCGTCCTCACGACATTTGGCTTGCAGCGAATGGTGCCGACGCATCATGAGCGCGTTGCTGATTGGTGGAGATGGGCAACACGCCGGATTCCGAGGGAAAAGCGTAAAGGCTTCAATTCTCTGGTCATGCTGGTATGCTGGATGATATGGAAGCGGAGGAACCAATGCGTATTCGAGAAGGCACCACCAAGGATGGATGATATGGCAACAGAGGTGCGCGGAGAGGCGTCCATGTGGGGAATGGCGGGAGCGAAGCGACTCCAGGAACTTCTGTGAAGCGTGCCTAGCTCCATGGTAGTACAACGAATTAACGGGTGATCTTGTAACTTAATTACCATACCAAAATGTTCTCTGTTGGTCCGGACTTCTTGTAATTTATTTGCTTCTTCTCCTTAATATAATGACACGCAACACTCCTGCGTGTTCGAGAAAAAATGTTAGGACAGCGACGTTTCAGTTCGTGTATCGATCGCGGTTGAGCAGTCATCGCCATCAAAGGTCCGCGCGCTATCAACTCCATCGCCATTCGATTCGATTTTTTTTTAAGAAACCATTCGACTTTTTTTATAACTGGGTTTATATTAATTAAGAGAAACAAATTACAAAGGTTTGGGACCGAAATCCCAAAGTACATGGTTGTAGCATCATAGCCACGAAGATGAATACCAAAGACTCAAACTCTTAATAGTAGTCATAGATAGGAGACGGGCTCTATGATCACGCTTCATCCAGGTCGAAGGATAGTTGTACTCCGCATGAACAGTGCACAAGAGATGTCGTCGTTGAGAACGCCGGGTCTCGGCACCCTTGACTCGCGGAATAACCACGACTAGGACATCGAGGATTCTCATGCGTACAATCCGATAGAACAGACGATGTTCTCTCGCGTCCGGCTGACCGGAAATTGCACTCGGAGGGATGAGTGCATGGAGTCGTAGATCCAGGGGAAGCTTCACCGGACTCCAAGCATGTAGCCACATGTTGGTTGATGCCAAATCCGAGGATCAACGACAGCACGTGATCAACCCGAGCATCAACAGCAACATTGCTACAACTACGCACATATTCCTGCAAAGCAACAACGAACCGATATACCTCCCGAACGGATCCGTGTCCGTCTCCGGTAGCTTCACGTCCAATTGCGGTGGTATGGCTAACCATGGTTAAACTAGGCCCAAGACCCGACCCAGGCAGGGGCCAAGGCCGGCCTCGGGGGGGGGCTGATTTCCCACGGCGGCGTCAAGACAACCCATCGAGGTGGCAGCATGGGGGCCTCCCACGGCGGCGCCATGTCCGGCACCCTTGAGGCCCGAGGGAGGGCTTCCGCCGGACAGGCGGGGAGGCCTTCCTCGGCTCCATGTGCGGCAAAGGGGGTGAGTCGAATGGCATCACATTGCACGAAGGGGAGGTGGGCTCGGACCTTGACCGGCCGGCAATCGCCGGGCCGGCGAGGCAGCCTTCCTCTTCGACGTCTTCGGCGCCAAAGCCGCCCGCAGCGAGGCCCCGAGGAGATGACGCGAGTGGAGCCGGATCCGGAGAGCGCTAGGCCGAATCCGTTGACACCGTCGCCGAATTTCGAGAAGGGGACGAGGTGGGTGGTGGCGTGGTGATGGATTGTGGTGGTGAAGTGGAGACGGCCGGGTTCGAGGAAGATTTCACCGGATCTCACACGAAAGGTAGTGGATCCGGGTCCGACGACCGAAGGGCTCATGTCGAGGATGGACGGATGAGAGTCGGCGAGTGTGGCGGGAGCAAGGCGACGAGAGGAGCAGACCTACAACTACTTTATTCAGACTCACCTAAGTTTCCAGGGCACTCGGGAGGGGAAGGGTCCCGCCGGCGGCAAGTCCGGGCTCGACGGCGGCGACCATGGTGGCCTGGAAGGCCAGGGAGATGAGGCGGCAGAACGCCCACCGGGAAGACATCAAGAAGACTGCGAGAAAAACTAAACCTAGCCTAGAGCAGAGTGGGGGTGGGGGGGCTTCCCTCTCCTGCTCACCGCCGGCAAGGTCGCCGGAGGGAGTGGAGGAGGGGGCCCGGGGGGGGGGCTCTCGCTTCCTTTTTCGGAGGCGGCTAAGGTTCTCCCTAATGTCTTTCCAAGAAGGAAAGACAAATTGGTGCTTGAATATGGAGAACCTTGAAGTGCTCTATGCTTGTGAAGCAATAACTACTTTCTAGTATTCCAAGACATCTATTCCTATTTGCCTTCTTTGAACTCGGAGATTCGCTAGCATTCATCCAAGAAACCATTCGATTCGATTCAGTTTGGCCGGACGCGGGACACATGAAGTTCGTCGAGCTGTGCCTCACGAAGATCGCACGCAGCCGTCGTGGGTTTCCGGGCTTCCGGCTGGCTCGCACTGGAGGTAATGGCGCTAGTCTGCGTGGAAATTCCCGAGGGTCCCTTCGATTCCACCGGAATGGGCCGGAGAGCACACAACGAAATCGTCACTTAAGAAAAATGTTGTTCGGTTAAAATCGGCCCAAAATGAAATACGAACCGTTTCGTCTATTTTGTACACATTGTAATCCACAAAAAAAACCCAAAATCCAAACATGTGAGTATAAAATATCCCCGGTCCCGTTGAAAGTGTCACTATGGTATTCGTATCAGCCAAACTTCCTAAACTTTGACTAGATTTGTAGAAAATATTAGTAATATTTGTATGTCTAAATAAGTTAATTATAAAAGTAAATTCAATTATCTATCTAATGATATTAATTATATTCAATAAATATTTATAATTTTCATATATTTTTTATCAAAGTTAAAAATATTTGACTTCTTGGAAAGCGAGAACGACACTTTCAATGGGACAGAGGTAGTACTATCTAAAAGTTAGAAAATCGAATAGAGGTTGATTCTCCACCTTTTAAGGTCCGAAATGAAAACAATCGGATCACCGATTCCTAGTCCTGATAGTTCTTTGGTCTATTTCAATCCTCTAGCAGAACAAGGCTGACTCAACGTGCTCTCGTGTCCAGACCTCTAGCGTCCTCCTCTCAAGCTAACCGTAACAAATCCTCAGGAATCGGCAAACCTTCCATTCAAGATCAGTGACACGTTGGTTAAGAACGGTAAACCAAAGGAAACCACCTTAACCGCATGCAGATGGCACAGTTGGCCCTCATTTTCCTTATGTGGCAGCTAAGAAAAGCACAAAAACGATGCGGGAAATTAGCTCGCATCACCACAATAGGTCATGCTAAGGATGATTCAACTAGCTCTCTATCACATGTGCCTCAAAAAAGTTCCGCACTCAATGATCTTCTATTTGTTTTGCGACATCATTATGTCAACCAAAGCCTCACATGTGTACTAATAGAAACAATTTTTAAACGTACAAGGATGTCAGAAAATTACGATAAGGTTGAAAATAAACAAAATGAATATTTTCTTTGATATAAATTTCTTCAAAAAAAAAACAATATGTATCAAGCTGAGTCTAGTCTAACCACCTTGTTCCAACAGAGATCATTTGCTAGTTCTAACTAAATTGTATTTAGGTGGGGGCATGTGTCCCACTTACTAAACGACCACTCTTAATGCACAACTTTCATTTATGAGAGAACATAAAATTTATTTTCTAATATATGATCTATCAATAAGGCCTCCTTTGGATTGGAGGGAAAACGTAGGAAAAACATAGGATTTAGGTCTCCTGGAGAAATTTTCAAGGGTTTTGTTCATACGGCGTAGGAAAACTGCAGGAAACTTCCCTTGGATGACTATTTTGGAGGAATTTTACAGGAAAGAAACATGCAGTCTGACCTCATTCTTTTTCCCCATCGCGTAAGACCGAGGCACTCGTCCTTCATTACCAACGCTGCTGCCAGGAAGTGAAGGCTGTGATGTCATTTCATAAAAATTGGTTCATATGCTTTCGATAACTCTAATCTACTTTGACATGCTTATTCACTCCTAAAAATTCCTATACTTTTCCTATGACTCATCCAAACGAGTATTCACATAGAATTCTTGTGTTTTGTAATCCTCTGTTTTGCATATGCAATCCTACGTTTTTTCTACATTTTTCCTATTCCTATGTTTTATGCATTCCAAAGGAGCCCTAAGGTTCCAGTAATCATATTTGTCCCACTATATCTCAAATTAAGACATATTATAGATAGTATCATTTCACTTGGGCCTCATTTGGAACGTAGGATTCGAGAAAATAGAAATAGGAGAAACACATGAATTGAGTTTGACATCAATTGCAATCCTACATAATTGAAAACGCAGGAAAAATTCCTAGCAAGTGTCTGGTAGCAACACATGAAATGCACGGGAATTTGGCGAGAGAGATAAACTCATAGGAATTTATCAAGATGTTTGACCTCTTGCTTATTTTCCTCCAAAATACTTGCATGGAGGAAAGCATTCTATAGGAATTTTGAAGGATGTGATAGGATTCAATCATACATTCCAAAGGCTCTCGTAGAGATTTTTCTTGTAGGGATTGAATCCTACAAAATTCATGTACTTTTCCTCCATTCCAAAAAAAGGCCGAATTTTGTAGCACAAATAAGTACACCAAGTTCCTTGTCAATTCCATAGTTGATCACGGGAGATCATGTAACATGGTGTACCAACAAAACAGACACTTGGCTAGATGTTTTCAGAGGACTTGTGGTGATCATTGAGTTGATCTAGCACTTTATATGTGGCTTTATTTCCCCGTACATTTTAGTGCGTGTTGGTAACTGGATTCACATGCTTTTCCTAACAAAGATTGTCCTATTTCTTCAGGTGGCCTTAGCCTGATGTCAGATCAACCGGATTGAATGTGATGGCAAGGGCCCTCATTTTTGTCCAAATTTTTGGCCGAAGTTTCTCATATGACGTGGATTATGCTTGCTTAAGATGTCATGGCCCTTCATTTCTTTAACAACAAAAAAAAAGCATTATATTTCTTCTCAGAGCTCCATATGAGTGGTTTCCTTGGGGCTGCACATTTGTTTCTTTGCGGCAGAGTCCAATCTTTTGATGCAGTAGCAGAAGCAGAGCACCTGAAGCTGTCCTGTTGATCGTGTAGGAGTAACAAGACCCCTTTCCACTGCATCATTCATTGGCATGTCAAGGGCAGAGATAAAGCTACCGGTTAGTGGCCAGATCCAACGAGATGCGCCAGACGGCTGTGGAGCACTATGATCCGGAGCCTGTGAAGTCAGCCATCAGGTAGTACTCTTTGGGTTGTTTCTTCCACATGGTTTCAGTGCACGGGTTCAGAGGCCAAGATTATGTACAGGCCCTGAATTGGAGGCAGCTTTGGCCGGTCCGTTTGTTACCATGGCCCTTATCCATTTTGTGGATGTCATAGTTGGGTGCTATTAGTAGAAAATTAGCCCAAGATTTTACCATGCTTTTATGGGTGAGTACGTACAACAAATTGTTTGTGTTGACATTCTTCAGTTTGACATGCTCTACTCCGTCTGTATCATCAGTGAATTTAGAGAAGGCTGCCGGGACCTAGTATGACAGATAGTATAAATTTGTGATCTGTAAATGGATAATATGAATGGTCGTTGAGCTGCATGTTGAAATACCATGTGATTCAACGACGAATCAACTGTAAGAATCAGTTACAGTTCGGTTTCCCTGGAGGGCAAGCAAACGCCTTCTACTTTCTGCATAATCTGTCGTTGGATCTTATTGCTTCTGAGGACTCTGCAGCAAAGCTGTGCAATTATTGAGCTAAGTTCCCAGCCATGCGGACTCCTTTTCTTTTGATTTGACAGCCATGTCCTTTTCCGCGCAAAAGATTTGCTGATATTCACACCACTTAAATCAGATATGTCAGGAACAAGAAAAAGAAGAGTCATGGGATAAAGTTTGATGCTCTAGGGATCTTTGTCATGTTCATCTACAATTTTTGTCCAATTCGTCTTTGAGAACAAGCCTCTACCTAGATGTCGCATGCGTGTACCTTCTTCAACAAAATTGTTACTACTAACTATAGGACGAGTAGTAGTACTTGTTAAACCTTTAGCTCTGCCAGTGTGAATGTTAAATTTGGTCATGGGCACATAGGAGTACAACTTAGATACTAAAACAAGCATGACATAACTGATAAACTTTGTTTTGGATGAAGGTAGCAACAAGAAAGAAAGGCTGGCCGGCGGCGAGGGGTCGATCAAGGCGGGGGACCAGGCCTGCGTCTGCGTCTGCTGCGACGACATGGACATTCACCAGCCGAGCCTGCCATACCAGCGTAGCGTAACGAACCTCTTGATGGCACTGGCGCTGCCGTCGCGTCGTGTCGCCTTGTTCCGCGTGCCGTGCCAGTAGCACTGCATTGCATGGGCTTCTCACTCTCTGCAAATGCTCTGAGCGCCGCTGCTGATCGATGCAACGTAAAGCGAGTAAATGGGCGCCAGGCCCAGCAGTACCTGGCTCTGGCGATGCCCACATGAATCTTCTGTTCATCGGTACGTCCGCCGGATTGCAGCAGTATTGCCTCTCGTATCTTCATCAGTGCGTGTATCCTTCTGCCATGGAAAAAAGATGACGATAGGGATAGGCTATCTACTAGGCGGCTGTGGCCATCACATTCGTGACTCATTGGCTCGTGCTACTACGTTCTGCATTGCACATGCGATGTGCCATCCATTGCTGATATCTGCAGGCATTTCGATCTCATCAAGACGATAGTTATTGTGAGACCACGTCTAGAAATGCTTATATCTTGGAACAAATGATCAATTGGACTCGCCATGGCACAAGTGCACAAGTGCTGTTATGACAAGAGAAAGCGTAATCATGTGCTGGACATGTGAGAGAAGGTACACAGATAGTAGAGCTAAAGGAGCAGCCATAGCCATGCAGTGCATCCATACCCATCAGCCATGGCGTCCTCTCAATAATTCGCCCTTGATTTGTGCTCTAAAAGAAATAGTACTCCAGGGCCTTGAGTGTGTAGTATTATGCCTCCCTTTCGCCAGTAGCGAGTGATGGCCTGGGCGCTGCACCTTTTGGTGCTATGTGCGGCCGCCCTGCCTCTTTGGGATCTTGCCCTGCGCAAAGCTCGGCGTTTCGGCAGCTGCAGCCTTGCCTTTTCGGTAGTGCCCACCAGATCTCTCCTAGATGTGCTCTTCTGACCATGAGCCAGCGCTTCAGTTAAGATTCCTGTGGGATGCTGTGCTGTGCTTCTACAGTTATTGTTGTTCTTCTTCAGTGTGCTTCAGTGCTTGTGTGTGCGCAAACAGCAGTGAGCTCAGTTGAGATTAACTTGAGCACATGGACCCTGGTTAACAACTCTAACTACCAGCAGTTACGTAACTAACTGGAGCGGCAAGCATTCCGTTCGTTGGAATTCTGAAACTACCGGTAGCTTCACAAGCAAAGTTTGTCTGTTGTGCAGCAGCTTCACCACCACCACCACCGTCCTTTAATTTGATGATTCTTTCTTAGGAAAGACGCACACGTCCTTCGATAATTCATGGTTAATTTTATATGCTACTGTAATAGGTTAATCGAGACGATTCGCTGTCATTCCGGTCCCCAACGATCATCTTCTCTATTCCATAGAAAAAAGAAGGATCATCTTCTCTATTCCATAGAAAAAGAAGGATCATCTTCTCTATTCCATACAAAAAGAAGGATCATCTTCTCTAGCCAAGTAAACTACCGGATTTCCTCTAAAGAAGAGCTAGGATGTTGTGACACAAAGCCAGATGCTAATATTATTAGTATGGATCCTTCTCATTCCATAGGATTGCAGCAGAGCGTCGTAGGGCGAGGGGCAGACAGTCTGCCGCGCTTTCCGGGGCAGATTGGCACAAATCAAGGGCAGCTCAAGGCCTGTTTCAGCAGAGAGATTGGCTTCGGTATATACTACTGTAGCAGTAGTTTACACACCAGGCGCCACGAACAACAAGTAGGAGTAGCAGATTGGGCTGCAAACGTGGAGAGAGAGAGAGAGAGAGAGAGAGAGCGATTTACCTGGGAGATATATTGGGGATCGTAATCAAGTGGTTAGCTGCTCATGTGGCCTATTAATTGGACCTCGGATGTCTCTCACGCCGAGCTGGAAACCATGAGAGGTGGGTGCAGTGCCCAAGTTTGTGTCATGCCCGCTTGGCGCCATGTGCGCGCCAAGGACGACCCTTCCTTATTCCGTGGGCAACGGGGAGGTCGGGTGCCGCCCCGCCCCCGGGGATCGCCGCGCCGATCTCGATCGAAACAGCTGTGCACGTCTGGCTAGCTGGTACTACTAGTACTTACTACCCCGGTAACAAGAACAAGAGACACTGCTCATCGCATTGCTACCAATGCAAGTAGTAGTACCCCAGCTTCTGTTGGTGCGATAAATTTTAATGGTTCTCAAATGACCAGCGATAAAAATCCTTTTAGAGTTGTATGGTGATGCTGTTCTTGTTTTGTCCTGGTTACAGTGAGGACAGTGCAATAACGATTACCATGGCGCCGGCTTCTCTGCATTCTAGGAGGAGCCATGGATGTTGTTCTGGGGATGTGAACTTGATTTGGGATCTCGATTTCCTTTCCTTGAGACCAGTAATGTATAACAATGGTTACTTTGTTTATGTTACAGTTTCAGTTTCCAGGAAGCCATATGATGATGTGAGTCCTGAAACTGCACTCGGAAGCTTCTGAGCTGCCATCTTGTGGCAGCACACGTACTGTTGCGAGCAAGCAAGCGTGTAGATTCGTGAGGATTCTGAGATGTGATCGAGGGCAGATCCAAGAGTGCAGCAAACTTGTTTTGAGTTCTCGAGGGAGAGGAACATCTGAGACAGCTAAGATTGAGTGTTAACAACTCGCTCAAGAATACTTTTAAATCGCTCTCAAAGTACAGTGCTAGCTAAGACCAAGATTACTTGATCAAGAACACGAGACCTATTCCAACTTGAAACAAAAGCAAATAAAAATACGCAGATTTGTGGAGTCGTCAGGACATGTTTTGGCAAGTACAGTTGCAGTACTTGTCTGCAGCCTTGTTTTCTTCATGGTCCCAGGTTTTTTAATGGTTGACTTAACCATCCAGCTATGTTTTCAGTTGACATCGATAAACCTGGGATCATAATCTGCATATCCTATCTTCCTGTCCTATTTGAGAAAAGAGAAACAAGGATATGCTACTAGAGACTGGGAAGACTGAAACTGAAAAGTCAATGTTCTGAGATTTTGCGTTCATTTTATTAAGCCGGCCCCTAATCCTACTGTCGTTTTTCTCATGCAAGCTCAACACTCTGAACATCATTTCTGTCAGTGCATACTAAATAATCTTTTTCTTGTAGTCTTATATAATCTTCCTAATATAAAGCCGAGTACAATCACATTACCTTTATGGGTTGTATCGTTCCACTTTTATTAGATGGACACAAGTGCACAATTTTTTTAAAAAAATAATCTAGAAAAGGGCCAAGCCGCAGAATGGAGCATTTCAGATTCTAGACCTCAACAATGATATAACATGGATTTCTTCAGACAGTGCATGATGCACATTAAAAATGCACAATGGTTTTCTCGATTTGGTTAAATGGCTAGTCGTCCTTTATAATTTGTCATTCTTTATCCGGCAAAACTTTCAGTTTATAAACAATCTCCTTGTAATTCTTTTTCTCTCAAATCTGTGAATAAACTTCTGTCCCCAGTTTATTAGTTATAAATGTTTATCTGTGATAGACACATTTCCAGCTCAAAATATTCTCATGAAATGATTGAAAAGTCCATAAATAGTGAACCGAACTTGAAGTTAGGAGGTCAACTTCCAATTTCTGTCGGTTACGCGACCCTTCAATACCACTGCAATCACTGTTTGTTGCTAATCATTCTTAGAAGTTGACCTACGGAATCCCGGTTTTCAATGCCATGGGCTGGTTTTCAGTGATTCAGAATCTTTTGCCACGATGATCATGCATTTGCCAGTTATTAGTCTTTGGTGTGCTGACTAAGCATACCAATCGCTGCAGCATGTCAGTGGTGTTGCTTGCTACTGCATCATGTCACTTGCCACCTGGTGTGTGTCCTTCACTCCTGCGTTAGAGCTTTTCTTCTGAATATGATTGCATTGGAAGTTAGAACTGAAATGTACTATAAGACAACTAACTTCTTAATTGCACATGCTGCCTTGCCCATAAGCTACTTAAATATCTCTACTGAGTCAAATCTTGCTTGCCTCTTGATATTATGGAGCTGCCACTGCCATCTCAGAAGGCAGAAGGAAGGTGAGACTTGTGTACCCTCTGATTTACTGACAGCCTTCACACTGAAATAATAATTATACTCAATTCACGATATCTTGAATAGCACGTAAATTCATTCGCGGAGCCGGGATACTATTATAAGCATCAGAACTGATAGGTGTCATTCTGTTTGCTGAATTCTGCACAAGTGGAAGATCCTAGCCAGTTCATGCAAGGTGACTCATCACTGTGTAGTATGTAGTACTATTGATTTGTATATGATATTATTCATCAGAGCTGTCTCGCAATTATTTTAACTTGTGCACCGATCATTCGTGCTTCTGTTTGTACATGTCATGTCACTGCATTGCATTGTGCACATACATATCTGCAGACATATATAACTGGGATACTGGTGAGCTGCTGCAATGGAATCGTGGAATATTAGCATCATCTATCCATAAATATTCTGATGATCTGCCATAGTTGAACTTTGAGATAGGCATGAGATGTGCCCCCAAATATAGAATTGCAGAAGGGTTTTGATGGTGTAGGGGCCTCAAGGAACACCAGAATCAGAGTGAGCATTATAGTAATGACCCTTGTGGGTGACTGGTGAGTAGGACAAAATGCTAGTGCCTGCCTGTGAGGCACCAAAGTGAGCTCCTGCTTCCTACCAGCCATCCCTTCCCTGCCATCAAGGGTTAGTTTGCATCCACCCTATCTCCTATGTGAACTGTGAACAATAATGCAAGATTCTTCTCCCTTTAAATTCTCCTCCCCGCCTCATTTTTTCACGGCACTGCATATCATGCTTTTTTGCCACCAAGGAGGGGATGTTCCCTAAAGCAATGCACAACTGTACCGTTTCAGATTGTTAGTTCATGAATCTACAATTAACCTGCAATATTCATCGCATCTTTTCATGCCACAGTTGTGATTAAAGCCCGTTCCTATGGAGGCCGACGCATGTCGGCGGGGAGCAGCCACCACGAACAAGACAGACAATGCCAATGCCCTTTTAAACAGGAAGACCCAGACCCCAGAGATTGCACATCTTGAAGCTAGGCAGCATCAGGCTAAACAATAATTAGCCTTGTTGGAGCATTGGGTCACATGGCTCCCTCCTCTATTGTATGCATGGGGCAGTAACTGCAAGTAACAAGGAATCCCTCACCCACATGCCTCTCCAGGGGACCAGAATTAACCCACATGACAAACAAGAAGCCTCTCAGCTCACCTCACATTTGAGCATGCAAGCAAATTATTGGGGATCCCTGCCTGCCTCGAAGGCAAGATGACAGGGCCAGTGCAGGACATGGCCCCCCTTTGCCAAAGTTTGCAGCCAAATGCGTGGCCAGGCCAAACACGCACAAGGAAATGAGAGGAAGATGGCAAGAAATGTGCAGCGACGGCAGCAGTAACTGAATTGCACAGGCTGTTGTGTAGCTCTTATCAGGATGCAGGATCACCTGGTGAAAAATACAACGCATTTGCAAATCATGGTGGATAGCCATTGCGCCACTCACTGTACTGTGCATGGCACTCGCTAGATATGTATACGACTAGGCCCTGTTCGTTTTCTGCTCTCTAAAATTTAGCACTGTCACATCAAAGAGAATCTTACTATTTATGAATATTTTGATCAATTTAATGACAAAACCCTCTTGACAGATTGGTTCTAATTTTCGAGATGAATCTAATGAGCTTAATTAATCTATGTTTTGCTAAAGTGATGCTACAGTAACCGTCTTCCAATCATGACTTAATTAACCTTATTAGATTCGTCTCGTAAATTAGTCTAGAAGCCTGTAATTTATTTTATAATTAAACTTTATTTAATACTCCTAAATAGTAAGATTCTTTTTAATGTGACAGTTCTAAAGTTTAGACTCAGAAAACGAACACACCAAGCATATGAGGCCTCTGCTCTGTTCAACAATGATTGATGGATTGGCCTTCCATTGGACCAGTGGTTTGGAATGCCAGGAAAGATGTGTACTTTTTGTGTGTGTACTGCTGGCAAATATGGGCACTACTCCTATCTTGGGACCGTCCGTGTTTTATCAGACCTATGTGACGAAAACATCGCAATCCAGATTGGTCTATAGATATGGTTCATTGGTAGGCGACTTATGATCTTGCTCTTATTCATTCACTATAGGAGTCCCCGGGCATGCTGGATAGGAAGGATAGCGCTATATATGAACAGTACTGGTAGTTCTTAATCTTGGCACATAATCCGGTGAAAACTGAATTATCACCTTATATTTGTAACCGAATTCTCACCAGAGACGTTTCTAAAAAAATCTCACCGGAGAGGAGAAAGACGTCTCCAAGCATGGATCTTCATTTGACACCTTTCCAGTCCAAAGTTGGAAGAAAATACGACAGATAACATTGATGACAACATGTTTAGAAAGTTCGTGCAAATGATTGTCTTTTCGTACCCAAGAATTGAACAAAACATACCGTGCCAAAGAATCCATTCTTTCATTTTCCATGAGTCCTGAAAAAACTCGACCTGCCGGGGAAGAAGCCACCCCGACGGCTTATATTAAGGAGAAGAGCCTTCTCACACGAGCCGAGAAAATTCCCGAACCCCCTCCCCACCCATACACGGGGACTCATCCGACCGTGTGAGCTATGGCGCGAGCCTTTTACCTATGTTTTGGCCTGGGGAGAGCGAGGAATTTTTTCCACCCGATGCGGGATCGGGGTTCGAACCCCCGACCCGGCGGCTGCCACTCGGGCGCCTTGCCACCAGAGCCGTTGGCCTGTCCGCCCATGAGTCCTGACATGTGAATCGACTAGGAAATTGCCTTGAATCGACTAGGAAATTGCCGGACATGTGAAGGCAAATGGATTAGAGCCACGACCAGTAATTGAAGGTTTGCATGGTGCCACTAGATGGGTTGAAAGATGCTACATGCTTACGCACGAGTCGATATCGTTTTGCTCCCGTAGTCAACACCAAGGAATTTCCGTGGACCAACCACAGGTTTACCCGGCTCATGACCGTTTTCAGTTCATACAAAATCAAAGTGGTGGATGGAGTAGCATAGAAGAACGACACTATCAAGGACGAAAGTTACTTGTTGACATGCTACAACCTTTAAACTAAACAAGTGCACGGCAGTGACATTTATTTGGAAGCAAATTGTTTCAAAGTGGTAGTTTACCTACTTGCAACGGTCCAAAGCATACATTCTTACCCGCAAGGAAAGAAGGTTGTGGACTTCAAGATGAGTCGAAGAGATTCTTAAAACCTTTATGAAATACAAATGTTACGGAAACGTAAAGGCGGGAAGACACTTTCATTTTCTTAAACAAAAAATTATACTTTAAATAAAATGTATCAAGTATAAATAAGGTCTACATTTGTTTTGTTTTTTTTAAGGAAAGGTCTACATAGTTTGGAGGCTAAGAAGATTGGAACAGAGCAATATAAAGTTGTGGATGAATTCACGCAATTAGAGTTAAAATTACACATAGAGTCTGATCTGTTTTAATTTTAATCAAGTATACGTCTATGAGCGATCTTGTTAATCGCGAGAGTGGTGGTGCTAACGCATTCTCAATCTATGCAATTTGTAACAATATTCCTTAGCTAGAATAAAGTCTTCCCATTAGAAAAGGAGTGTACTAAAAACAAAAAATCTTTCATATCGCACTCACTCACTAGAAAATTGCAATATACACGAACACCACACTCTATCTGTGGCGAAAGAGCCTCTAACCTAGTGGTTACATCATCTGAGTGGATTCAACTCACTTTGTGGGAGGAAATATTCAAGCTGAAATAAAAGAATTTTTTTAAAAAAAAATAGGTTGAGATTTATCCTACTGATTTCGGTGAAAAATATGGTGAAGAGTGGGTCTCAGAGTGCTTATCGCATTAGGTTATGGATGCCCTGTTAGTATTTTCTCTTTGAAAAAGCCGTACCATGAAAAGGGGAAAAAAACTTACCGTGCGTTCTTGCCCACAGAATTCATCGTCCCTAGCAGAGTTACTACTACTATAGTAGTAGAATTTTGACGCAAGACAAGAAGGGAAGAAGAACGCTGTGGACGGCGTGGATCTTTGCGGCGTTGTCCGTTTGCGTAACTGTTTGGAATGCTCCTTGCGGCAGTGACAGCTAGCTCCAAAGGACAGGCGGGCGGGCGCTTGCATCGGCGGTGCCCCCACCCTGGCTTGGCTGCTGCTCCCCGCCCGCCCGGCCCCACGCGACATGTCCCCCACCACGCATTTTTTGTTGCCTCCGTCCCCGATTGATTTGTGCAGCATATGGCTGCTGAATTGAAGCTTGCTTAGCATATGGATGGTTGCGCTATCTAGTGTATTTTATTTTGTTGGGTACTATCCATTAGTGCAAGCTCAGCATTTCTTGTCCTATGTGGACAGGCTTACTGCGAATGTGGACAGGGCGTAGTAGGAGACTTGTTTGGGGGTGAATCCACCCTAATCAATCTGGGATGCATAATTCGTGTCTGGTAAAATCAGGACATAATGACTGAATGTAATTGGATCACCAAACACAGTCGCAATTGTTAATTTTTGTAGTAGTATCGAGGAGGATGACCGACGACGACGAGGCAGGAGGCCAAAGGAGAGCAATGCTTTTTCTTGCATTTTTCATCTCTAAAATAATACAGTACAAGTAGTAGTAAGAATACCATGGAATGGAATAAAGGTCTGTACAAGTAGATACACGAGACGCCATGGGCATGGCAACAAAAGAGGGGAGGAAGGGCCCGCTGCGTGTCATGAAATCTTAAAAAGGCTGGCCTGATCCGGTCTGTTAAGGAGGGCATTTCCGGGCAACCTGGGTGGGGCCCGAGGCACTACTGGCTAGGGAGGACAAAAAGTCAGTATATACTACACAGGGGTAGGGGTGTGGAGGAGAGGGGCATTTGGGTCATTCCTATTAAATAATTTGTGAGGAGGAGGCTGGAGAGCGGGGTCGGAAGATGACGGGCGCTCCGTACTGCGGGTAGAGGAGCATCAGGACTGTTGGGGCGTGGATGTAGTTGGGGGATGGCCGGATGTGGAAGCGCTGCAGCAGGATGGCCATGGTGAGCTTGGCCTCGAGGCGTGCCAGGTTCTGGCCGATGCACATCCGGGAGCCGAGGCCGAAGGGGATGAAGGCGAGCGGGTGCTTGGCCGCGCGGGCCGTGCCGTTGGCGAAGCGCGCCGGGTTGAATTGCGTGGCGTCGGCGCCCCAGAAGCGGGTGTCGTGGTGGATGGCCATGATGGGGATGAGCAGCTCCATGTCGCGGGGGATGAGGCACCCGTCCGAGAGCTGCACGTCCGTCTTGGCGCGGCGGATGGTGGCCACGGCCGGCGGGTACAGACGGAGCGTCTCGTTGATGATCATGCCCAGCTGAAGAAGAAAAAATGAAATTACCCAAGTGCCCACCGTGCCGTGCCGGACGGAGAGAGAGAGATTTCCAAAGAAAGAAAAACAAAACGACTTCCCCTCACTCACCGTCTTGAGCTTGGGCAGGTGGTCCTTGGACGGGATGTCGTCGGCGCCGCAGACGTCGAGGACCTCTCGGCGGGCGCGCTCCTGCCAGTCCGGGTGCATGGCGAGCAGCACGGTGGCCCAGGTGAGCAGGTTGGTGGTGGTCTGCTTGCCGGCGAAGAAGAAGGTCTTGCACTCCTCCAGCATGTCCGGCACGGGGATGCGCTCCTCGGCACTGATCATGGCGCCGAGCAGGTCGCGGAAGGAGTTGTCGCCGGGTTGAATTGCGTGGTCCGCGTGGCTGCGGCGCGCGATGAGGCGGGTGAGGTTGCGGCGTATGTCGCGGTGGAGCTTCCAGGAGCGGCAGTTCTTGGCGGTGGGCAGGAAGCGGTAGCCCGGGACGAGGACCTTGCGGAACGCCTCGGCGGCGTAGGCCATGAGCTGTCCCTGCATCGCGAACACCACGCGGCCGTCGTCGTAGCTGCGCCCGAATGTGGCGCGCGTGATGGCCTCCTCCGTCACGGCCTGGAACCACTCGGCCACGTCCACCTCCACCTCGCCCATGGCGCGCCACTTGTCCGCCAGCGCCGCCACCGACCTGCCGACGTGCGGGACAAGCCTCTGCAGGTTGTCCGGGTAGAAGGCGTCGGTGAGCACGCGGCGGTGGAGGGCCCACCTGTCGCCGTGGAGGCTGACGAGGCCGTCGCCCTCGAGCTGCCGCACCACGGGGTGCGCCTCGTACCGGTCGAAGGCGTCGGCGCGGGTCAGGAAGATCTCGCGCACCAGCTCCGGCTCCGCCACCGTCAGACGCGGCGTCGGACCGAACCAGATCAGGAACGTCGAACCTGCCAATTAATTCATTGATTAAAACCTCTTTTTTTTTTTTGAAAGCATACTGCTACTAGCAACTTGTTGGAAGAGAGAATCGGCTAGTATTTGCAGATAGATAGAGATAGAGCAGAGGAGCTGTCAACAAGAGAGAGACAAAAGCAAGAAACACATGGTGGTTACCGTAGATCTTCCTCCAGTAGTGGTAGAAGGCGAGCACCCGCGGCAGCGCGTTGTGCGAGGTGGGCGGCGCCATGGCCTTGGACGACGCCTCCGCCATCAGCGCCACCATCTCCCGCACCGACCCCACCAGGAACCGGTACGGCGGGCCCCGCACCCCCTGCGCCGCGAAGTGCGCCTCCAGCCGCCGGGGCCGCCACCACAGCGCGTCCGCCACGCGCGCCGCCACGTGAAGCGCAAGCCACGCCGCCAAGGCCAGCGCAGCGAAGCGCCAGCTCAGCAACTCGCCGGCCTCCTCGCCCATCACAAGCTCTGTTTCTCTCTCTGTGTCTCTGTCTCTGTGTGTGCCGGGGCGGGAACCAGAAACAGAGCAGCCTGCTTGTGCTTGATTATACTTATATGATTAGAGCGGGAAATGCAGCAGCTAGCAACCGGCGACCGGGAGAAGAAGATGGGGTTTTGGGGGTGAGAAGGGAAGCCGTTATATAGTGGGCAGGGCAGGGGAAGAGGCCGGCGGGCGGCGATGGGGCCGCCCCAGCCCCCGCCCCCGCTCCCGCTCCCGCTCCCTCTCACAGAGAGAGAGAGAGAGAGAGAGAGACGAGAAACAGGTGCGTTTTCTTCTCTTCTGGACCTACCTATTCCTAGGGGTCAACCACGGGGGCTTTTCCGACTTTTCTTCTCTAATTCATTCACCACGTTGGACCTGCCCTTCTCTTCATGTTTCCTCGGGCACCAAATTAACCAATTACTGCTTTTATTTTGTTTCTGTGGCAGCAAATTAACCAACAATTATCAGTTGGCCTGAATTTTACATTTTGCTAACCATACTACTGGTCTAGCATGTCAGAGTAAATCACGGAGTCATATGTGACACATGCCTAAATCTATACAGGTAAAATCTACACACATATACAACATGTCCATTTCCCTCCCCTTTTCTGGAGGGGATTGTTACACTTACACTTAAGAATAGCTTCTCCACATCAATGGAGCAAACACAGAGTATTGTGATTTCAGCTGAGATTCTTTCTCTCTTTTTTTTTTGAGAGAGAGAGAGAGAGAGAGAGAGAGAGAGAGAGAGAGAGAGAGAGAGAGAGAGAGAGAGAGAGAGAGAGAGAGAAATACTGTGAAGGACCCAAATAAAGCACTTTTAATTTCGGAAAGGAGACGGTACTGTACCGTCTTTTAATTTGCGAGCACTTGTTTGCGGCCCTGCTGTTGACAGGCTACGCCACTCTAGGAGGCAGTGCTCTAGCGTACGAGGGCTGTCCGATGGTGAATGACATGATGTTCCGCCCTCTGGTATACGTCGTGTACGCTCTTGTTGCCGCACTCTCTTGTGTGGTCTCTGTTGCTGTCATCTGACCCGGCCGTATCGCGTACCACATTACTGACTGCCTAACTGCGTGCTTAGCTGGTGATCACGCGTATATATATCCAGTTGTGTTGTTGCACGCATATGAGTCGCTCCAGCGCCGAGAACAATTAATAAGTGGTGTAATGCGTGAAACGTGTAATCAGTACCATTCTAATCAAGTGCTAGGACAAGTTTGTAAAGTGACACGTCGTCACTACCAGTCTACCACACAACTAGTCACCCATATGCTGTAGAAAACTTAGTACAGGTATAGCTTATAGCTAGCGCAACACTGATAGCGAGATCACAGAGCAGCCAGTAGAGCAATCCTTATCCGTGTGGCAAAAGGCAACAGACACATTGTATGATCGATTTAAGGTAAGGCGCTGGCTGGCTACATGGTGCTCATAATTGAACTGTTTCCACAGTGTCTCGATCAGAACCATGGAAATTTGCAAACACGTGGAATGATCAACATCGCAAATGCAGCCTTTCTTCTTAATTCATTTTATTATGGTTTACATGCTGCCGGAAACGCGATGCACATTTTCTTAAAAAATTGAATTGTGGGACCTGCAGCAACGACTAGATTTTATCATCCGACGTTCATATTGCCGAGAGAGAGAGAGAGAGAGAACGATGTCACCTAGCTTGACGCTTGATTTCTATGCTACCATTAATTGCTACACCTTTGGCGTGTATTGTCCTAAATAAGGTAATTGTGTGTTTGGTTCGTAGAAGAAACGAAGTTGTAGGTACCATGCATGACACCTGAAGTTAATACTGTGCATGCATGTCGTAAGAACTTAGCTATCATATCGTTGTGTACACAGGTCATGGCTCGAGATCTCATGTAATTAAAGAAATGGGTGTCGCATTCTAATAATGGTGATGTGATTTGTCAGCAAATCTGATGATTTTCTTCACCTGTATAACAGTTAGCTAAAGGCGCAACTATATAATACTAATACCGTTTCAATTTGTTTTTTAGGGGGAGCTTGTAATAATGTTGACTTGTCCAATTCTAATGCACATGTTGACTTGTATCGATAAAGATCTGGAGGTCAAAATAAGCAGGGGTAGCTAGCATGTACAAGTGCGTTAGAGTAATAAATATAAAGAAGCTAAAAATCCTGGAGCAGGAAAAACGCAGGCAGTGACGATCGACACACCTTTTTCCGTGAAGTCAATACATGCGCGCAAATTAAAGAAACTAAAACCGGCACTAGCTTTCGTTGCAAATGACAAACAGATCTCTATCCCAAGGTCGTCGTCAGAGTCGCCATGCCGGAAAGGTGGAGAAAGAAGGGAAGACGTTGGGCGTGGCGGAGCAATTTGTTGGTTTTTTGGTCTGGGCAAATAAAGACGTACAAGTCACGCGAGGGGATCACTTGTTCCGGAGGCCGGTGTAGTTGGGTTCCTTGACGCTCAAAACAAGCCGAGGGAGGGAGAAGAAAAAGAAAGGAACCTTGCGTGAACAATGGCTGTGGCAAGTGACAAATCAATAACCGGAGTCGGCATGCCATCACCCGATGGATCTCTAAAATAAGGCTAACGGTACGAAGAAATCCGGCGAAATTATTAACTGATTAAAACGCGTCGCCACCACTAGGTAGCGTGCAGCTGGAGGTATAGGGCAGTGTAGGAATGTCGCGGGTGGTACTATCTAGGACATCTGCAGAGAAGAGAAGGAAACCGGCCGGCGCCGGTCCCGATCAGCCCGATTGATCTCGCCTGGGGCCACGCGAAAGAAATGTTCCTTCTTTGGTGATCCGCGCAAACCGAATGCTGCGCGGTCTCTCTCGATCGAGGATCGCGACGACAGGCGTCCCCGTTCGTGCGGCCCGACGCAAAAACAAACCAGATCGCTCGATCTCTCGGCTCGGATGGATCAGCAGCCGGCACGGCACGGCGCGGCCCGGGGCACGCCGCGCGCGCGGGCGGAGCACGATGCTCGGGTTCCCACCCCGGCCGCGCGGCCTCGTCGCCCGCGCGCACTCCAGATTCCCGTTCCATTCCGATCGATCCAGCGCTGGCTATGCACCGCAACGGGCCATTCCATTAGTAAGAAAGAAGAACATTCCGATCGGTCTTGGGCTTGCTTCTCGATCGATGGAGACCGAGTCAAGTCACGACCGCCCCATCTCAGCTCGCTGCGTGCTCTTTTCCGTCGCTTTTGCTCTTCCTTTTGGACAGGAGGCCGGGTGGCAGTGCGCTGGTCACCGGACTCGTGATGGTCCAGTCCGTTCACCTGTCCCGACGATCGACTCATCACACTGCAAGGTTTATCTTTATCCATGCATCGCCGCTAGCTGCACCGTTTTGCCCTTTGTCCCATCCTCCCAGCAATGCATGCACGTAAATCGATCGCATCGCTGGAGAGGTTCATCAGCAAGCTGTAGACCTTTCCATATAATTGACGGGGCCATGCATGCGTTCCTCTGTTTATCGACTGCACGCGGCCTCGACCGATCAGCTCCTCCGCCTCATACTTTTAGGGATTGGTTCTAGATATAATAATATGATTTAACGACCAATGGCTATATAGGTGCCTACGTACCTCTATCTGCGTAGAGTAAAGCGTGCAAGTTAAGCTTAGCTTACTGTAAACAATTATGCCGCCGTGGTCATCAACTGCTACTGACACATACAGTATGCCACTCGGAGTTCCATTTTCGCAAGTGCTGGTGGACATCTCCAGCACGGGCTATTCACTTATTTTTACAATACATCATTGTACACGATCTGATATCATCGTCAAAAGAGTCCAAGGATGAATGACTGCACTACTTCATCTCTAGCCAAAAGGATTCTTGCCTACTCTCTAAAAATGGTTCGACCATTTCAACTTTTCATCATTTGTGAAAGTGACTGTCATTATGTCGAGTGATAGCTATGTTGCTGGAATACCCAATTTTGTCATACATTTATTTGTGTTTACAAATAATATATTACTAGTATTAGTAGTTCTTCCAACCTTTTCAAAATATACATACAAAAATAAGATTTTTTTTTCAAAAGATGAAAACAAAACAAAAATCCAATACTCTACCAACAATTACTAGTATAAGTATTCTTTAAAAACTCAATGGTCAAATTTTTCCTTCCATTTTGAAATGGGGGTAATAAAATACTTACATGAGCATGTGCCAAAGTTTCAATCACACAATAACTTTGTATAAAATGTTTCAACAGTTGGCATAATACCGTTCATTCATTGAAAATCAGTGATGGTAGGGGTTCATCACTAAGCTTTGCCATTGTATGTGACAATGAACAGTTTTCATATGACAATAATAATAGTAAGGTGTCGGTCAAGTCACAGTTGGCTACAGTGGTTACACCTATACTAGACCAAAACGACATTACAACAATCTCGTTTTTTTTCCTAACATCCAAAGCTTAACAACAGTGACAACTGTAAAATGTGAAATGGATGTGGTGGGAAGGCTAAAAAGTCATACTGCCCTTGACTCCGATCTTTGATGAATGGATACCTAATTTGAACTAGTATTAAGAAAATAGAGTTGTTTTGTTCGTCGGTCTCCAAACGAAGCTGGTATTTTGCTGATGTGACCTTACTCATATATTGCAAGCCCGATGTTAGCTACCTCATCATCATCATGCTGATACGTGAGAAAGAGGAGAATGCACCAACCTTGAATAATAAGGAAATTTATATTTCATGCATGATTGGGAATGGTCTTAATTAGTTTTGCATGTGTCAAACCATACGTCAAGGCTCAAAAGATCAAATAGAAGATTGGCTTATGTCATGTAATTGTTCTTTGTGGGCTCAATTCAATAAATCTGCACATTTCTG
Organism: Chloris gayana; assembly: GCA_031894775.1. Classification (NCBI taxonomy): domain Eukaryota; kingdom Viridiplantae; phylum Streptophyta; class Magnoliopsida; order Poales; family Poaceae; genus Chloris; species Chloris gayana. The sequence goes on along the minus strand of JAUNZO010003000.1, from coordinate 15,693 downwards.
CTTCTATAATATTGCGGTTTTTCCAAGAGACTTGCAATAAGTAGTTCCTGGTGGGGTGGCACGTATTTTGTCCTGAAGCAATACTTAATTATAGTACAACGAAAATTCCATTTTGCAAAATTTGGTACAACATGCAGAAAGCTTTGGTTTTTATTCTTCATTTCGCATGTGAATAAAAAAGGGTATGAACCCCTTGTACGAAAATATAAAAGACATGAACCACCAGAGCTACTAGCTTCTGCCAGAATGTAAATATATGTTTCCCTAATATCTCTTTAAAAACACGTAACTAAACTCGTATGTGCCACCACAATATGTGCTAGAGTTGTATTGAGTATGCAAAGCTCTTGCTAATCTGAAGCAGCAAAAGACAGTTAACCTACCCTCGCATTTTCATATCATTGGAACAAATTTAGGTTGAATAAGAAGGAAACTGAAAGCGTGTCGAAGTGCAGTAGTTAGGTAGGTTCACATACGCTTCACCTATATATGAAGACAAAAAGAATCATATTTGTTGAGACAGTATTGTTCCGTAAGCAGGTCGAGGAGTTCTCTCTCGATGATTAGGATTTGTTCAGGTTTATCTAGGAAGTTGGTACGCAGTCGTAGCTAAAAAGTTTTCCACGTCAAGCGGCATCCTGAAGAATCATTTCATTTTACCGAGTTAAACAAAAAGATACTGTATTTGAAGACATGCTATAGAGCCAAAAAAAGAAGAAAAAGAGAAAGGACAGTCCCCTTGAATCAGATTTACAGCAGGAAACCTGAGGCCAGGTTGTGTAAGACGACAAGACCTTGCTAGCTTGGAAAGCAGCAAGAAAGCAGGCTGACGGCGAAGGGCGCAGGCTTGTTGGATTCGCCCTGCTTGGCGCCTAGCGTTTTTCCCATTTCACCTGCATGCATGCCTCGCCAGTCGCCACGGCGGCAGCATCAGCGACGAGCCATGTGCGCCGCTGCCCGCATCGCTTTCCGCATGTGACTTCCTCGTGACCGCCCCGATTGCTCTATCCATCTGCACATTACTACTGTGCCGTGAAAGCTGGTTCTCGAGACCGGCGTTTTGGACGCTCGCCGGATCGTCGCATCCAACTCCCTGTGCAATGGACGTACCATGACTGGGCCACTATATCGCCATCACCTGCAGTAATTCATTCACCATTTTAATTTCCGCGTTATATGTAAATTAGCACGTGAAGTCCCCGTGTAGCTGGGCGACATCCATGTGACAAGTAGGGCAACAGGTGTTTTCTTTTTGTCTCTTTGTTTGTTGTTGCGTTGTTGTAGTCTAGCATTATAATTTCTCCCGCTATAATATATATTGATCTCTTTTACGGTACATTTTATCACCCAAGTAAAATTAGGACTGGAAAAAAATATCGATGTTTCTATAGTTGAATAAGGTATCATCATGTGTTACTTTCTTGTTGTAATCCCGTACATAGCACTTGTATATGTGACAGGTCCCACCGAGTGACAAATGCAGAAGTGAACCTTTGCATTTGGTTATAGAAAAAATTTCCTTTTTTTATGTTCAGTTTGAAAGAAAGCTTTTTTTTAAGATCATGCTTTAATTTGCACGTGTCGTATTAAGGTAGAAAAGAGATCAAATTTTATTTTTATTTATTAAGATGTTTATTAATTTTGCTTGGATCAAGTTTTATTTTTTCCGTTCCAATTTTCAAAGCTTTCTTTTAAATTCCTAGGTGGACCTAGGAATTTAAAAGAAAGCTTTGAAAATTGAAAATATATGAAATGAACGAAAAAAGTATAGGAATTTGAAAGAAAGCTTTGAAAATTGAAAATATATGAAATGAACGAAAAAAAATAAAACTTGATCCAAGCAAAATTAATAAACATCTGAATAGTGAGGGAAACAGTCCCCCTTTTTGGAAAGCAACGTCGGAGCACCTCACTTTTTTTCAGTCGATATGTAGAAGCATTTTCTTTTGGTTTTATTTTACTGTACCTTTTTGCGGAAGAATCTAGTGAGCGTCACAAGTACCAGTTGATCAACAGTTAGTCCCTGATACGTGTGCGTCTATTTTTGTAGGTCATATATACCATATGGTGCAAGGTTCTTGTCGTGATCAAATGAATCTTTCCTCTCCAACGACCAAATGTCACCACGTCTAAGGTAACGGATAAAAAGAGTGCGAATCATATTATTTGGAAGCTGAAATGTGATTCTGTTATGCCATATGCGCCCGAAATTATGCTCTGATATGAGTACACATATTCTTCTTGCTCGGCTGCAGAATCCTTTAAAAGGAAAATAACCAAGTAGATCGAGACACTTTACATGAGTTTCATGAGACGACTTACATTATCTTATCAGTTTTCATCCGATGGACTGATTCTGCTAGCAGAGAATAAATGTAGATTAAACTATAGCTAGTCGGTTACTGATGAATATGTCCATGGTTCTTCTGGTCTATCTTCATGATTGGCCGGTGGATCACATATAATACTCACTCCGTGTTGAAAGAGTAGTGCAAAAGCATTTCCACAGAATCCAATTCCTTGGCCTCGATCAAGTGTTCATCTCTACAAATCTGCAGCTTAAGAATCACAATATATAAAGGAGCAGCTAGTAGCTGATCGAAATGTTGCCATATCTTACTTTGTATTATTCATGTCATCAGTGGTTCTGTATTAACTTGTCACCTTTAGTCGTTACATTCATACTTGTTGATGATGAATTTGTTCTCGATAAAAATAATCGACAAGGCACGATTCGAGAAAACTGAATCTGCTCAATGCAAGAACCGAGAAGTTTCCTGTAAGTGTCAAGTGAACTGCAAAGTTCAATTGTCATGACTATGGTTCACCCGGGTCATGGTTTACTTAGTCACTTGTGTAAAATGTCGCGAAAGTCTCGTTAACTGAAAGACGAAGGAAATGATCTCATCAGGCCGGCATGGTTGGAATGAATGGATACGTTGCTTGACACGGAATCAGTCCAAAGTTGGGGTCCTGCTACGGTCCAGTTCCGCTAATAGTTTCTTTGGTCGCACTCACTTTAATTTCAAGAAAGGGCGTGCGCTTTCGGTTATGTGTGCAATCATCATGAATTCGTGGTGATAGTTTATAAACAAGGAATTAGTGCTTACTGTTTGGGCATTTTAACAAGGCAGCATGATTTTTTCTCTATGGGTTTCTTGCATTGGTAGCATTATAACATATTTATGGAAATTATATGGTTCTTTTGTTTATGTTGATCTCTCTTACATGCTCCATAACTTAATTGAGGATCCAAAAGATATATATTTTGGTGTGTGAGGATATGGATTTTATTCTCCAATTCCTTGGCAGGCTTGGTTGACATGTTCCATATACGTAGTGGTGACAGTGGTGTTATGTGTGAGATGTAGGTAAAGATCATTTTTGCGTGTTTGACCGAACCAAGCATTTCTGCGCGTTGAAAATACGCATTTAAGTAAACACCATACACACGACGACCCCTGATGCAAGCTCAACGAACTATAGCTAGTTTAGTCAAAACGCGACGTCCTTTAGACTAAACCAGAAGCCTAACTATCGTGTGAGTCAGCGTAACCTTTTTGTGTCGTCCTTCTCCCGTGGCTCTTTGCAGATATCTTCTTGTGCTAGACAAGCAAGGGAAGCAGGTTGGGTTTCGTTTTCACACGTCAATCGTATTCATTGCAATCGATCGAGAGCCGCCATGAAAGACCAGGCGAAAACAACGTATCATCGACAAAAAATTCGTACTATAGGAAACTGGAAAAGACATCTGAAACTGGAAACAACGCGCCAGGGTCCATGGGATAAGAAGCCAAGAAACCTTTTTCCATTGCGAGGGACAGGAAAGGAAGGGACCGAAGCAGTCGTTGCGTTTTTTTTTTTTTTTTTTTTGAAGGAAAGCAGTCGTTGCGTTGGGTCGACAGCGACCAGGAGAAGGAAGGCCTTGCCTGCTTCTGCTTCCACCACACCGCTTATATCTTTTGGCGCATACGGATGGAACCGGATTATTATGCTTTTTGTTGGCATTTGCATTCAGATGGAGCCCAGAACGGACAAGGAAAAATCAGGCTTTGGTTTTGTGCATCTAGCTAGTGAAAGAGCAGAGAAGCAGCCGACGATCGCCAAGTGGTTAGGGGATTTGTTTAATTAGCTTTGGTTGGACTTGGACCTCTCTGTTGTGGTGTCTGCTCGACAGCAAAATGCCAAACTAAAGTGGATCGTCGGAGGGTTACGCGTAGTTAGTTGAAGCCCGCGGCAGGAATCTGGCGCGCGTCACAGCTTTTATGGACACGTTTGAATCGGGTGAGATTTGTGTGGCGGTGCCATCTGCCATGTCCAAAATGTGGTGGTCGCGTTCTCATGGGTGGACGCGCAGCAGGGGGAAAGGTAGTAGTAAGTAATTGTGGATGCCGGAGGTCAATGTCAATCAATCCCCAAGTCAAATTCAACCTCATCATGTAGGTAAGCTCACTGTAAAATTTGGCGTCCAAAGTCACTTTCAGTTCCAGCCAGATGAATGAGGTCCTAATATTTTTTAGACGACAAGAAGATTGTGATTGGCAGACGTCAGGGGTGAGTGAGTTCTGTTCCATGCCGGCACGGCACGCAGCAGCCCCGGTGGCCCACGCGTAGCCCACGGACCGGACACGGCCGCAACCCGGAGCGGACAGGCCATCCCCACCGGTCTCCTCCCCCATGCGCAGGCACACCACCTCTGGCCCATGCGTTCTTCCATCGCGGCGCGGCCCAGGTAACGTGCCATGGGAGCAGCCAGCAGCACGTATACGCTCAGCTCGATGCGTTGGTGCCGTGCCACACGTGGTCGCCGCGCGCATGCCGGCGTGTCAGGCAGGCCAGAAACACTAGAGCTTGCAGCGAGATGTCTGTCGCTGCCACGCCACCCACGCCGGGTTTGCCCAACTGCATGCGCGGCGCGTCCGGCTCGATTGCGGCGAGAACGAGAGCGCCGTGGGTCCAGATTTGACGTGAAACGACCGCACACGCCGCGGCGGCCGGTGTGAGCGACTTGCGCGCCGACCCGACGAACGAGGCGCACTACCACTACCAGGCGCTGCGGCGGATGGAACGCTAGAGCTCCCAAAGCTTCCGGCCACACCGCGCTGTCGTCGAGCCGGGAGAGAGAACCGCCAGCTGCTGCAGTCTCAACATTCCAATTCCAATCCAATGAGCCGTCACTTCACTTGTGCTCATCGATTATCCTCGATCGTTTCGATTGCAATCAATATCTGGGACGTGCGCTCATGTCTCTGCATGTGTGAGATGCCCGGCGACAAAGGAACCCACAGGTATGATACGGATTGCAACACGATTCTGCTGAGCAATTGGGAATAAATGCGTTCGTGACTCAGCAGAACAATTTCGCCCAACAACAGCGCCGACTTGGTAGGTACTGGTATGCCGTCTCCGCAATCACACCGCAACTACTTTGAATGTTTATCCAATCATCTCCTACAACTAGTAAATACCAACGCACATTTTCCCGTCCCTGTAGCTTCTTTCCCGACCTCCCATTTCTCAGTGCTCTCTGACGGGCCGTCTAATTTATTTCCAAGCTTTTAACGGGCTTTGGGTTTCGGCCCGTGGTTTGCTGTCATAGGCCAAGGTCCAATCATTCCTTCATGTCAGCGAATGGACAAGGGGTTGTCTCTGACTGGTTTCATTCATGCCCACATCTCTACAGTCTACACTCTAGGGACACCTGATCGAGCCTCCACAGAACCTTGGTGCGTCTCCGCGGTATCATATCTCGCTCACGATACATGTCCCACCTTCAGATTTCATTTTTATTGTGTCGTAGCAGAAACGGACAAAGTTTATGCTTGCAAGATCAAGTCCATCTTTTAACAAGGAAAACCTAACAGTTTGCATGTAGGAAGAACGACCACACAGGAGGGACAATCTATACAAAAAATTGTCTTCTCTTCTATCGTTCTTCCATGTCTCCTCTCTCTATCCTTTCTATTCTATAATACTGCGTTCCAAAATGAGAGTAAACAATTTTTCAGTGTAGAAATTTTTTCTTAAAGAATGACCATGTCTCTATTTTGTTAACCTCAGTGGTACTTTCCCATGCATAATAGTATTCTTTATCTAATGGTTTCTAGGAGAACTATTCGAGCAAAATACAAGGAATATCCTTGCTAAGTACTAGATAATTTATAAGGCAAAGTGGATGTCGTATTAGTTTTTTTTTTAATCAACGATCATCCCATTTTCATTATCAGATAACAGAAATTTACGCAGTTTACTTGCAACAAGTAGCAAAAGATGAAGCGAAAAGAAAAGAGCTACAATACCTCACTTATTAGTTAAAAAGGTCGCACGAATGAATTACAAAATCACATGCAACAGAGGAACTAAGAAGAACCGTTATGAGTAGACCACTTATGAAATAATATAACTAAGGTTGTTGTGTAAGAAGGAGGGGGCATATTCCCCCTCCCTCAAGCTCAAGATTTCTTCCTATGTGTTGACTTTGATCCTTCCATTTATGGATAACAAATTCGGGTTAAATGTGTAGTATGCTTGAGTACAAATTGATAGTAGTGAACCCCGTGCGGGAGGTACATACACAAAATGAAATGTTTTTTTTTACCAAAGTCAATAGGGAAAGGCTCCTACTTGTATTTTTATATTAAATTAAGTGAAGGGTTTAAAATATACTAAGACCGCAGGCCAAAAATAAGACCCTAAAGAAATTATCACAAGTCTATATTACATAAGAAAGCATCCAACAAAATATTGGTATCCGGCTTGTCACGCAGTCCTCAAATTCCTTTTTGAAAGATCCAATCCGTCGTCAACTGGGTGTTCCGACCGAGTCTTACAACCAATGCAAATCACAACAGAAAAGGCTCGGTCGGACAGTGTAGGCGTACGTGAAGCAATTCTATAGCCAAATATAGGTTCAGTTTCTAGTTCTTCCTACAATATTTTGATTTTAGTTTCTCCAATACCCATTGTCGATGATTAGATGCGCACCTCAGTGCGCAATTATTGCCGCTACTTTTCATGATTTGAGGATGATGAAGAATATTTGATCGAGCGAAAGGGCCTTTACCTCACTGTAAGGTGCATGAGTAGCACCTCCTAGGTCCCGGGTTCGACTCCTAGGGGGAGCGAATTTGTGATCTGGATTAAAAAATCCCTCGCCTCTCCCGCACCAAAGCATTTGGTTAAGGCCCTGCCTCTGGAAGCAACGGTGCCCATGGTGGTTCCGGTCCGGGTTCTCACAAGGCTAGTGGCTCCAACGTAAGGGGGAGGGATGGAGGGATTTTCTCGACCGGCGTGAGAATGTCTTCTTCTAGTAATGTAGCGCCCCGAGGAGGCTTCTCCGCTGGCCGGTCGAGTTTTTTTAAAATGTTTGATGGAAGCTGCTTCCCGTGGACCATCACTGTTCTGCACGTTACACATCAGCAAGTATATCCTTCCGACGATTTCATCGCCGCAAGACGGTCGAAGAGAGAACCGACTCATGGTCAACGCGCACCACACCACGCATTTTTTTGGGTCTGAAATCAGTCATGTTGCAGTTGAACTAGTAATCTAAGTATATTATCTTATTCAGGTAATCAGGTCCGAAGTCACTGTGCTTGGCGGCAAGAAACTGATTAAGAAATTAAAGCTGCCTTATGAAACAAGCGTTTCTTTCGTATATACTGAGCATTGTGCATGCCAATCTGCATTCAGGTAATCAGGTCCGTAGTCATTGTGCATGTAAGTCGCCGACCGTACAGGTTCTTTGCTGAGCTCGGGATTTGTCAGTGCTACAGAGTTAATTTCTTAGTATCGGGCCGTGGTTTGGTAGGCATAGGCCTAGGCCCAATCTTTCTTTTATGTCAATTGTGGGAACCTTAATATCGTGTCTGCGTAGTATTATACCTTGCTCACCATACATCTTCAGATTTGATTTTCATTGTCTTGTCGAAAAAACGGACAAAGCTTCAGTCCATCTCCAAGAAGAAAACCTAATATTTTGCATGAAGGAATAATGAAAAAACACGCAAAATCTACACAACAGATATATATGTTTGGTTTTGTACACCAAAGATATCCTTGTGATGACTTCATGGCCGAGACTTGATATTCATAGTTATTGTGCATGGTAGTAAGAAACTGTTTAAGAAATTGACTCCGAAAGTAGCGTTTTTCTTTCGTACATACATGCTGCAGTTAAGATTCATTTTACTAAAGAAACTAGCGTTCTATAGCAGGAAGAAGGTACATCATCAGTACATGAGTATTCTTAAAGTAACACTGGATTTATTGACAAAACAATGCCAATTCCACTCTCGAAGCGGAAGCCGAGTTTCAGGATGCTTGATGACTCGAAAGTTATTCGAGATTGAACACTTGGTCTTCAAGTGACGGTTGATACTTGATAGCAGACGTGGCGTGGGAAATTGGAGCGAATCGTTTGTTCTTCCCGCGATGTACAAGAGCAAGCATAGTGGAACGGCAGAAGAAGCAAGGAAAACGCCGATCCGTGTTCTGTGCGCTGTAGGAGTATATCATCGACGGTTGGGTGCACGCACGCTGACGACGGCCACGTCGTCGAGCACGGGCCCGCAGAGCGAGCTGAGGTCATCGCTCCTGGTGCTGTACAGGGAGCTGAAGAAGACGAGCCGCGTGCGCGCCGACGCGGCGCGGAACGGCAGCACGGCGCGCTTGACGCCGCCGTTCCCGGCGGACTCGTAGGCCACCTTGACGGAGTCCCGGCCCGCGTAGGCCTCCACCATGAGCGAGCCGCGGCAGGCGTTGCTGGCGTCGCCGACGGTGAAGGAGAGCGCGTAGCGCCTGCCCGGGACGGTGCGGATGACCTGCGAGATGGCGCTCTCCTTGCCCGCCACCAGCTCCACGGCGCGCCGGCCGCGCGGCACCGCGAAGCTGCCGGAGTCGATGTACCTGATGGCCTTGAGCGACTCCACCATCCACCCGGGCAGCGGCGAGTGCTCGTCCACCACCCGGGACGGGATCAGCACGCCCCACCTGCTCCCCGGGATCATGTACGGGCCCTCCTCGAAATCACCGTTCTTCACAAGATTCTCTGCCACAGAAAAAAATTTAGATAACCCTCTACACTTTTTGGATGTACACAGCACAATTACAAGAATCTCAGAGAGAGAGAGAGAGAGGAGCTTAGTCTACTAAAATAAGTTCCACAAATAATTTAAGACTTGGCACTCACTGTTGGTGCGGCGCGGCGGGTTGAGCGTCTTCACGGCGACGGAGTCGATGAGCGGGCCGCACGCGGGGTCCTCGTCGACGCCGGGGTTGTGGATCACCAGCTCGGCCTCGCCGGCGGCGGCAGCGTCCCAGGCCCAGGCGTACGAGTCCCACCCGTTGCTGCTGTACATGGTCTGCATCGGCAGCACGCCCGACTGCCCCGACGCCGACACGTTCAGCGTCTCGCCCTGCGCGCACGTGCGCGCCGCGCTGAACGTCACCGCGTACCGCGCGCCGCGGGCCAGACCGCGGAGCCGCTGCCGGATGGAGGCCTCGTTGCCCAGCCGCACGGCGAATGCGCCCTCCGGCACCGGCAGCAGCATGTCGCCCTGCTTCTGCCCCGACGGGATGTACTCCACCAACCCCGACGTCTGCCATGATGGGATCGCCGACGAGCTCAGCACGCGCGTCCCGCGAAGCTGCGACGCCACCGGCCCGCGCTCGAAGTTGCCGTTCGCCACCAGACCTGCCATCACGCGCGCCGTGGCAGCTCAGAACATCACCTATCCTAGCTAGTTCCTACCCACAGCCAAACATCCAAGATTTACGATATTATTACCGTCAGTGATTCCATGCGCCAACCCGCACATCGCGCAAAGCAGCAGCAGCAGCATCACCGCTCCAGCCATCACCTCTCGATCGATCATGTGGCCTGCGGCGCGGGCGGTGCTTAAATGGGACGCCGCCTCCCGGACTGCACCCCGATGCGCGCGCAATTAACCCTTTTGCCACTCATCCGTTTCCGTCCTTGCCATGCCGGGCTCCCTTATGCCAGGACCTGCAACGTGCGGTCTTCATGATGCCGGAGGGTCAAGAACATGGGTCCTAATGTTCAAGATCATTCTTTTTTTTTTTGCGAAGATGTTCAAGATCATTCTAAAGAAACGTCCATGTTCAACATCAACTAGGAATGCCAATTTTTTTCTGAAAAGGAAAAGCAAAGCATTCTATCTGTGAAATCTTCATTACATCAGTCTTCTAAGGTGCAATGACCTTTCCAAATACGTGAAAATACAGAACATTCAGAGCACACTCTGCAATTATTCAGGAATCTTGTCCTGAGAATCGGAAGCACGCCACTGCACTCCCCACTGTTCTTCTAATGCGCTTGCAAATCAGGAATTATTGTCCTTCTCTAATCCTTGGCGCAGGTCGGCACTCGGCTGGCATGTGGCATCGTCATGTGCGTGCCGGGACGTGATCGGAAGAGGGGCGGAATGCTGGGCCGGCGCATGTGCACTTGCATGTTGTGCGCATGTGTCCATTTTTTGCTCCATGCCTGGAGTAGCCTTTCCATCAAGGTGCGTGTCAGATCAAGTGAGCTGGTAGCTGATTCAATAGGCCTAGTTCTTGGACCAGTAACGCCGACAGAATTATGGGTTGCAAGCTTGCAATTCTCCTATCGCCCGTTTCGGATAATGCACTCTTTCTCTTTTACATTTTCTGCATGTGTCACCTTTTCCTGTTTGTTTTGGTTGTGTCTAATTGTTAGAACAGCTATGGCTATGCATACATCCTTTCACTTGAACCAAAGATCGAAGGCCTCAATTGCAGTTGATGAGAGTTCACGACATAAACACATCATCTGTTTTTGTTCTGCAAGTGGAAGGCTTCAATTCAGGAGTAAACATTCTTAAACTTTAGTGAAAAAAAAGATGGAACTCCCTGTTAAGAATCATGGAATTGCATAAAAGATGGTTATCTCTCTCACACCAGAATAATTTCGTTGAGTATATGTTATTTCTAACTATAATAGGTTCTCGACAGTCCACAATTTGCATCTCTCAACTAGGTATCAGATTATCATCACATCACAGATCGCAAACGTCAGAATCCTGGGTTCCCCCTAGTCAGATGACCGTAAATTACAAAATAAAAGGATACGAAATTGCAAACCAGTGGGCATTGCAAGCAGACTTGATTGTAGCGTACATAGCAGATTGAAAATGTATTAGAAGCATGTCTAGCTAATCCGATTTTAACTTTGCAACAACATACTACCACTATTACTGAAAACGAAACATGGCCGTTCAAGGCATAATAACTTTAAACACAAGGCCAATGTCCACAGCATGTGGTTACACGCTTCAACTGCTTCAGCAGTACAGTAAAAGCTCAGGATATCAAGACATGAACTTCACTTCCAGAGCTTGCGTAGGGACATGTTCTTCTCCGTGTCTTTCTTCATCACCTTTGCGACGGCCATCTCGAAGTCCTCCTGTGTCACATGCACTCTCCTCTCACGGAGGGCAAACATCCCAGCTTCTGTGCAGACCGCCTGACAACGAAAAATGGAACGAAGTGTTAACCCCTCACCATTTCGTCACAAATCCATGCACCAAACCCAACAATACCATAGAAGTTGATTGAACAACAAATATTACACTTCGATATCAGAATAACTCCAAACTTATAAACATGTCAACAGTTTGCATATTACTGTTGTTTCCATGCATTCAATTGCCTTATCATAAGGATGTCATAAGGATGTGGTGCAAGTTGTTATGTAAGGATGCTTGTCAACTCAAGTATCTCACAATAAGCATTGGCACAAAATGCAGTATTCAGTTTGGAGACAGAAGACAACCCACAGGACTTGTTTGGATAAACAAGGAGTATACACTATCTCCTCATGTTGAAAGGAAAAATAGTCCAATTCAACCCAAGAGACCTGAACTGCTTCTGGTATAAATTGCGTAAAAAATTGCATATAAATTTCACGGTGTGAGTAGAGACTAGACTAAACTAACCTTCAGCTCAGCTCCAGAGGCTCCATTCATCTTTTCTGCGATCTTTTTCAGATCGATTCCCCGCATCAAGTTCATCTTCCTCGAATGGATCTTCAAGATATCAAATCGTGACTGAAAATGCAAATATTAAGCAGAGTCAGCACGAATTACCATACTAATTCTAGAGAACTTGCATAATATAGTAAGTTAGAGATCTAGAGAGCACATACATCCTCATTAGGATTGGGGAATTCAATCTTCCTGTCAATACGACCGGGTCTCAGGAGAGCTTGATCCAAGATATCTATTCTGTTTGTTGCCATCAAAACCTGCATAGAAGTTTACATTTATCAAACAATGTTCTTGGAAAAATTATTAATCAGCACAGAAACATAACTGAAAGCACATACCTTAATTTTGTTTGATGCCTCAAAACCATCGAGTTGGTTCAGAAGCTCGAGCATAGTGCGCTGCACTTCACTGTCACCATTGCCAGTTCCAGACTCCATTCTAGCAGATCCAATAGAGTCTATCTCGTCCATAAAGATAATGGATGGTGCATGTTCCCTGCAACGAGAAAACCAGATAACTAAGCCACAATGACAAGAAAAAACACTTAGACAATACTACAGTTGAAACTACACATGTCAGTAGTGCCTGACTACCAACTAGGAGACAAACATCGAAAGTTACTCAGCCTACCTGGCCATAACAAAAAGCTCACGAACCATCCGGGAGCCTTCACCAATATACTTTTGAACCAATTCAGAACCAGACACCCTGATGAAGGTGCAGTCTGTGTGGTGAGCAACTGCACGTGCCAACAATGTTTTTCCTGTACCTGGAGGCCCGTAGAGGAGAACACCCTGAAAAAGTAAGATGGGCAATTATTAACTGTACACAAAAAAGAACTTAGACTTAAAGAGAAAAAAATACCTTAGGTTGGGCTATTCCCAGGCTCTCAAACAGCTCTGGATGTTTGATTGGAAGCTCGATGACCTTAAAGCAGAGTTAAAAAGTCAGAATGTGCAAACTTGATGGCTCAGATAGCGCACTGAATTTGAAAGTCAATACAAACCTCTTTGATCTCTTTAATTTGCTGATCGAGTCCTCCAATCATATCATAAGTAGAATCAGGAACCTTCTCAACCTTCATAAGATTGACCAGCGGATCAACTTTGCTTGGCAGGATTAAATGGAGCATGTAACTGTCATTTCGAAGAGCAACTCTTGTTGAAGGTGTGATCTTTGTAATATCAATGCTCTTGTCGATATCAACCACATATTTGCCTTCTGGGTGCACCTGAGTAAGCAGCTGAGAGGTTAATTCGTCGAAAAGCTGAAATCTGGAAGTTCCATTATGACCAAGACCTAATCCAAATGACAATATCAAAATCAGAAGAAGAAAAACTAGTGCATTCAATTTTCCATATGCACCTATTAGTTCAAGGAGGCAATGTACAACATTGGGAAACTCTTCTGAGGTTGCCAACACTGACATATTCATTCATATACTGAAATACATATGTTCCAAACTCCTTTTTAATCCATAACAAACTAAGATATTTCTTTCTGTGAAACAAGAAATATGTGAATTCATGTTGGTATTGAATTTCACAGGTTGAAATAACTGGGATACATAGAAACATAGTTTAGCCAGACTTGATCATTCCTGCATATCTGTGAGGGAGTTCAATTGTTGACTATCGAGAAATTCTTAGCAGAGACCTACGACAACCACAAAATAAATTCAATAGCTAAATCCTAATGTTCGTCCTATGATGAATATTTGTTCCCTGTAAGGGTACACATCTATAGTATAACACGCCAGAAAAAGTTATCAGCTTTCATTCAGATGGAGGAATAAATGGACTGGACAGAGATAACAAGCAGTTCATCCACAAAAGAAATGACGATAGATAGATCCTAACATTTAACATATAGCGCACGGTTAGGCGAGAGTAGAACTGAGCACTCATTGACGTAAGGCTAAAATATATGACTTTGGCTAAAAGATGAAATCATAGAACTTTGTTCTCCCCGCAGCCATGGTACCAAATACTCAAAACAGAATGCACAAAGTTTTAACAGTAATTGTTGAAGAAGGGGACAATACCTTCACTAGAACCTTGGACTTGCCCATGACCTTCACGACCTCACCAACATATGAGCCAGGTTCTTGAAGCAGCTGTAGCTCTTCCCTAAGCATTCTAACTGTAAAATCAAAATTTTGACAACAATTAGAGAACAAACAGAATATCGTAGACGCAACAGACTGAGAATTTATAACAGGATAATATTTCAGCAGAGCGGATGGTCGGGTGTCCAATCAAACAACGGATTCGGACATAGCTCGGCCTAGAGTTCCACTGGCGCGATCCGATAGCACCTAGGGTTCCACTAACGCGATCCACTAGCAACCTCGACACTACCGACGAATCAGCTCTAGGGTTTAAGAAATCGAGCGTGTGAACTCACCTCGGGAGTTAAGGTCGTTCCGCTGGGCCTCGAGGCGGTTAAGGTTGTGCGTCTTCTGCCGGATCTGGAGCTGAAGGTCGTGGATGTGCTGCAGGTAGTACTGTCGCAGCCCCTCCCCTCCGCCGCCCCTGCCCTTCGCTGCCCCAGCGCCCTCGTCGCCGGATGCCGCCGGCGGAGGCTTCGAGATGTCCATCGCCACCGTCGCCATCGCCGGCTGGGGAAGGTAGCAGGGTCGGTCGGGTCGAGTTCTTCTTGCGTTGGAAGAAAGGTTTCGGGGGCAGGCTTGGCTGCGTGACGGGTTGCTTCTTGGGCTGGGTCAGGTCAGGTCAGCTGTGCTCGCCGCTCGGCAGTTTTAAAGCGATTCCCTTCGTGTCGGATATTTCCGTCGAACACCGACTCGGAGCTCACTAGAAACACTACTGACGCGCACCGCTTCATGGAACACTCCGGTATTTTGATGGTTGTTACGCTGAAGATTTACTCTTGTTGCCTTTTTAGAGATCATGTTCGATCATTCGTTTTATTTAAAAATTTGTTAAAATCTTATTTGTTTTGTTACAAGTTACTTTATTTTTATATATGTTTTGATGGTTCTTACACTGAAGATTTATTCTTGTTGCCTTTTAGAGATCATGTTCGATCATTCGTCTTATTTAAAAATTTGTTAAAATCTTATTTGTTTTGTTACAAGTTACTTTATTTTTATATATGTTTTGAATACGTCTTCTTTATTTTTGTATTTGCATAAATATTTTGAATAAGACAAATGATCAAACAAGAAGTCGGAAAGTCAATAAATTCTTACATTCTTGGATGGAGGGAGTATCATATTATTATTGGATTTATTAAGAGGATAGTTCAGATTTTTGCTGTAAAATTCCGCTGCTAATTAGGACCCTGTAACCTAATATTCTCATATTACAAGAAAAAAGGGCGAGGAAAGAAGAATAGCAGGAAAGAAAATTTTAGTCTAAAACACTTGAGTTGGGTATAACTTTTTTTGTGTCCTTTCATGTTAATTTTGAGGAAAAAAAGTGATACATCTATTTATAAAAAACATACTAATACGAGATTTTAGTTATATTTGAAGATCTTATAAGTAGATGCAAAGTTTGAAAGGATACACGAAGTTCACCTAAAAGATGATGAATAATGATAATTTTATGATTTATTTGATGAACATTTTGTGATAGTATCAGGAATAATTTCGCTTAGCCATCAGTGAACTTTTTTCATAAAAAAACCATCACTAAACTTA